>CAJVRC010000836.1:257683-358858 GCA_911456345.1 Penicillium egyptiacum
AGGTGGAGTGTGTGACGGCTTTCTTGTAGTGCACACACTTCCAAAACAGCATTAGCTCCGCACGTGCCAGAGTTTGGCTGGATCATTGTCGCCGCGTGCCAAGACTGTCTGGCAGGAAATGGAGCACCTGAGAGTTACTGTGTCGCGGTGGACAAGGAAAACATCGCCTTCTTCAACGGCGCCTGCATAAATTACCATACGCCTTCCGGGGCCACGCCACTCCTCGTCTGGTATATTACGCCCTATCCCCCATATTTATGGGATCTGGCTCTAACCGGATGACCACTTACAGCTGACGAGCTTCCTCTTTTTTTTTGCCCGTGGCGTCTTTAGCCGCGCCTACTTTTCCAAAATTTCACCTAGATTTATAGTATTATTTAATCACTATAAGGGACCAAGAGGGTGTATGGCAGGCGCTACCTCTAAGCCCGAAGAAGAAATGTCTGAGGAATACAGCCTCATCCACCCGGACCGTATCGTCCTCCAACCAGGCATTTTCTTCGCCCAATCCTCTACGGAACCTGTCACGCCAAGGTCCCTCCAAATGGCAATGCCCTATGGTTCCCACAGAAGGGGCCCAGCTTCATTTGATAGTATCGGCGATCTCCTTGACGACTTAAGTCGCCCTATCAGATCTACTACTCGCCCGTACAAGGATCCGGGCCTTTCCGATTGTTTATGGAATTGGCTATATCAGGGCTAGTTTCACTATTTCACTATCTGTGACTTTCTCCGTCATGATGGTGGCGGCTGAGAGGGTAGCCATTACCACCAAACCGTCCCATGGTCCTAGCAGACGGAGCTCGGCTCCATTGATAGCGGGCATCTCGACGACTTTGATGAGGGTAGCGAGGCTGAGTGGACCGAGCACCTGGGAGTCCAACGGCACAACCTGGAAGCGCTAGGCCCCTATCCAGCCTAGCTGTCACCGAAAATCTGGAGCAGGCTATTCGCCAGATGCAGGCCGACATTGGCCTTGACGACACCGAAGCGCAGCAGTCCCTCAAGCGATGCGCGCTGAGAACTTTGCCAAGCTGATCGTCCCGGCTCGGGCATTCATCCCAACTACCCGAGCAGCACAAGATCCGGCTTGATAACATTCTGAGAATGATCGCTACTGTTATTGAGCGACAGCCTGGGGTAGGCAGTTGGCTTAGGCTCATTTCACGAGAACGGCTTTTATGTCATTCATGAAATTTTTAACCAACTAGTACATTTATTTCCTGACTCATTCTTGCCTTCCAGCGCCAGGCCAACAATTTACCTGCTATTATATCCACATGACTTGGCAGAAATCACCTTGAATTCGATATGTTCATTGTTTACAGAAGAATCCCCGCTGTCAGGTCTTTATCCATGGGTTGAAACCTGATCTCAAGGATCTCAAGAACCCAAATTTCATGACGAGGTTTACTATGGTCTTATCCTAACAGAAGTATCTGCAAAGATTGCAACTGGCATCAAGAGTCCTTTCACTCCCTCGGCCAATACGACCTCGACCAACGAAGACAATTGCAATTCTGACGAGAAGAAGGACAACAAGAAGTCTTGGGGTTCTTCCAACAACAACAACCAACCTTCTAGCAACAAGAATGACAACAAGAAAGGCTATATAGCTACTTTCGCTTCTACACTAGACATAGAACGTCAACAACGGCGGACATCGTGGTAAGTAAGTAGGGATTGTCTTATACCCACAAAAAATGAAATACTCATCACAACAGTTGTCCACGAGACCAAAAGGATTAGAATACATACACTCTTACCTGCTTTCACTGCGTCTACCCGCCAGAAATGTATGTCCGCGCGGTGATGACTCGCTATTGCGATTTTGAGTGGGTCATTGTTTTCTGCTTCTTTGCTTTGCTTGTCAATTCGCTACAAGGCCTGGTTGTTACGCCCTGATAATGTATTAGTATTGCTACTTCATATTCAAAAGGCTTCATTGCAATGTGGTTTCGATCTATAGTCTATAAGAGTGGTTGGCCGCATATGCAGCCTCCTTGACGCCGTAGGACTTTAGTGACCGGATCTATTTGGCCCATCATGATATTCGGGATATTATATGTCATAACACAAATGTTAACCGGTTGCCTTGAGCGATGGACTTGGCTCACATCACATTATGCAGGCATATTTCCAATGGACTACCAAGCAGGACTCGGGCACGTTCCATTGAGAAATCCTGTTTTCCTGTTTTGGTGATCGACACGTTGCTAGGGACAGTGATGCCTCAGGCCAACATTCTGAAAACTTCAAACTGTCAAACTGCCAACGTGGGAGAACATTCTTCGGCAATTTGGCATAGGAATCTGTACACTTCAGATCGAACGACACATTTCAAATACGTCCAGGTTATCGTTGTGCTACAAAACGGTCATAGACGTCATACTCGGAGTCCTGTGCGGAAAAAAAAAAAGAGGCCAAGAAAGCACATCCACCTACCCCGAGGGCTCCTTATCGCATTTCATTCGACTATTAACCCATCGAATCCACCTGAACCCACCGTATCTGTGATTTCCACATCTTTTCTCCCAAGCTCCTACAATATACACGTCTTGTCGGCCCCCCTCCAGATAGACCAGCCCCCTGCGCGTCGGCGCGTTGCTCTGCATAAACGCTGCATCCCGCGGGACGTTGCATTGAGACGCAAAACACCCGAGCTTATCCCCTCCATGGCCTTGAAATTGTCATTCTTGCTTCTCCTCGATTCTCGCGAAGCCTGAACCTCAACACCCTTTGGAAACTCCTGGGCGGAGTCAGGGAGCAGGGACGATGCGGTCTGGCTTGGATAAACCTGGCGCTCTCCCGCTCCTCATCCTCATTGCATTCTCGCTTCTCACATTGGTGCCATCACTACCGAATCTCTATCACTCGAAGTTCGCGGACTTCAGCTTCTACACTGGTGCAGCTCGCCGTATGTCCCCCTTTCCGCCCATGTCAGGTTCATGTCAACTAACCAAGTCGACTGTCCAGAGGTCCCTCTCCTTCAAGATAGTGTCAGCGAATTAGCACGGAAAGCACCCCCGCTCAATGAGGTTCGCAAATCATGGGTTCTTCAATCATCACCTCGATCGCGTGGCAATCGCCCACCGCTTACCGCGCGGGTTGCAAATGCCGCTGCGGTCCCGGCCAGCGAAACGACAGTACTCGCGAATAAGAGCCAACATCCATCGTTAACCCGTGAATCATCATTCTCATTCAGCCGTAGAGCTCGCGCATTCAGAACCTACTTCATCCAGCAATTGGACGACTACCCATTCCTCACGTCATTCTCCAATCGCACTTTAGGTGCAGACTCGACGCATCCATATCCTACCATCACCCCGAACGAATCTTCACCAGCCCTCGACAACGAATCTCCTCCAAGCATCCTGTCATATAATAATTCCTCCGACAGCATTGATGAGCCACTGGTGCTCTTTGCTGCCTCCTTCCGCGATATGTATCAGCAGGCCTGCCATGTCGCCATTGACTTTGGAAAACGCGTCGGACTCCACAGAGCAAATTATGCGAAATCGATCTTCCTCCCGGAGCAGATCATTGGGGTTCCCACATCATTAATACACAAGCCCGCAACCCGCAACCCGGCTGTCTCAGATCAAGACCTATTCACCCCATCCGAGCAAGCACCGCCCCAACAAAAGGTTGGCGCTGAGGATTCCACCGATGCTGCCGCTGGTCGGCACTCGCAGGAGCTCCATGGAAGCTGCATGGCTGTTGTGATTGGTCTTGTTGCAGGCATCATGTGGTTCTAGAGCACGGTGTTTTGAGTACTGCTACTTCATGTCTGTCCGCTGATATGTGTGATGACCTTGTCTTATTTTGTTTGGCGCATTGTATTAGATACGTGTAGACATTTGGGCTGGCGGCTCTGGTTTAGCCCCCTGTTGGAATCTAATAATCATATTTACTATTTCGCCTTGGCACAAATCCATCTCTAGTCTTCCGCCAGTAGGTCCGTTCTTGCATCGAGTTATGAAATTAGCAAAAGCAGCACTACGATTAAGATGAACTCGTCCCACAGAAGGCAAGGAATGGGGAAGTTCGACTAGGGCATAATATACGGTACCTCCCCCCAAGGCATCCGTGTATGAGGTGATGATCCCCGCTCGACTCAGAGCATGACTCAATCGGGCAATTCCTCTACTGTCGCACAATGAAGGGGACATCCTACATGTACAACCCAGGCGGCTTTCCGCGCGCTCTTTGGCCACCTCTATTCTCTCAATTTGTATGTCCTTATTTCCAATGGTCTTCAAGAAAGAACCTGCCTATCTATGGCTAACTACCGTTTATTCTATATTATCCAAGTGAAATTGGATCATAATATCATGCATGGACTTTAACATGTTCTGGTATTGGACGCACCCTCGCCTGTATGAGGCACAATTTGTCGGAATTAACGGAGTTTTCATCTCAAAGGCCCCCCAAATTTCCAAAAGGAATATCCCTAATATATTCCATCATCTTCTAATCGCGCTCATCAAAGCCTTTTGAAGAAACAACCTGATGCACTTGATATTTGATGACAGCGGACTAACCCGATATGGTAAGGGACTGGGGATTTCCGTGGACGTCGATTGGTCCCTCCGAACTATACTCGAGATGCCCAGGTGGACTGAAAGGACGCTTAATCCCATTATCACCGAGGGGAAACGTATAAAGGGGACCACTTCACTTTGTTGAAATGGAGGAGACATCAATCAATACTTGTTTGCTTTCTTCATTGCTGGAGATTCTTACCTTCAAACACCTTCACCCAAAAATGTCCAACTATCAACAAATCCTCCGCTCTGAGGTCGTCCTCGAGAAGTACGGCAAGGCCCTCGCCGGAAAGACAGGTAATTTAAGATTTCCATATTATGTCATGGAGAAGAGTGCTGACGAAACACCTTTCGTAGTGCTCATCACCGGCGTTTCTGACGACTCGATTGCAGGCGAACTCGCACTTCAGCTTTCCGCCGCCGATCCAAAGCTACTCATCCTGAGTGCCCGTGCCAAATCAAAGGTGGAAGGAATTAAAGACAAAATTAAGTCGGCCAAGCCTAATGTGGAAACCCGCTTTCTCAACATGGACCTGAGTGACTTGACCGCCGTGCGGAACGCTGTGGGAGACCTGAAAGATGTCTCTCAAATCGACCACCTTGTCTGCGTGGCCGGCGTGATGTTTCCGCCTTACAGCAAGACCAAGGATGGGTTTGAGAGCCAGCTGGGAGTCAATTACCTGGCAAACTTCTTGCTCGTGAAGTTGCTCCTACCGAAGATCCGTGCCGCGGGACCGGATTCGTCTGTGGTTATCATGGCCTCGTCCATGGTAAGACAAGGGAAGATGCACTTCCACGACTTCAACTTCAGTGTAAGTTTGACTTGCAGATTATATTTAATAGCGCTGACGTTGCGCTTCCTTGCAGGACGGCCAAACATATGACACTATGGTCGCATATGGGCAGTCGAATGCTGCGAGAGTCATGTTTGTCAAGAGACTGGGTGAGAGGTTGAAGGTCGAGAAAATCCGTGTTTTCAGTATTGATCCTGGCGGTATGTCTTACTTCTCCTTACCGCGCGGTGAATCAAGCTGACCAGCATTTAGCTGTTCAATCCGGTCTGCAACGACACTGCCCTCCCGGATTCATTGACCAGGTTGAAGAATGGAAAAGGGCCGGAGGTATGTGCTGCGCTCTCGTTGAATGGTTTATTTCTCACTAACCGACCTCATAGCCATGGTTGACATGGATGGAAAGCCAATCGAAATTCCCCCATGGACTACTACCTCAGAAGGAGCCGCGACCGTTATCACAGGGATGGTTGACCCTACCATCGCAGGTAAGTACCCCATTTCGCTAAGCCCGCATTTACAGTGTCTTACACTAATCATACCCGCATCCAGAGTACAACGGCTCATACCTCAGCCAGAACGCAGTCTCCGACCACGAATTGCACACTCACATCAACGACGAAGGCAACTGGACCAAACTTTGGGAGCTGAGCGAGAGCCTGACCCAGGAGAGGTTCCCGCTGTGAGTCACGCAAAGTTGAACCGACTTTGACGTGATTATTATATATCACTTGATCCTGAGCATGATGGGCTTTTCCCCTCGCTGTTTCCTCCAGTAATTAGACGACTTGATTATGTCGGGACAGTCTTTTGCCATCCAACTCCATTTCCTGATCAAGTTCTCAGAGACCTCATAAGCAAATGGATCCCAAGCTTCGCCCCAAACACAAAGCCCAACTTCTTGCGATGAAGCGCAAGCCCCATAAAGATCGCCGCATAGTTCATCTTCGTCGAGTACATCTGCCCTAGCCAAGAGAGCCTCCCGTAGAGACAACATTGGAATTAAATCGATCCAGGGATGATGGATGATTTTCTTTTGTTTTTGGGATGGACACAGGCTTGCTGGAAGATGTATCGCCGACATCGATGGACCGACGAGGTTGAACTGCGATGCGAGGTCTTCGTTGAGAAGATCAAATGTGAGACCCATGAGATCGGCGTTGATTAACATAGCTCGAAGTATATTGTACTGGGATATGTGAAAAGTGAGATTTTGTGAGAGAGCCGGCTTTCCCATCATATGCAAGGCTTTCGCATGCAGGTTGTCCATGAATTCATCGCGCTGGGAAGGGTTGAAATAACAGAGATGTTCTTCGTTTTGGTGGGGAGGTGATGATGATTTAGTGACTTGATGGCTTGTTGTTTCTTCTGTGAAGGCATTCTTTTTGGGGAGGTTCGAATCCTCCATATAGACAACCCATTTCCTGTCTGACATGTTGCGTTGCTTTTTGCACTCCAGCGCCTTCCTTTTTCCTGTATCAAACGTCAGTCTGAACAAGTGATAGTTGCGTGGCGAATAGGACTGCTACCTACTGCTCGCACGTTGATTGAGGCGATTTTGGAGTCGTCTTCGGGCCACAGGATCTAACATGTCTACCGAATTATCCGAAGCTGTTTGCTCGAGAGGCGGGTGATCTACTTGGGAAGCCATCTTTAAGATCTGTTGTTGAGGGCACTAAGTGGTAAGACGTGAGAAACTTTGGATACGAGGTGTCGATGCCAAGTTCGGATTTAGGAGCCCGGCGCGTTATGTCCGACATATAACAGCGTAACTAGACGACAAGACTACAAATATAGCTAATCTACTCATATTTAATTTTTTTGATTAAGCTGGATAATATTGACACAATTCCAACTATCCTAATAACGCTCTAGGGGACTCGGAAACGCGTCCGATGATCTGTTCACCCCTTCATAGTCATGACGTAGCCTCCCTGTGGCTAAAAACAGCCAACAGAATAACCGCCTTATATGTCTTGGAGACAATGACCGTCTAGGAAAATTTCTATGTCATATTATACACAATATTTGGCCTTGATCTCATTTATCGCTGGATAGAATATGACATTTTCCAAACTGCGGCGAATACTCACGGGTGGCCGTAAGAAAGATTCAGGTTCCAAACCAGAAATTAAGCCACATACAGATACTGGGAAAGATAATAAAGATGATGACTCTTATGCCACTTTGAGTGAGGTCGCTACTCCACATCCGGTTGAGCCCACAAGTGAAGAGGAAGAAGCGCGGCACGAATCGCTCGATAAGAACATGTCAGAGGCACATTCGCACCACCCTCATCTTGGCAATAATTGAATGGTTTAAACACAGGTATCTGGTCCGCGCACCCGTACCCTTCGTCTTTCCGGTTTCTTATGTTGGCCATATTGCTAACATCCCGAAGAATGACTTCACGGAGTGCACCGGGGGCTTTGGGAGAAATCAGTAACAGTGTTCCCAAGGATCAATAGCTCCAGATATACCTTTTTTTAGCCTGCAGGACTGCCTAAGAGAATACTGTCCCCCTTTGATCGGCCATTCCGAGTGTTTGGGTTGAGGCCCTTTCCAAGGTTCTAAGGTAGCCCCGCTAGGTTAATCATGAGCTTAATTTTACTCTTGCTTATCTCACCTCACATCGTAGGAAAACTTGCACGTATACACAATGCAGATCAGGGATCAAAGACCACCTGAGACTCGTGGGACAGTAGTCCCACAACCAGTAATGCAATATCTGGGTTCAAAAAAGGGGACTGCAGCTTGCCTGATCGGGCGATATGCTAGAGCATGTTATAACCTCCGAGGTGTTTTTCTTGGTAAAACAGCTCTTTCGAGACTCCTTGTTAAAATATGAGGCAACAAGCATCATGTCATTCAATTAATTACTTCGACTGAATACTTTTACTTTGTCCAGACAGAGGCATCATACCCTGTCATCAAGGATGTATACTCCAGACCCGCCGCAGCCCATCCTTTAATGCCCCCCGAGAGAACCAAGCTCTTAATCTCAGTATCGTTTTGATCTTCGAGATAATCCGCAAACCAGCCGGCTGCACGAGTACCTCGACCCGCAGATGACCCTGAACGTAGATCAGTATTCGCATTTCAGGAAGCTATATTATATATAAGGGAAACGCACCACAATACCAAATGACGTATTTCACGCTGCTGTTCGATACAAGAGAATATAGTGTCGGGATCGTGGGGTATAAACTCTGAGCTGGCAAGTTCAATGACCCTTGAATCGTTCCTCCCTTTGTCGTATCAGCGCATGAAGGTGTCAATTCTTATTTCAAACTGCCCATACCTCGTAATCCGTGCGACGTAAATCAACAAGTACAAAGTCTTTGCCTGCTTGTTTACCGTCTCGAATCCATTGCAATAGCTCTTCTCGCGATATGGAGGATGCCGCGCCCCTTGGTGCGGGATATGCAGCATGCCATGGAACCTCGGCTGACATTTTGGCTAAGGCAAATATTGAAATTGAGGATTGAGAGATTTGACACTGCTATGTTATAAGACTGTTGACTGCGACTAGAATACCTTGAAGAATACCCCGCCTCCCTCTAAGGAATGTCGCTCCCGCATTCTGAGTGGTCGGGCCCACTCCGATTCTTCGGCCAATCAGCGCCCGCCCGTGACATATCCCTGCCCTTTAAGTTCTATGCATTTGAAATGTTCACAGGGCTGGACCAATATAAAAGTCGATGCTACCTGAAATTCAAAATTTCAACCATTTCTATTCAACAAGCCGTTTGATCCAAAAGAAAAACTTTGATCATTCCTTATGGCGTGTACACGCACACAGGCATGTTTAGATGCCTCCTCCAGTCCTCAAACATGCGACATTGAAAAGCAAAGGGAGATATCTTCTCCAGATGAGCCACCGAAGAAACAGTCGATGTTTTCAAGTCTCGGTATCCTCGACCGGTTCTTGGCAGTATGGATTTTTCTTGCTATGGCAATTGGAATCATTCTGGGCAACTTTGTCCCCAGCACAGGCCCTGCCCTAGAAAAGGGAAAATTCGTGGGAGTTTCTGTTCCCATTGGTACGTGCGAGCGAGTCTAAATGCTTTCGGGTTTCTTACTGATTCTATACTCCCAGCTATTGGTCTACTGGTCATGATGTACCCTATTTTGTGTAAGATTCGGTTCGAATCCTTGCATCATGTTTTCCGAGCGAAAGAAATTTGGGTCCAGATGGCCTTTAGCGTTCTTCTGAATTGGATTATTGCCCCTTTTCTTATGGTTTGTCATTCAACACTTCCATGGTAAGAATTTTATCACTGACTTGATTTATTAGCTGGCCTTGGCATGGGCGTTTTTGCCCGACGAGCCAGAATTGCGACAGGGACTGATCGTTGTTGGGTTGGCGCGATGCATTGCTATGGTAAGCCTGCGCCACTCAGAAACCGACCCTTGAACACAAGATTATGCTAATAGCTACCTTCTTTTAGGTGCTGGTTTGGACAGGGCTAGCTGGAGGCGATAACGAGTATTGTGCCATCCTCGTTGCTCTCAACTCAGTCCTACAGATGGTTCTTTTCGCCCCAATGGGGGTATTCTTTATCAGTGTCATCAGCGGCGATCCAGTCACATTCGAATATTCAACAGCCGCTAAAAGCGTTGCGGTGTTTCTCGGAATCCCTCTAGGTGCCGCAATTGTCACCCGTTTCGTGCTCCGACGAATTTCTGCGAAATGGTACGATGAGACCTTTTTGAAATGGCTTAGCCCATGGTCCCTTATCGGTCTGTTGTTTACCATCCTTGTGTTATTCGCCTCGCAAGGCCGCCATGTGATCCAGCAGATTGTCTCCGTGGTCCGAGTTGCAGCACCGCTCATCGTTTATTTCCTGATTATCTTCTTTGCGACACTCCTTGTCGCATACAAACTGGGATTCGGATATAAGCTAGCCACTGTGCAGAGCTTTACGGCCGCTAGCAACAACTTCGAACTGGCCATTGCTGTTGCGGTGGCGATGTTTGGCGCGGATAGCAACCAGGCTCTTGCTGCGACTGTTGGACCTCTCATAGAGGTTCCTGTGCTGTTGGGTTTGGTATATGCTGTCAAATTGATAGCGAGACGATTTGCATGGAATGATTAATGTCAAAATGTATATATAGAATATCAATAATCAATTGGAGAGACGGCCCTAATCAATTTGAAGTCACACCTACATACGGTCTGCGGGGTATCTATTCAGCAGTGACATGCCACTTTTGTTTGATTGGACAATAGCAGCTTCCATGCTCCAGTTTTAATGTATAATATGTGAACCTTGGAATGTTTGGATGTCTTCAACTCCATCTCTTTCTCCCACAAGCCCAAGCTCTTTGTTACAAGTCCAACTTGAACTATGCCTCGTCCTAAAACCAAGACCAAGGTCGGTTACCTAGGAATCACCCCATCTTTCTATTTATTTGATTCCATCCCACTCATGTTCTACTCATGTAGAGCGAAGATCTCGCCCGCATTCGCAATAATCAACGGCGCTCAAGGGCAAAACGGCTAGAATATATTCGTGACTTAGAGGAAAAAGCAAAGAAATACGATGAATTAATCGCATCAACACCTCCCCCGTCCCTATCGGCATTTGACAAATTGCAATCTGAAAATGCCTGGATGAGAGGGTTACTGTCTACCCTAGACATCAACTTTGACTCTTTCGATGCATCTGCTGGGAGCATCCATGACAACGAACCAAACACATTGGTATCGGCGGTAGGGACACCAGATTTAAGGACCCTGGTCTTCAGATTCTGACTATTTCAAGATCTCTGGCTCGTTTACGAGTAATGCTGAGACTCAGCGATATATGGAAAATCAAACTCCCTTGTCATTTTGGGAGCAGTGGAATTCGTCAGGGTTATCGCCTGATATGGGGCTGGACTTCGATATTCCGTTACTGTTGAACGGGGCCAACAATTTGACCCATTTGGATATTTCCTCGGCACAACCGTTAGAACCGAACTTTGGGGCCAGCCAGTATCAGGGGACTCAAGAGAGCGTTGAAGCAAGTGTTCCGAGCAACAGCAATACGACTCTATGTTCCTTAGCTTGTCAATGGGTGATCCAATGCAATACTAAAGGCGTGGAATTGGATGTCTTGTACTATCGCATGGAGCGTGGTTTCAAGCAAGGGAACAGTCCGATGGAGGGATGCAGGGTGGATAACCATGTGCTCCTTAGAGTTCTGACAGAAATATCTTGAGATATGTAGGTTTAGTTTCACCAATATGACAATTTCTCCTACTGCTTGACTGCGTAAATTTGAAACGAGCCTGGGTGAAATCAGTCGGTGTTCGTGTAACAATCGAATAGCCTGGAAGACTCACCAGCCCATTCATTAAAGTCATACTCCAGCAAGTTGCGTTCAGCAGTATTCTTTCCTTGTGGTCCTCCACAACAACCACCTAGTTCCGACTGATCACTCGTCTTTCCAAGATCCATCTGCTCTTGAACCAAATCTTTGTAAATGTTGAGGTCACTGCGGGTGTCGACAATCGCGATATCTAAGAAGAAATGAATGGTTAGCGAAACGCACAACGCACAATCACACTTCGACAGATACCTTTGAATCCAGCATCAGACAGATACTTCTCATACTCGTGAACCTGGCTGGCGCCCGCAATGCATCCAACGTAGAAAGAAAGACTGTTGATCACGTCTTGGGGGAGTTCCTTTCGAGTCAAAATATCACTGATAGCAAGACGACCTCCGGGTTCCAGCAAGCGAAACATCTCCTTGAATGCAAGATGCTTGTCCACGGTAGGAACGAGGTTTATCACACAGTTGCTGATGATGCAGGTGGCAGTGCGGTCTGGCAGAGGAATAGACGTGATCGAGGCTTCAACGAAGGACGCGTTGGAAGCATCCGCTTTCTCCGCATTTTTTCGAGCGAGTTCCAGCATGCTCTATGTCATTTGTCTTAGATTGGGTATCTCAAGTCGTTGATAGAAGTGAGAGTCTCACCTTCGTCATGTCCACACCAATAGCCTTCCCTTTCGGACCGACTTTCTTGGCTGCCAGCAGCACGTCGATACCACCACCACTCCCCAGATCAATTACTGCTTCGCCCTAGAACCAAATGTTAGGCAGTCGCATCGTAGGATTGGTTAGCGATAAGACTCACCTCTCGCAAGTTGGCCAGGGCCAAGGGATTCCCGCAGCTTACTCCAAGGTTTGCAGCCTGGGGAATTGAGCTGAGATCAGCAGCCTCGTAGCCGAATGCTTGGGCAATATTTTGCTCGGTTTTCTTCTGCTCAATGGTGGAAGAGCGATCAGCCAGGTCGCCATAGCGATCTTGGACATGACTATATATTGGATTCGAATGCATGTTGTGGGTATGATTGATCAAATAGGTGGTTTGGAGGAGAAGGTGCAGGTTTACGTTTAAATATGTCGTGCAAATCAGCATGCATGCTCGCACCCGTAGCAGCATGTCACCACATTTGGATGAACGCCCCAAATTAGACGTCCCAACAGTAAGCTAACAGTAAGCCAATAAAACAACCAGTTAGCTCTATGCTCATAGCCATATTTTGGAACATTTCATTGGCTCTCACTGTATCTGGCATGTCACTAAATTCAACAAATGAGAATGTGTGGAAAAGCCGGTGCCAGTCCGAAGATCTTGACCTTGGATTAGGATCAATACACGGAAAAAAAAGGAAGAGATGGCGCAGACCCGCTGTTTACAGCTAGCCCATTGGGACCCCCACCCCCTCAGGAACTCGGTGCCGGTCAATTACCCTGTGGGTGTGGGAGAGCGCGTCTCTATAACACCAGTTTGGGGGAGGGCATACTTACTGTATACTTCCGCCCACGCCAGTAGCTATATCATACGCCTCCCACATCACACTGAGCTAACCGGGGCAGATCTGCTGGTAGGAACATGTTTCCCGATTGGGAAGTCACCTATATGCAGTCAACCCCCTAGGCTCAGAGTTCAATTCCCCGGTATTACTTTTGTTTTAATTTTCTTGAGTTTCAGCATCTTATCACCACATTTGGCTTTGGAATTCAAGCATCACACCCAATAAACTGGCTATCAGACGAATTGACCCTACTCCACCATAGCTCGAGTGGATACCTCGGGAGCTCCGCAAAATTTCAGAACATTTGATTGGTTCCCACTCACTGGACTACCTACAATGTTGCATGTAGATAGAGTCCACCTAGGCATGGATCTATATAATTCAAGCATTCCATACGATCTTGGGCCTGGGGTGAACACCGTTCATCTTTTTTTCCCTACACTCTTTCAAAGTTATATTTTGCGGAGCTTACAAAGCCTTCGTTGTATGTGATGCCAAGTCTTAATTGCGATTCACAGCCCCGTGATCAAGGTAAACCACAGATACATACGCATATAATATAGATACACAAATCAAATTAGGAGATTTCATTCATCAACACTACTACAGACATACATGATGATATGGATCCACTTAGTTCGTGCTGCTGCTATCAACCTGATGATCCGGATGGTTTAGGTACAGGTTTAGGGGTTTCCTCAATATCAAAATGGAAAAAAGGAGGCACCCCCACCCACGAACCTCGTCCGTTGGGACCGCCACACCCCTTCGAAGTTGGCCACAGCTATTACCCAGTGCGGGGACTACCATCTATATACCTTGTTCAACCTAATGAATGGCAGGCACCTGAACTGTCCCCTGGGGTGGCGAAGCCGACAGTCAATTGAAGGTGATACAAACTCAGCGTCCCATGAGGTACATAGACTACGGAGGCCCCACACACTGAGCTAACCGGGAGGGTTTGGAAGTAACAGGATATCTCTTAAGTGACCTATATAGGACCATTTCCTAATTAGGACATACCGATTTAACTGGCCAGAGTGATTCCCCCACACAGGATAACTTTTATTTACACTGCTTTGCATCCAAAGCCACCCGTCCTGTCTCCAAGCAGTGCTATGTCTCTTATATCTCTTGCTCGATGGGCTTCTGACCCAAATGCTTGATCAGGTAACTTAGACTTCCATGATCAAGCACAACCACTGGTCAGACACCATGTTTACTTATCAAAGAGTTATTTAGAAGTAATTTCATTTGTAACAACTAACATGGGCAAGTAAGTTACTAGGTGGATTTGCAGTGCTAGCATCAGGTAGATCCGCATGAATATCCACGTTTCTAGACGATGTCCATGTCACTAGGCGGACTTTCGACCCATCCCAGGGTCATTCTACGGCCAGAAATTGCACAACCGGCGGAGCGAAGGTGTCCCGGCAACCTCTCGAATGGAAAATCAAGGCAAGTCTATCGTAGACCCTCTTCCAGACGACTGGCTCAAAACGAATATGGTCGTCTGTGACAGTCGTATCGCACGATACAGCTTGGAAGGAGCCTAATAAGCTCCAGGCCGGCACCTGAGCGCTGGATGCGGGATTTAGCGTTGGTTCCTGGCCGCAAGTCTCTTGGTAGTTGTGTAACATAATATCGACAGTCAGCTCCTCAGTTATTGTTTTGACGGACTTTGCTGTGTTGGCAGCGGCGTTGATACCTTGCGGCTACGGTTTGTCGTTTTCAAGCTGGTCTTCATTCCCCTGGAGGCTGCGCGCGTCTTTTCTTTTGGGTCCCTTGTGATCTCGGGACTTTTGTAGTCCGTTCTCATCGATAGGTATACCGGAGATGCGGTTCCTAGATAGATGAGTCTTAGACGCCCCAGTGGGTTTAGGAGTGTTTATCCATACCTTGTAGAAAAAGGGAAGTAAGAACGAAGTGAGAAGGAAGTAAGGATGAAGTGAGGGAAGAAGTTGGGGGGAAGCGAGTGATCCTAAGATTGGAACCATAGCGACAATGATCAGGCCAGGCTGGATCCGAGAGAACGCTCCTAAGAAAATACCGCTTCCAGACGCGGACTAGTGAGTAAAGACTCGCGTTGATAAAGCGTCGATAAAAAGAAAGGCCTCTAGGAGATGGATGCGAGAGGGCCGGTACTGTGAGTATATAGAATGCGGTAGTTGTGAGCTGCACCGACGGTATTTAGTCAGACGTAGAGATACGTAGACGTGAGATGTAAGCTGTCCGGTTTGTGCAGTGTGGCAAAAGGTCTTTGGGGGGTGTGGACACGATGTTATTCGGTGGTAATGAGACAGATGGTTGTGGAAGGAAGGATCTGTTTGGTGTTAGTGACTTTTAAATAGTTGAGGAAGTAAGAGTGGGCGAGTGTGGGCACGATGATCCTATGCGTTTAATAGATTCCCGCGAGCATCAACGCGATTGCGCATGATGACGGGCGATTCTTCGGCACCTATTGGCTTTGGGACCCTATAGGTGTCAACGATTGTGACTGGAAGGGCCTATGGCGGATGTGGACCCGTCAGAAACGATGATTTTCTGGGCCGTCGGTGGGTGTGTACGCGTGGTAGATGAGATGGCGATGAGGAGCCTGTACTCGATGTTGAAACGATCATGTTATGTAGGATGATCAATTGAGCGACTAGCTTGGCCGGTGTTCATATAATCGATGCCGAGTGGAGATGGAAACGTTGTTTTTGAAGCTAACGATGGCCCATAACCTGGGAGAAAGTGAAAGGAGATGTCAATGTGCGTTCGACGAATAACGATGCCAGTCCCAGGATCACAACCTTGGGAGGGCCGTACTGTGCAAGAAAGATCAGATACAGAACGACAAGGACAAAGGATGCATGTTCAGGTGTCCTCTGTGATCCGTGGGGAAATAGAACGCAGCAATATGCATACTAGGAAGACCTCTACGGGAGACAAGCAGGTTTAGACAGACCAAAGCCATATATAAGAGAAGAAAGCAATATCTATCAAGTTCATGCTGGAAGGAAGAAAAAAATAAAAAGAGAGGTGCCAATACACGAACACCTCCTGTCAGGACCGCCACCCACTCCAGGTCAGGGACCCTCTCATAAAATACCTGGTGGTTTGAGGTCATCCTCCATAAACCTCAGCCGCCTTAAGAATATGTCGAACGGCCGGAGCAGGTTTGCATACTCAGCTTCTGTAGATCGATTTCGGGCTCCCCAGCTGCCAAGCTAATTGGGGCGGATTGGCAGGTGAGAAGCCTTTTACTTCCCATATATAGGACCTATTTCCTGATTAGGAAACCCATACTGGTCAGAGCTCGATCCCTCCACGAGATCCCTTTTTATTTTCCACTGTGCTACTTGAGGCCTCATCTCTTGTCTCTGGTCAGTTGTTTCCAGGGATCTAATATCTACATAATGGATGTCATATCCATGATCCTGCTCAGTCATCCCCTCAAAGACTACTCTTCTACCAAGTCACGATATTGGTCTGAACGTCGTTCATTTATTGCTTGAGTCAATCGCAGATGTTTACGTCTTGCCGTTTTTCAACCACAAAGTCCAGTTTCCCCTACAATAGCAGAGCCGGTCATTGACCCAACAGGCTCCAATTCCTTTCTCACCCTTTCTTTCCATATCTCAAATGCCACTAGCATCCTTTTCTTCCCGTCAAGCTTCAATCTTCAACATCCGTTCTACTATAGGTGGCCAGCTCCTTGACTTTCTGATATACCAGCAGAGGACCGTCTCCCATGACTAAGCACAAAGCGAATCATAGTTGGTTATACTAGATATCTATATATTCTTATACTAGCTATCTATATATTCTGTGGAACATTGAGAAAGGAGATTCCATTGGGTAGAACTATCGCAAATTCGTTACATCACAAATATGTCGGCTGATCTTTCCGGGGCTTACTTCTCCTGAGTATCCAGGTCTACCGGAATACTCTCCAGCCAACCAAAGGCAAGCCTACGGCCGGGGATGGCGGTAGGGGCATCCTCGGGAAACCTTGCAAAGGGCACATCTAATCCAAGTCTGTCGTAAACTTGGTGCCAGACAATAGGCGCCAGTCGCAGGTCATTGTCGGAGATACCCGCATGGCTTGTACCGACTGCGTTCTCTGCAAGGTTCATCAGGGCTCGAGACCGTCCGATTCGGCGCCTGAGCTTAGGTGCACGTTCGCAGCATTCCTCATACTTGCGTAGAAGACTTTCTGCTCGGTGATACTGCGATTCCATCGCTGTGGCCGATCTAGTCGTGCATCCAGATTCAACTCGCTGCAATAAGCTCATTGGGAAACTCCGCGAGGCAATGACTACGAGGGCGGCGGCGTACAGGTAGTCCAATTGCTCAAACTTTGAATCGTCGTTGTTCTCCCGGGTGAAGGAAGCCCAGAGTGTTTTGACAATGTCTTGGGCGGCGGTAATACATTTGATAGCACCATCCTGAACCAGGGCGAGAACAGGATCCACATTTACAGAGTCCATATCCTTGCCGGGCACATGAGGAGCCATTTCACAGTTGCACGGGTAGGAAAGTCGTAGGCACAAAACAAAGAAAGGGCGGTACTGGCGCAGCCGGAAGTAAGTGTATCGCATGTGAGTAACAAAGCGCAAGCGACGAATGATCGGGTCTTTCTCCATGTCCAAATCGATGTTAGATTCCTTCCACCCCAGAAATTCGGGCAGGCCATTTTTCCAGCTGGACAGATTGCGATTGAGTCCCTGGAAATCACGTAGGTCCATGATGGAAAGCCATTTGATGGGGCATTCCATACGAGTCACACGTAGGTTATTTTCGACAGTGATGAGGTCATCGGTGTTCTTGTAAAGCGAGGCACAAGCGATGAAGAAAGCAGATGTCGCGCGGTGTTGGTGGTCGATATGGGAAAGGTCACTTCCCATGTTAATCTCAATGTGCGACTGCATCGGCATTGGTAAATCGTAAAAGGTTTCGAGGGACTGATCGACAATCCCAAACTGCAGGGCGAGAGATAGCTTCTTAGTCCAAAGAAACTGCCACACTAGCCGCAGCTGCTGCAAGGACTGCTCATCCACCGCGAGACGGCCACCGTGCATGGTGTGCATCCGAAGTGGCTGTGCTCTGCCAATGGCCAGGGACAATGTTTCCCAGGCCATTCTCAGGTGGCCAACCATATGGAGGTACTGGATTTGGAGAATCTGTTGCTGGAAAGATTGAAGCGAGGGGCCCTGCGAGTTCAGGGTCGCAGCAATGCGGGATGAAGCGGCATCGTACCATTTTCTGGGTTCCCAGATGTCCTTATCGCCAGTGAGGTGACAGGCGATTGCAAGACAGAGCCCGAGGGTCGGATCAATACCCGCAGGTTCAATGTTGCCTTGGTTCACGGCCATGGCGAAGGCGACTTTGAGTTTGTTGAAATCAAGGATGGGAATCATATGAGCCTGCCTAGCAAGGAAGATATTCCAAAGTTTCTTTTGGATAGCGAAGCTGGATAGTTGGCTGCCAGAAGCAGAGCGCCTATGAGGTGGGGCGATGATGTTGTCAGGGATTGATGACTTGGTTCCAGAAGCAGCACGCTTCGGAGATGGGGCAACGATGTCGTTAGACTGGGGGCCAGGAGCAGGACGTTTCTTGGACGCCGGCTCCATGAACGGCGACGCCGCAGTGTCGTTGGACTGCGACGACTGGCTGCCAGAAGCGACACGCTTCTTGGGCGTACGCTTTACGATGAAAGGAAAGGACGACGACATGGTGTCATCAGTCGGATCAATGAGTTCCAGAGGTGGTGTGGATAAAGATGAAGAACAAGACGGGAAAGGAGGAGGATGGGTTGTTGAAAGAGATAGGGAGGGGAAAGGAGGGGGATGGGTGGGTGAAGGAGACAGAGAGTCGACAGAGTTTTGTCTACGAGTTGTTGTCCTCGACGTCGTTCCTGGGCTGTGGGAGGAAGGCACGCGTGAAGAGGTAGGCTTGGGTGGCACCTTCCTTGTTGAGATTGGAGTTCCCATTTTGGCATCTGGACTGTCTGCGCTGATATTGGCAATCTCTCCATCTGGGTCTAAGAGGTCCGCAATTTTCTTTCGGATTGCAGGACTCAGCTTCGAGTCAGTCGCTATTGCTGCAAGGATCTGGTTGCGGAGGAGTCCGATGCGTGAGTCTTTCTCGTTCAAGCCATAGGAATCTGGATTAAGTATGATTCTTTTTAGGCGATGGAGGAACAGGGCGTTGTGATCGGACGTCGGTGGTGCCGACGCGCTTGACAGACATTCTTCAACACATATGATACGCTCTTGCATCTTCTTCTCCTCGGGGCTCATTAATGGGCCATACAAGAAGTTTTCGAAACGACTGAGAAGAGCACGAGAGCATCGACCACCTTTTTCCATCTTGACTGTTCCAATTTGCATAAGATCATCTTCTTCGCGCCACTCATCATTGAATGGCATAGCAATCGTGGGTTCAGTGGTTGGGCGTTCAGTCTTGGCTTTCATGAGTAGCTTCAGAATGTCGCGTAGAGGTCCCGCTGCAAGGTTGCGATGCTTCAATCTCTGAACGTTGATTTCGGTAGTCAAGTTGCACCGGAGCTCCATCTCATCTTGAGGCAGAGTAGGAGAGAAACTACGTGGTGGAGGACCCGATCTACCACTGGGCATACCGGTGGAGGTTTGACCCGGTTCTAATGCAGGTTGCCTAGCAGCACTTCCAGAGCCAAGTTCGGATATCTTGTGCCGTTTTGCAGGAGGCTGCTGGAGTGTCTGCGTGTGCTGGGTATGGCTGAAATCATTTTGGATGTGTAATCCAACCACATTATTGACAAGTCCAGTTCGTTCAGAACTGTCTGCAACCCTTGGTCTTTTGGCACCTGTTGCGGGTGAAGCAGAGGGATTATCGAACATTGGCCCTGAGAATGGAGCACCAATCTTCTGAGTGATTCTGCTTTCGGCACTTCTGTTCTCGGTACTAGATGATATAAAATTAGCTATTTTGACTCGGCCAAGCTGATATCATTGATAAACGTACACCGGTAAGGCCGCATAAGGATATAAGCATTCGCCTTCATAGCCTTTGCTCTGACAGTTCTGGCAGACTATATAAAAAGTGAGTTATCAATGCACTTGCAATTCTCCTTGCTCTATCAAGTCACGGGGTACCTACCTGGTCTAATGCGGTCGCAGCGAGTGTGCCTTGATTTGCATTTCAAGCAAGAAGATCCCAGCGGGTGGGTTGACGGTGCTAAAGAACTCGTTGATAATGGAGCGGATGGTGGCCGTGAAATGGCGGCGCCATTCGCTATTGGCGTTTGACCATCCATTGTCAGGTCCAGTTCCCTGAATCAATTAAGGAATCAGATCTACTTGACTCGGCCAAGCTGATATCAAACGGATAAACATACACTGGTAATGACGCAGAAGGATATGAGCATTCAGCTTCAAAGCCCATGCTTCGACAGTTCTCGCAGACTATGCAACTAGTCAGTCATAAATGCACTCGCAATCCTCGTTGCCCTATCAAGTCACGGGGTACTTACCTGGTCTAGTACGGTCACAGCGCCTATGTCTTGCTCTGCATTTCACACAAGGAAATCCCAGCGGGTGGGTTGACTGTGCTGAAGAAGTCGTTGACAATGGAGCCGATGGTGGCCGCAGAATGTCGGCGCTGTTCGGTATTGGCGTTTGATCTTCCATTGTCCGAGTCAGTTCGCTGAATCAATTGAGGAAGAGATTAGGTCTATGAATATAGAAGTATTAGTCTGCATTCCTCGGACTTGGGATGATAAAGTTGGCCTGGCTGAGTTGTGGCTGAGTTGAGTGCAGCTTGATAGAGGCCGCACAAGTCCCCCATAAAGCCAGCGACAAAGAGGAATTCCTTTCTTTTTCTCTGAATTCACTGACCCAATATCAAAGACTGGATTTCTTGAAATGATCAAGTGAAACTGAACGGCATGAAGATGTTAGTTGGTAGATTCGCGAAATACGTACGACTCACGCTGAAGTGAGAACAACCATTTGCAGCGTGCCATGCGAAAGATGTTACGCCAGCACCACAAATCGGAATTAAGAACCACCTACCGAGAAATTCAATAATATATTGGTCTGAAATGATTCACCAAGGAATAATTGATGAAAACGCGTGGAGGCGCGTGGAGGCGCGTGGCAGAACCGTGAGGGTCAAGATGGCGGCAGGTTGTGAAACTCAGATCGTGACGAGAGATTCAAGACGAAATAAGAGTCCAAGGTCCAGTCCAACCTCGCCACATCATATCAAATGCCCCGAATTGTATGCCACATCTTCTGCGTAGTGACGATGATACCTCAAAAGGGCTACCGATGAGTATATGTAGGTAGTTAGAGTTTAGGGGTGATTGTTACCTTACCGCCTAGCCGAATCTTCTGTTAGTTACTACATATGTATGTGCTTTGGGACCCATCTACAGCATCGAAGTATAAAAGGAACTCAGAACGTGTGAGTCTTAATTTTCTAATTATCAACGCACTTGGGAAATCTAAGACGAGAGAAAATGTCTGAGCTGTGGCGAATACCACAAGTATTGAGGCATCTGTACGAAATTGCCAGGTAAGGTCAATTTGAGTAGCAAAAATAATTGGAAATGCAGATCAAGTATGCAATTGACACATTAAGACGCCCGTGGGAACAGGACTACATATTGTACAATGATGGGGCACCTGGGGACATCATACTCCGTAGGTGGATCTGCCATCATCCACCAGACGGTTAGACATACGTAGATCAGATACATACAGAAGGATAACCCCTTGTGGAATGTGGAGGCCAGACCCTGCCCACAGGACTGGAGAAGCAAATATGCAGAAGCAATGCAACAAGCGCCATGTGCATTACTGTGTCGGTATCATGATGTCGATGCCTCCATATAGGAGGATGCCCCCGGTGTGAGATGTTCAGTTCTCGCCAGCGAACTATGGCAATCGATACAGTTGAACATATAATTCTCATCCAGAATAGAATTCATGAAGACTGTTTTTCCGCTTCGTCTACCGATCGCTCGACTTCTTGCTCTGTCCATCGATGGAACAGTTTGCGCGCGTCGGAGAGATTGGCCTCCTTGGGCAACCCGTTGTGAACTGACTGGACGTGAAGGACTGGAACATCAAATTCGTAAACATCCTTCCAAGATTTGTTCCCAGGCTCCATGATGTCCGCTTCCACGTATTCAAAGGAGCGCCGTTTCTGGAGCTGAAGCACGGTGTTTTTGGCGGTATCGCACAGGCCACAGCCCGCGCGTGTAAACAGCGTCAAGCGGGCTGGACTGAGAAGGGCACGCGTAGGAAACATGGAGAGACAATATCGATTATGCAGAGAATGAACTCAACCGTGGTTTTCGATATGGCCGGTGCCGTGACGCGAATGCGGTCAGAGAGTTCTCCGCGATGGAACATTCGAGCTTCCCCGCTAAACCCTGTTAGGCAACCTGCGCCATTCTCTCCAGAACACTTTACAATCTTTTCTCTGACTCAGTCTCGTCAATTCCCGAGGTCCCTTCTAATCCGTCTTGCTATACATCATGGCAGGCAAGTGCGTCCACAAAGCGTGTGGAAAGACATTCACCGACCCGGAAGAGGACTGCGTGTATCATCCGGGCCCCCCAGTGTTCCACGAGGGGCAGAAAGGTAAGTACCTTGGTGTTCAAGCTATTCCAGATCTGTGTCCCATGAGTGCACCAAGGGTTCACGGTGGACCATTGCGGCAGCGCAATGTGACACTTGATCTTGTCTCTAGTTTCTGCTACGTTTCTACCCGCTAACTTCTCAGGTTGGAAATGCTGCAAGCCCCGCGTCTTGACCTTCGAGGAATTCCTTGCTATCCCGCCATGCACAACGGGCAAGCATTCCACCGTCGATGACACACCCGCCCCCGAGCCCTCCAAGGCCGAGGAAGTCATTGCTCCTCCTACACCAGCTGAGCCGAAGAAGTCTGAGCGGCTACCCGTCTCCGCTACCCCAAACATCGCAACCGCCGCGCCGCCTGCGAAGCCAGTAGTCGAGGAGCCTGAGTCTGATGATCCTGATGCGGAGATCCCGGCCAACGCAACATGCCGTCGGAGGGGTTGCGGCGCGTCCTACACCGGTTCGACTGCTCGCGATGAGGAGAAGTGCGTCCACCACCCGGGCCAGCCGGTCTTCCATGAGGGCAGCAAAGGGTGGTCCTGCTGCAAACGCCGAGTGCTCGAGTTCGATGAATTCCTGAAGATCCCCGGCTGCACAGAGAAGACGAGGCACATGTTTGTTGGCAAGGCTAAGCCCCTGGGTGAGGAGAAGGTGGACACAGTCAGGTGCGTATACGACAAGAGAGGCGAACCGGCTCTATACGGTCTTGAAAACAGCAAACTGACATGCTTTTCGGATTCTACAGAAACGATTTCTACCAGACTCCCACCGCCGTTAACGTCTCCCTGTACCTTAAGAAGATTGACAAGCAACGGGTCAAGATTGAGTTTGCTGCCAACTCGATTGTCTTCGACCTTCCTACCACGGACAACAAGCGCTACCAGGATACATATGCTCTCTTTGCGCCGATTGACCCGGAGAAGTCAACTTTCCGCGTGCTCGGCACCAAGCTAGATTTGAGCCTGGCCAAGGCTGATGGTACTAGCTGGCCGGTGTTGCGCAGTGATGACAGGTGGACTGGACAGCGCATCCAGATTGGCAATGCTGGGCATGCATGATTGGGGACATGTAAAAACGGTACACGATAGAAAATTCAACGGTTATGACGGTGATGACAACATTGAATTGAAATCTTCGCTCCAGTAATACACGTACTCATTCGGTCGCGCCACATATGTAGCGTGACGTACTCGGCATGCCGACATCAACGATATAGTCTGGCAAGAAAATCCCGAATATTATAGGAATCATCTTGGCAAGATACCATATCGCAAGAGCTCAGACTAGCGTCTCGGAGGCTCTTCTAAGATGGGTTGCACATTCCATACGTCGCAAGGTTTACACCAGGCCGATTACCGGTTGAAAATAGTGAGATACCCAATGCTACACCATTGCCAATTCTGATCAAATTTGAAGACCAGAGCAAGCCGAGACAACTCAGAACACATAACAGTGACTGAAAAAATTGGTATGTGACGTCCTCTCCACAGCTAACACCCATGGGGCTTCCCGAAGGATACCCTAGCATAACCATAAAGTGATTGGGAAAAAGAGAGACGCCTTCACTCTCCAGGGCCGGGAACGGAAGAAAACCCATCATGGCCGAAGCCATAGGATAACCCTCAGCAAGCCACATTGTGGAGCCCCGTTGAAATTTACATAAGTTATGTAAACCTCTACTGATGATGGAGAGAAAAGAAGAAAAGAGTAAAGGCGCGGGCGAGGAGGTCGTATTTATGTGTCCGGAAATCGATATACGCTAGAGCTGATTGGGTTTCGGTGAAAGGGTTTTTCCATTTTGTTGACTAATATTGGATTTTATGACTAATTTTGCTTTTTTTTTGTTGAGGGATTTTGTCGGATTGGGTAAGTAGGGCTGGCTAATCAGGGCTTTCTTGATTCATGTGACCACCTACCTGCTTTGGTTCAACCTTGTCTTTCATGTGATCGACCCGTGACTCGACACAAGCAATGTACAAAGTACATTGTACAGTGAAGATGCTTTAGTACCACTCCGCCACCAAATTGCAATTAAAACAAAGGATACAACATTAGGGTATCGTTCTACAGGTATTTAACCAATAAGTTATCTGAAAAAATTCAAAACTTAATACATCCCGGTTTTACTAGTGGCGGTGGACAGTCCCTTTTGCCCTTAAGTACCCTGGGCCCAGCAAATCGTCCGTCTTCCAATCACGGGTCGGGAGCACGAGACCTCCCCTCGCTGTCTCATTAACCTCCCCGCCATCGATAGCGTCCTTGAATTCTTCGCCCCTGAATCTTTTGTACTTTCGGCATAATACAGAATCCGCTTTTCCACGTTGTGCTCTATTTCTTTCTAGAATTTATCTGCATTCGCACACTACGCTAGCAGCCTGGCCTTGTGCAATTGCCTAAATCTTGAATTCGAGGACCTCGTTACTGATATAGGGGCGGTGCCTCTCAAGCAGTTTTGGACTAATTAAATAGTACAAAACCATCCTGACACACAAACCAACTTGCGCCTATACCCCTTTTCCCACCTCCGCTCCACTCAACTCCAACATGGGCTCGACAGAGACTACGCCAGAATTCCGATACATCCCCCTGTCATACAGCCATGCAGACTCCCAGGCATCTGCTCTCAGGCTAATCCTGACCCTCAACCCTGACTGGGAGGGCCCTGGCAACAACATTGAGTTCGTGCGGTTCACCGACGGCATCACCAACACTGTGTGTCTCTACCCCAGTGTTTCTTCCCAGGAGACCAGCAACAAGGTCGTCAGAATCCAATTGAGACTAACCGCTCCTTAGCTCTTGAAAATTATCAACCTGAAACCTGGCCTGACGGAGGAACAAATAGACAATGAGGCAGTACTGATGAGGGCGTACGGAAATGGCACAGAGGTCCTCATAGATCGCGAAAGTACGAGCAAAATCCCCCTGACTGACAACCTTGGTCAAAATTCCCACTTCTCAGACAAAAAAAAAGCCCCTCCGCGCCTCCCTTGCCCATTGCGACATATGCTGAAGTAGATCAATTATCATTAGGAGAAACCAAGTCCCATGCACTCTTGGCCAGCCGCGGCCTGGCCCCGCCCCTCCTCGCTCGATTCAAAAACGGCCTGCTCTATCGCTTCATCCGAGGCAAGCCCTGTGGTCACCAGGATCTAGTCTCCCCGCCTATCTGGCGCGGTGTCGCCCGCCGCCTGGCGCAATGGCACGCCGTCCTGCCTAGTAGCGGAGCTGCGCCTGCCAAGGATACCTCTGTGACCGAGATCGTGGCCTCCCAGGATGAGATCACCGTAATCAAGCCCCGGCGCGCCGGCCCGTCTATGTGGGCTGTGCTACAGAAGTGGGTGCTGGCTTTGCCCGTCACCACACCCGAGCAGCGTGCTCGCCGTTTGAGTCTACAAGCAGAGCTGCAGTGGGTTTTGGATATCCTGGATGATGGGAAGGGCATTGGTGAAGACGGGGTATGTGGCTCCCTGTCTCGATCCACTGAAAACGGGCATTGCGTTGTTGAATACATGACTAATCGCTCGTTTCATAGCTCGTCTTCTCGCACTGCGATCTGCTCTGTGCCAACGTCATTGTCCTTCCGAGTGAGAACAGTCTTTCCACCCCGGAAGACGGTATCGCGCCTGTCAACTTCATCGATTATGAATATGCCGTCCCTGCGCCCGCGGCCTTCGATATCTCCAACCACCTTGCTGAGTGGGGTGGCTACGATTGCGATTACAACATGATGCCCACAAAGTCTGTGCGCCGTCAGTTCCTTACTGAGTACACGAAGAGCTACTGTGAACAACGCGGTCTTGATGCTTCGTCCCAGGCTGAGATTGTCGACCGGCTGTACGAGGATGTTGACCGCTTCCGTGGCATTCCCGGTCTCTACTGGTGAGTACAGCGAACACAATTGGTAAAACAGCGTGATGGCGGTACCATGCTAAAAATATCTCCTAGGGGCGTTTGGGCACTCATCCAAGCGCAAATCTCCCAGATCGATTTCGACTACGCCAGCTACGCTGAGATCCGTCTCGGCGAGTACTATGCGTGGAAGCGCGAGGCAGACGGAAGCCGCAAGCAGGCTGGCGAGGAGATGCCGCTGCGCGAGTCCCGCTGGGCGTCAGAGGAGTAAATGCATTCGAATTTCTTCCGTTTGGGATTCCGATCCTTTTCCACTCCTATGAAACGATGCCAGTCAACCTTCGGCACTTCGTTTCGCCGAACACCATGTCAGCGCTATCAATTCCCCGTGGTCCTGACACAACCACACCTCGCCTTTACCTCATTCTTGTAATAGGGACGCTCGACATGGCATTCCAGAAATTCAACAATATTCTCGGAGTCAGCCTACGTCGAAACCGAATCTAAACGACGAAAACAACTCAAAAGTTGTGGTCTGGATGACCACAGACGAGGTCGGATGACAGGTCCAACCGAAGAGAAAATAAAGAGAAAGATAAAATAGGGACACTCTACTCCGATTTCAGTGTAGGGTCGGAGCAAAAGTGTTGGTATCTGTTGATATAGATGGTGGTTTGTCTCTTGCATTGTGGTGGCCATTTTTCCTTGTGGTCTTGTGTGTTGTCTTTCAACATCATCATAGCTGGGGTGTTTGAAGGTTGATATAGTTCCTTCTTTTCCCTAATTTTTCCTAATTTTTCCTAATTTTTGAATAAACTTATCTTAAAGGACAAACGAGCTTGTGCCCGAAGTTGTACGCACATGTAGTCTTCGGGGGATGCTGTGACTCTCGCACAACGCCAATATCTCGAAGATCAGGTCGATCTCGGCTGTGATTGTGTACGTACTGTAGTATTATTACTCGAGTTCCCCCGCTGCTTACATTTTAAACCAGAATTAGTTGTGAAAGTACAGAAAATTGCAATATGGAAAGCGTTCTTCAGAAATATATATCTAGACCCACATACTTACAACTAGAATTTGAGGACCTGTGGAATTGACACCGAAAATGACCGCTTTTGAGGCCAGAAACGGCCGGCTTTCCACCCGTAACTTTGGACGCCTAGCCGCCTGCCCTATAACCCCACCTGGGCACTATTCTGCGCACCTGCATAGTCTTATTAGTCATCCTCCGGTCCTAGGTAGTGTTGACGCTCAACTTTGATAGTTGTTCCCAGGCTTCTATTAGCGACTAAAATAACGCCGAAAATGGCTCCCCTTTAAAGTCCCCGCCCTTTTCGCCTATTTCTCACCCGGGCCGCAACCCACTACTGGTCGTACATAAGCCACACGCTGGTGTTAGTAGTTGAGTGGGTGACCACCAGCGCATCCTCACTGTTGAATGTCCGCATTCACCCGTTTTTTTTATTCGTTCGGAAACTCCCTCTTGCCGCCCTACTCTTCAGTCCCTTCAGCCCATTCACCTGAATGCCCTGAACACCACTATTCTGCACCTGAATATCCTGCACGCCCCTGAACTGCTGACGTGTCCTTACTCGTAAACACTACTGATAATGCGTCAAATAATGACACCGTGATAGTCTACATAAATAACGCTATTTGATCACAAGAGCTAAGTGAGAGTTCTAATATTATATGCTTTCCATATATTGCACATATGTCCAGCTAAGCCTAAAGGAGCTCCTTAGACAGATGAAAGTAAACAAAGAATGAGATGGCAGAGACAGAATGGTCTGAAGCTCGCATGGAGTCCCTTCGCGTGAGACAGCAAAAAAGCGAGTTTTGTGGATACATTAAATAAGGTATGCTCTTTCCTCTTACATCTCTCTTATTTTCCTAATTCATATCCTAGGTGCGCAACTTGGCTATCTATACAAATGCCAGCCCCCAGCTTCGAGATGCCTTCTCTAACCTTCAGATGGAAGAGCCAAAGCTCGTCCCTATTCAGGACGTAAAAAATCGCTGAAATTCGACCTTTTCTATGCTCCGACGTGTAAAGCGACTACAGCCCTCCTTAAATAAGTTTTGCGAGAACAATGAGCAGGATCTTTTCGCCCTTGGCGTAGAAGAATGGCGCCATATTGAGTATCTCCTCTAGGTAACGCAACTGTTCTTCAGATTCACCTCTCTCCTGTTACAGACGAGAGATGTGACTCTTTATCTGATCTTTAGCATCTATAATAAGCTTTTTAGCCAGCTGGGAAAGTCGATCTGGCAGCTTCAGCGAAAGAAGGTGATTTGGCAGCAGCTGATGCTAAGTGCCCTCCACGCAGCAAAGAAGAAGCTCTTACAAGCTGACCGACCAGATGGATAGCGACCTCTATGAAATTGGCACAATTATTGCACCACATCAAAGCTTCAATTCTTCTGTGAGAAGGATTTGGATGGCCGGGTCACCGACTGGCGACGCTATCGTGGGAGTATTGGACGTTACCCTGCACCCTATCAGCAGCGCCTTCTAGATACCCAGTCACCGGCTAAGCCTCAACCCTCAGTTACAGCTATCTCTGAGCTTGAGATAATATGTGAACTAGAATTAGCTCAACAATTAAAGACTGGCCAATAGGATGAGCTTTTCTTACATTTTGACAGTGCTATGTGATATAGCCACTTGTGTCTATTTATAAACTAATATATCCAACAGCAATTATTCGGTCCAGTCCTCGAGTCTCCTGAAAAGAACATGAGCATGAATTCCCACCACTTCCAAGTCTGGCCCGCATTGGTTCTTCAATCCCAGCTACTGGTGCAGGGATAGAACGGCTCTCTAAATCTGCTCGAGACGTCTGTCACTACCGCCGGGGCTCTCAGCTCTAGAAGCGTCCAAGACCTGATGCTATTTATGCGTACACCGCGGATTGGTTTCGAGGCAGAACAGAGCGCAATAATGGATGAATATCTCTCACGTGAAGACAAACAGGCGACTGAAGAGGAACAGCATACATAGGCAGGTGAATTCGATCCATTTAGTGACAACGAGGATGGGGACTATGGGCGTTTCATTCAAATCCAGACTACAGGCCCAGCTTAGAGTGAAAAAAGAGCCAAGAGAAGCGGCAAAGGAGTGTCGCATCCGTGCTTGACGAGGGTAATGAAGATGAAGAGGAAGAGGATGAGATAATTCTTCCATTAACCTAACGCGGCAGCGCATACCGGATAGAATTCGGAAACATTTAAAACTTCTCGAAGAATACGAGATTGAGATAGAAATGGATTAGTCTCCAGCTAGTTTCGGTCCCAAAATGAAGCTCTTTTCGAGTCATCTATGCCAAATCTACAAATTCTCGGCAGTAGAGAACTGTCAGCAAACCACTCAAAAGTACGGGCAAAATCTACATAGAATCTGCGATCTATCAGTTCCTACTGTTTGATCATACGCGGGTCACCGGCGGGTCCGCCGAGGTATATTCAAATATTCCAGCGACAAAATGAACAGGGCTGCTTTCCAAGGGTGCATGAAAGGAGAGTGAAATTGGTAATGCTTGTCCCGTTAGGAGATGGCATCGAATTCAAGGAAGCAAAGAGTGGTATTATTTGATGCGGACTAGATCTATGCTATTCCAGGTGAATTCTACCTTGAAGCAAGAAACCCGAAAGCAGATGATATCTTTTTTCTGTCATATGCTCATTGCTCACGACTGGATGAGAAGTATTGATTCTTTCCCGACGGACACCTCACACACTTCTATAGTTTCACTCGAAGACGAGGTCCAGATATAATGATGCGCGTCCCGACTAGAGCCAACGCACCTACAATCAAAGCGGCACCTGCCCAGATCTGTCCAGAAAGATAGCTACCTCCCGTCCGAGCTATCAACGCTCCCGCGACAGAAGGGCCAGTCAAGGGTCCGAAGCTCATCAACGTGAGCGCCATTCCAACTCGAGTTCCAATTTTGTCCAGGTCTTTAGTCAACGAAGGCACAGTACCGGCAAACAAAGCCATGGCGGCTGCCGAGGCCAGACCGTAGAATACGGCGAATACGTAGAGTTCGACGACAGTATGAACTGCGGCCCAACAGAACATTAGAATACCGCATAGACCTACCCAGGGAATCAGACAGTTAAGTGGGCCAATGTATCGATCGGCCAAGTATCCGCAGGGCGCGCGAATTGGAATACCGCATGCATTGATGACAATAATAAGGTTGACGGCGGCTGACTGAGAAAGGTGCAGCGTTTCCGTCGCATAAACCTGAACCTAAAATTTGAAAATTGGAATCCGGTCAGCGTCATGTATCGATAATAGAGTTCGATAACATACGTAGAAGAAAGCAAAATACAGTGTCCAATAAAGGAGAAATACCCCAAGAGTGAAAAGCATATAAGCCGGCTCTTTGAATGCTTCCAATTTAACAAGTGGACCTGACTTGCGGGGAGGAAGCCTCGGACGTAAGAGCGCGAGGACGATGAGAACCATAATCAGGGCGACAAGTCCCATGCAACGAACCGCCCAAAAGAACCCTGTGACTCGTCCATGCAATAGATTAGCGAAGTAATAGATTTCCAATTGCGATGATACAACCCACCAATTTGAGGAGTGAGATACTGGATCATTGCCGGGAAAATGATACCCCCTGTACTCGTACCAGTGGCCGCAGCTGTGACAGCGAAGACAGGGTGGCGCGCAAAGTACGTGGAAATCAACGTCACGCTCGGCAGCCACATCAGACCTTGACCGATACCTATGCAGAGGCCCTGTGCTAGGAAAATTTGCCAGTAATCCGTGGCCAGACTTGTCATGAATGTACCTAATAGCAGAAGAAACGCGCCCAGGGCTACTACCGGTCGTGCAAGCCCGGCATCTGTTGCTCGCCCAGATAGCGTGGAAATAAATAGGAGACAGAACACTTGGAATCCACCTATCCATGAGATATCCGAAGGAGTTTGGGGTAGAGTGGCTTGATAGTGATTTTGGAATACCCCAAAGCTAGAAGCGTAACCCCATGTCAGAGCGACGACCAAGTGGCCCGATACAACTTGGGCCCACGCATGGAACCCGCCATCTGGAGGTGGCACAGTCGAGGTCACTGATGTTGATGGATGAACCGGTCGGTCAGATGTGTCCATTGTAGGGGATTGTTGGCTTTTCGAAGAGGCCCTGCTTCCGTTTGAAGGTTAAACCCAATGCAGTTCGAATATCTTGCAAAGATCCAGAGAAAGGGAAAGAAGGAACAAGGAGAAGAGAATGAAATAGTCGATTCTGCAACTTGTCACATGAAATATAGAGAGAGAGAGAGAAAGCGCGAGAGCCAGTTGCGGCATAACTCAGCACAAATCCATGCCACGTGATGTTAGATGGCGAATGAAAAACGATGGAAGCAGAGAAAGCCTCGGGTATTACCCTAGCATGTAGCCAGCAAGCTACTTTGCGAAGGATTTAACCCTCGGTGGGTCTTATCTCGCACTACAGCATTCGCGTTAACGACGGCGTTATCCCAGACGGGAGAACCAAACTATTGATTGGCCCTCAGATCCCTGTACGTGAACCGTGCTTCAAAGGTTCCTGTCAGCACGCCATAGCGGCCTACATGATCACCCTGATCGCCCTTATAGTGAACTACTTTAGTTAACTATATGATTTCAATATATCAGGATCTAACCAAGACTTTTTTAATATTCTGTGGTCGGTAAGACTAGCAAACTCTCCAGGAGTGCTCGTATACGACAGCGAACACCATTACTCATTCATAAGAGGAGAAAGATTGTATCATCCTCAGTCAATGCTTACATGGCTTCCCCAGGGGAAACTCAAACAAAACACTTCCATATCACTATTATGTCAATACTATAGAGTAAGCCACTTCTAAATTAAGGCAAAAATCACTCTGTACCGCCGTCGGTGGTAAGAGGGTCCGCGGCAGGAGGAGTATTGTCAACTTGAATCCCGCCTCGCTTAGGATGAAAACTGTCATGGAAGGGAAGAGCCCAGCCTCCCTGCTGCTCCGGAGTGCCCATCCAGGTACGCAACAGGTATCTTGGGGGTTTAGGAGGCGCAGGATCCGTAAATCCAGTGCGAGAATGGAAGGTCTGGCAGCAAGAAACGAACTGGATATCGCCGATCTCACAGTCATAGACGAGACCGAAACGCTGAAAAGTCTCCTCCAGAACTTTCATGGCTTCGAGTTGCTCTGGAGAAAGGGGTGGTATCAGCCCCTGGTCACTAAACCGAGACAGGGACTTGACAAAGTACGGATCCCATCTATGAAAATTGTGGGTTGTTAGTGAAGCCCCAGTACTTGGGACGTCTTGCCCATTTCACCAAAAGCGTGAACAATCAAGACTCACTTCACGTAGACACGCTCCTTACCACCAGGCTCCATCATAAACACGGGGTTTCTGAACCAGGGTTCTTGATCATCGGTTGTCTCCCCCTTGCGATCCACATACCAGATGTTGGAAGATAAGGTTTTGGCAACATCTAGTCGCTCTTTGACTAAAGCGTTCCATACTGTGTGCGCTGACGCACAGCCCGATGCACCCCCAGTCTCGCCAGGAGCGCAGAAGAGGAGCCCTACAATATCTGTCTCATCGGTGTGATAAAATTGCCTGGATCGCGGCGGTTAGGAAATGAACGCTTATGACTAATACACCTGCATGAATCCTGGAAGGGCAAGTTGCAACACTTACGGGGCATTCGTTGCAGAGATCTTGATTTTATCCAGACTATTATGATAGTCGGCGCCTTGATTTGTCACATGGCCCAGGATGAGTCCAAGTTTGTTCTGAGACAGCAGGTATCCGAAATGCGCGGAAATCCCCATAGTTGCAACGGCGGCCTTATATCTGCCCCATTGTTCAATTGGCAAGCCTCTAAAGACAATGAACCCACGGCCGTTGAGGATATCGTCGCGAATTTTCTGTAGCTGTGGCTCAAATTTTGGCATACAGAAATTGTTCTGGAGGATTATGTCAATTAGTAATTTGTGATGGTATTGAAATACTCACTTATTCGCAGATACCTTGTTGATACTGATCAGAGGGGTTCCGGAGGCGATGAAGCTATCAACCGCTTGCAAAAGTTCCTCGAGTTCACTTTCGGTCCACTGATAAATCCACAATTCTGGATGATCGATCATTTCCTGTGGAGTCCAAACAGTTGGCCCTGTAATCTCCAATGGAAAACCTTCGAAAGCGCACAATTGTCCTTCCACGGGTGGATGCTGACCGCTGGTACGCAACCCATCGGGGAATAACTTGCGATCCACAGGAACCAGACGAGGAAGACCAGCGGGCATTCCCCGGAGACCTGGTGCCACATCAAGCAGAGCAGACATATTGATGAAAAGGTAAAATTCGAATATTAAGCCAAATGAATTACGTCAATCAATGAGAGATCGAGCTTCATTCATGCGCATGTATGCTTTCGTTCAATTTATATATCAAGAGGAAGGAGTTGCTACACTTTCAGCTTCAAATATTTATGCATGTCCACATGTGGAAAGACTAACCTCAGAATATGACATCTAGATGCCTGGACAAAGATAACACTCTGAAACACCTCAAGTACTGCTTATGGTAGTCCCCGAGAGATCCATCAGACTGAATACATTTTTGGTGTACGGTACTACCTTTCCTAGCTACACTGTACTAGCATTGATTGTAACTGATCCTATAAATTGAAGGAATACTCCACCCAATTTGAAAAAGGCCGAAAGACCCACTGCGGGACGCTTAATTCAGCATCTCGCCATTCCCGCTTAGTGTGATCCCAAGTACGAGAGCCTTGAGATTTTCCGCTTCCTAATCACATGCAGCCCTAAACAATACAATCCCGAGGTTAATGAAAGAGTGGATTTCAGTCACATCGACGTTTTAAAAAGACTTATCTCGTTTCGATAATATCAGTATCATTCACTTGTGCATTAGTCCTTAGGGTAAAGTTATCTTTCTCTTACAAGTTCTCTTTGAGGCCATAATGTTTCTATAACTGACGAAGAATCAGATATACCTTCAGGTATAATCTACAGTTCATCCACCAGCCTTTATTCTTTGGTATCTCTCAAAGAAGCTTCGATAAAGATGCCACTAGCTGGTTCCCCTTCAATACTATTTTTCGATGTCTTAGGGACAATCGTGGAATGGAGATATTGCATCGCGAACCAACTGAACGCCGCAGCACAAAGGGCTGTACAAGATCAAGGTCGACATCTAAGTGCTGATATACAAGCACGTGTCTCTAAAATGTCCATTTCGAGCTGGCAGGAGATCTCTACGGAATGGCATCACTCATATATGAACTTCGGAAACACCTACGATCCATCTAAACCCTTTATCTCAGTTGATGAGTACAACCGCATTTCCCTGGAAAAGATTCTCATCAAATGGCTTCTCCGTGATTTATTTGATGAGGACGATCTCATTGATTTGACACTCGCTTGGCATCGACTTGACCCGTACTCTGATAGTGTCCCAGGCCTTTCATTGCTAAGCACTAAATTTCCGACCTCTACCCTATCCAACGGCAATATAAAGCTGCTCGAGGACCTACAAGAACATACTTCTTTGCCATTCAAGCATATTACCAGTGCAGAGCATCTAGGTGCTTATAAGCCCTCGCCAGAGGCTTATCATGGTGCTGCTCGCAGATTTGGGTTTAGGAATTCGCAGTGTTGTCTTATCGCAGCCCATCTTCAGGACTTGCAGGCCGCCAAGAAATGTGGGTTTCAGACAATCTATCTCGAGAGAGAGTTAGAAGAAGCATGGGATAGTAAAGATGTTGCACGAGCCAGAGAAGAGGGGTTTGTCGATCTTTGGGTTGGAATTGGAGGCTCAGGTCTGAGTGAAGTTGCTCGATATTTTGGGATAGGAAGTGAGGTCTAGATGAACATTGAGTTATCACCGAGTCAGACCCTGAATCGATAGATGCAGATCATTCACCTGCTCTCGTCCACGCACTTAGTACCCATGGTGGCACGTGATGTACATAATCAGCGTAGCATAACTGTTCCAAAGGATATGCCTATCTTTCTGCCTGTCTCGGCGACCGACTGACTGGAGGATGCTATGCCCGACGAGCCGAGGTGGCGCGTAGAAGATAAGGTTCGCCTTGCTGAAAAGCTGGCTGAGCGTGGAAATGTCGACGTGCTGTATATCAGTAGTGGAGAGAATCACCGGGCGCAGCATATCCATCCTAAGGCTGCTTTCCAGGCACCATTCGCCATCAAGACGAATGAGGCAGTTGGGGATAGAATGATGGTGGGCTCTGTTGGCGTGATCAACTCTGGTCATCTGGCCAACTGCCTATTGGAGAATAACGGCCTCGACTTCGTGTTGATCGATCGGGGATTTCAAAAGAATCCGGGATTGGTGTGGACGTGGGCAAAGGAACTGAATGTTGAAATCTCCATGGCGAATCAGATCTGATGGGGATTTTCCAGTCGAGGTGGCGTCTATCTGAAGAGGAAGAAAAGGAGGATGTAGACAGCCGCTGTAAAGAGTTAATGCAGAAATGGTTGAATTATGAAAGAGCGGATTTCAAATGGAAAGCTTTTCAAGACAGTAGGTCAGCGGTATGATTCTCTTGCGCCTAATTACGGACTACTGTCAACCAGTTGAACCTAGAAGTGCCCAGGTAGGTAGACACCGATCCTAAGATGGTACGAACTATATGCTATCAGGCACATGTGCACTGCACCAGTCCGTTTTGACATTTCACTAACACTCCAAGGTCGAATCGGGCAATCGGACGCCCTGGTGTTTTTGAAAATCTGGAAGAAACGACCAGTCCCAGTCCAAGTACTCTCCACTGAGGGGCTCTCCTGTGACATAAGAGCAGACAGTCGAGCAGATGATTTATCGATTCCGGATGGAACCGTGCTGAACAGTGCCGATCTTGATCATGATGACTTGTGTCTTGGGTGGCTTGATGAGAGTATGCAGCAGATGCCCGAATCTTAGCTGACAGGGGGTCAATCTTAACTGAAATTTCGAATATGTCTTCCTCAATAGTTTCAATTACATTGGAACGAAGCTAGGCTTGGCCACTTACCCTTTGAACAGCTCCTAAGAAGATGCTTCACGTTACTAAGTCATCCTCTCGGATGTTCTCTTTGAAGTCGGGAACATGTGTTCCCGTGCGCGATGGCTTCAAGGGGTAGAAAGATTGGGTTCATATTCCCGTGGCTATTGAAAGAAGTGGGAAGTCCATATGACAGAAATCTGGCGGCACAACAATGTATGGGTAACCTTATTGGTAGCTATTGAACACAGTAACAAAAATTAACAAGACCGCAATATTTAACAATCTGTGCGGACCTCGATGACTAACTGTAACATGCACCTCCGCGTTGTATGCCTCGTACCATGATTTTCTTGACATTATACCCTGTCTCAACCATGTATTCCATCTCAGTATTTCGACACTACACTCCCCGAAATCCACAACATTAACCATATAATCGACGTTAGGTCATGCTTAGTACGTATCTTGTTCGTGACAAAGCGAGGCTGGAGAGATGAAAGCGGAGGGAAAAAAAGGTCACTGATAGCTATTTCGTTCATACTGGGGAAATGTACCTTTTGCTGTACGGGCTGAATATCTCCACCCGTAGTGCCCTGAGGAGGACTGAATAGAGCGGCGAGCCGCCTATGCCCGAACTGCGGGCGCTAGGTGACGATCACCTTAGACATCCTGTTGTATGTTTTTTCTTTTCAATCTTCTATTTTGATTCGTTCGGAGTCTCTGTCGCCCTACTCTTCCCCTTCAGCCCACCCTGAATGCCCTGAACATCACTATTCTACACCTGAATATCCTGCCACCTGAATATCCTGCACGCCCCTGAATCGCCGACATGTCCTCCCCTCCCATACTGATTTTTTCTCGCAGGTGTGTTGTCTTGATCACAACCCTTTGCTACAAGCTTCTACCGGTTGACACATGCACAGTAGGAAGAAAGGGAAAAAAAGGAAGGGGGGGCCGCCTAGGAGAATTAAACTTGTTATTGAATATAAATTCGTGGTCACACACCCCACTACTAACTCATATGTGCGGCCAGTAGTCGGGTGCGTGTCGCCAGGGTGAGAAATCGGTGAGCGCCGCCTTAGCATCGCGTGACCGGGGGTGAGAAGGGTGGGTGAGAAGGGTGGGTGTGCTATAGGAGGGTGAGGACCAGAGTGAGAGTCACCCTAGGTCGCGGGCAACTGACACCCGTTCAGGTGACATCGTGATATGGTTAGGTTACAAGTTGATTAAATACAAAGTCCGAGAATTAGAAATATTCTTAAGGGGAATCACTAAGTAGCAAAGTAACCTCACGACCTGAAAAAGCAAGGCATATCGGAGAAATGATATAGAAATTTTATAACCCCTCATCCACTAGGCGCTAGTGATTGCTAGTCAGACCCTGGCCCCCTACCTCATAATCTGCCGATCCTCCTCCAACCCGCCAGGCAGTGCGGCTCAATGCAGATCCCCACGCCAAAAGCATTCCATTTCCATCAAAACATCATAAATAATATCCACAGCAGAACCAAATATGCCCGAGAACAACGCTCAGACACGGGCCCTCGCGATCCCAGAGATCGTGACCTCAATCCTGCACCAGATGGACATGCGAACGCTGATCGCCGCCCAAAGAATCAGTCGCACGTGGAAAGATCTGATCTGCACCACGCAGTCACTACAGGAGACTCTATTTCTCCGACCAATCAGCCATGGCATAGACCTCGGCAGTCAAGTCGAGAACCCGCTATTGGCAGAAGCATTCTCTTCTATTTTCAATACTGAACAAGACTGTATTTGTCTGACCGATCTTACCTGGGAGAAAGACCCAGCCGTTCGAGAAATGTTCATCCGATCCGAAGCCAGCTGGCGCCGGATGCTCACGCACCAGCCGCCTCTCTACCGAGTCGGGACATTCGAAACCTGCTGTTCACCTTTTGGCTGGGGTTGGAGTAAGAAAAAGGCAGGTGTCCCGGAAGATGGACTCCGGATGGCGCCGCTGTTTGAATTCTTGATTGATCGTGACTGGGAGGGCTGGGCCTACGGGCAGGTGATCGAGGTTTATTTTACGGCTTCTTTGCCTCGTGGACTCCTTGAGTCGACTAGACTTAAGAATTGGAATGAAGTTGATCAGGCTTGGAAGGAAATGAACGGGCAGTTTGATCTTGTGTTGGCGATCAACTCGAGTACGACTTGTACGGGCGAGATGGATTATGAGGATCAGATGGAGAAGAGGGAGAAGAAGGCCAAGGACAAGGGTGTGGTGCTTCCGGATACTGATTTGACAGTTTGGAAAAGAATTTGTGAATGTTATCGGGAGTTGGGGTTGAAGATGGATGGGTTTAAGATGGAGAAGTTTAACGAGGGAAGTGGGATGTGGGACTAGAATAATGGGCTGCGAGTACATAATTCAGTGATGTTACAGGTTTGCGAAAAAATCAGTTCCACCTGTATCACTCGGACTCACCCAACAGTGTCGCTTAGGTGCTAAAGGCGTATTGACTATTGGCTATACAGAATAATAGGCTTAAGTACGGCTGAGCGGACGGGAAGCCCTGTTTTCCACACCCTATGATCGTATGATCAGGTAATATGAGGGAGAGGATGATAGAATGTAACGTGGTTAGGGGTCACTAGACTGTGGCGCAGAATTGACGTCAATTTCTGGATTTTCTTGTTGGACTCTGCCCGGTAAATTTACGGCTGGACTTTCACTGCGATAATCAACATAGATCCCTTGATCAAAGACTTTCGACTCCCTCAAGTGAAAGATTGAGTAAATTGATCTACCAAGCCGTGAATGCAGGCCGGATAGTTGGACATCCGTTGCTTATCCAACTTCTAATTATGGAAATCCGATGAGATACCAGAATAGACCAATGCAACATCAAATGGTGTATCACCAACTCAAACCCTCTAAGGTATTTGAATTCGAGGTCTTGGTAGGTTGTTTCTACACCTTAGGAATCACTGAGCAACTCTGGTTTAGAGACCAAGCCTACAGTGGCCATGAACGCCAAAGCCATTTCCGGTCAAACATTTGACTACATTGTTTGTGGTGGGGGAACTACCGGCTGTGTTATTGCAGCAGAACTTGCCTCTGTTCCAAACGTCTCCGTGCTTCTCATAGAAGCAGGCCGAAGATTCAGGCATTCTGCCGAACGTTCTAGTCCCAGGTAAATATGTCAAGCAGTTACAGGAAGACAAAGAAGGACTCTGGGGGTTGGCTACGTTACCACAGGCACACTTGGGTGGGAGGAAGCTAGTGTTTCTGAGAGGCAGGCAGCTTGGAGGCAGCTCGGGAGGTCACTCTTGATCGACAGTCCATGGCGACGATGTTAAGAGCTTAATTTAGGGCTGCCAACTATATGGCACTTGCTCGAGGGCCAGCAGCTAATTATGACGAATGGGCTAGGATTGTCGGAGAGGGCGGGTGGGAGAATACATTACCCCGGATGAGAGAGGTTGGTCATTTCCCGGAAGCTTCATTTCGCGATGGAACGAACTAACAGATTATGGCAGCTTGAGGACTTTGACCCAAAATTGCCAGAAAATATGCAATGCTTTGCTGCTCCACGGCCTTCACATCCTGGAGCCTCTAGGTAAGTGTGGACCGTCTTTTTGTTCCGTCGACTGTGTACTTATGGGGTTGCCGCAGCCCTCTCAAGATTAGATTTGGCAACCAAATAGTTCCCGGTATCGAGACATTTCTGAAGGCGTGCGTGGAAACCGGCATACCCTTGTGTCTAGATATCAACTAAGGAAATCCAGTGGGCGTCGGGTTGGCCCAGTTCAACGTACGAGATGGAGAGAGATGCTATGCAGCTAATGCCTTCCTGGGCGAGGCAGCTCGAGCGTCGCTTAAGAATTTGACCATAGTGACAGAAACATCCGTGTACGAGCCCGATAGACCAGACGAAAGTTATATGAGCCTGCTGCAAAACAATTTGTCACGAGGAACTGTCACAATTAGTTCCACAGATCAACGGAAACCAGCGGTTCTCGACCCGAATGTCCTGGCTCATCCATTCGATCAGCGCATCGCCATCGAAAGCGTCGCTTGTGGTTGAAGATTTCTCGCACCACGGCCTATGAAGGAAAAATTGAGCGAATGGTCCATAACCCTGACATTGAGTTTGCGATGGCAGATCTGGATGCGATCACTGACCACATTAATGTGATGCTGAATTTCCTCCGACAGAACTTAGACCAAGGCTACCACAGCTTGGGTACTTGTCGTATGGGCAAGACCGATGATCTCGAGGCTGTGGTAAACTGCTGGTTTCAAGTCAAGGGAATGCAAAACCTCCGGGTGGCGGACCTGAGCGTATGCCCTATTCTAACTTGGTAAGCTATTTCACTTGACAAACTTGCGGTTCGTTTTCTTACATGAACAGCAATTACATTCAAATCAACATTTACTTGATTGGTCTTCGATGCGCAAAAGAGATGGTGGAGCATTGCAAGGCACGCACACAGCTTGCGAAGTTGTAGGCATCAAGATCCTGTCCATATTAAGAAATAGCCTGCGCAGATTCCGGCATCAAATCAAGAGTACAGCTCCATTTTCCTCGTCCCTGCATCAGACTGATATATTTTGATGACCGCTGCCCTCTCCAAGCGTCCTCTAGTAAGACAAATGCACTTTTCACATCTCCAAATCCCCCCGAACCCTGCATACACTGAGCCCGCTCCCGTACCAATTCCTGACCCCTAGCATGCTTGACCTCTAGGCCAGCATGGAATAAAGGCCATAGTAACTGATCTGACCATCCGGAGGCTGGTGGAGTGGCTCTGGCGTGATATAGTACACTGCTGACCAGCCAATCCAGCTCAAAATCATGAATGTTGCGGGAGAATAATCGGAGTAAGTAATGAATAATGGCAAACTGATATGCATGCTTCTGTCGTGTCAAGCCAGTTCTGACTACTATCGCAGTGGACTGGCTTTTTCAGTAGCCGTTGCTTGATCTCCTGGACCTTATTCGACGTCTCGATTGTAGGACTGTTGGCATCCAGTTGACACTGATACAATGCGACAATCTCACAAATAATTTGAAATTGATCCGAGGGACAAGGTATTATATCGAAAGTCCGCCTGTCTCCGGACTCACCCAGCAGGAAGCTAATCTCCTGTGATGAAAATACCGTAGATTTAAAATTCAAAGCAGCAGCCATAACTTCTAGCCTGAAAGTCACGAAGGAGCACAATCTATTAGCCAGTCATGAAACCCGGTATAAGGTTATAAAGCTTACCAAGCTAGGTATTGTTCCACAAAGCAGCCAGCCGTTCGTTCTTGACGTAGTTCGATAAGCCTTTTAGCCCCCTGGAAGTGCGACTGAAAATCCGATATTCCTCCATGGCAAAGGTTATACAAGCACAGCGTGAGTATTGTTGCAAGCGTGTCTGGGTGACTTGCTCGGATTTGGGAATATAGATCGTCCTGCAATCGTTTCGTAGCTTTCCCCTTGAATCAAAAGTACTCGCGCTCGAATTGGTTTGTAGACAGTTGCACATTGTAATAACACACCGCCAAGGCCGCACACGCGTATAGCAATGATGGCACTTCGATCGCAAGGGGAAGGATGTAATCGCGATAGGGATTTTGAGGTGATAAGTTGTCCACACGCAACTTTGGGACAACTCCACAGACATCTGCAAGTTGTTAGCGGGTCTGACGATGTGTCAAGGATAGTTCGCTACTGACAGTATTGCATAATAAATGTGAGTTCCTCCGTTATACGCAAAATATCAAGTCCCGGTCATAGTACACGGCGAAAGTCAATAGAACCTCCAAGCTCCCGGGAATGATTGGACCAAGCTTTTTTTGAGGGGCGATAAGATCATCAAGAGAATTGTGTATGAGAGGCGCGTCGTTAGACCACATCAGGAGCTCGGGCGGAGTGTCAGCCTCCGGGATCTCTATAAAGAGCTGCACGTGGTCAAGCAGATCCTCGAATCGGCTCTCTTGGCTTTCGTTCTCGTGATTGTTGGCGGTGTTTTCTGGCAATTGGGCAACGGGTGATTGTTGATTGTGTAATTGTGGGCAATGGTTGACTTGGAATGGTCGATTGCTGTACTCGGCGCGTTTGTCGTCGCTTTGTTGTCACTGGAATGCCTTAGCCCACGAGTTGGCTGGGGCTTGCCAAGCCTGGCCACTGTAGCAGATAACCTCACACGTCAAGCCACTAGTTACGCAGGTATTGCATGAAGGCATGCGCCAATCGCATACTCGTCCTCGACGGCGGCATGTTTTGCACGCCCTTCCAAAATATCGCTCGTTCGCCATAGGAAGAACAGTGTGAAGGTATCTAAGTAGCAGAACTGGAGATGAGTAGGGCTGTTATCTTGCGATAGCGGCCAAGAGCGATACATCCATGGATGTGTCATCGTTATCTTCAGCTCTCCAGGGCTATAAATTCATTCGGAATTTGATGAGCTCCATGTGCACATATGAAAAATATATGTTCGAAATTATCTCACATCAGAGCTTATGACACCGCTTCCACTCCCCTCTCAGAATATTCACAATGAAGCTTGGAATTTCCGGCAATTCACGAAGCCATTCGCTTTTTGTTCCCCCTAGTCCTTTCCGAGGTAGAAGGGTTTCAACTTTTGACCTGAGGCCGAAAAGCACACGGGCTAACGTTTGTGTCTCATCTATTGACCATTTTAGGAAGGTCGCTAAGGAGATAACCAATCCTAATTAAGGGACCTTGAATATGATTCAACGGCCGTTTATTTGACCTAAGGATTATTTTGCTTGCTCCGACTTGGAAACAAAAGCCAACCCAGACGATATGGGAAAGCGCGTACTTGTAGGATATGGTATCGATGTCGACGCAGTCAGTGGCTAGTATGGCTCAAACATTTTGATTATTTTAGATACATGAGAGGCTAATGGAGAGCTATATAGGATCAACACTGAAGATGGCCTCGTGGCTCATTCCACAAGATGAAAATTCAGTTCCAGACGATGACCTATTGGACCTGCGAGATAGCCATCACTCGGTTCCATGTCTCCATGGTCGTGAACGGTGGTAGTGAAACTGGAGTAAATACAGTAATATGCAAAATAAGGTCCAAGACACATCCTTCCACCACAGCCAAATCCCCAGAACCATTTCCTCATCAGGGCTAGCTCTTCTTGCGATGCATCCAACCATCTTTCCGGCTTCCTCTCAAAAGGATCCGGGAACACATCCGGCATGCGGTGTAGGGCCGATGCATAAGATTGCACGGTCGGTCCAGGAGGGATATTGTGGTAGCCACCTAGGGTACATGGCCGCGGTACTGTCCGGGGTTGACCACCAGGTACCGAGGGCCAGAGTCGAAGGATTTCCATCAATATAGCATGCAGTATCGGCAACCCGTCAATATCCTGAGGGCTTGTGATATCGTCAATCCCAACACGCCTTCCGGGCATATCCTTCAAGGGTGGGTGGAGACCGAGTAGATCTTCTCGGAGTTTCGTTTGCCATTCTGGCCCCGACTCAACTCCCAGAACAAATAGGTAGAGGTGTTGCCGCTTGTCTCGAATTCTCCGGAATTCCAAGAGAACATGTTTTGGGTTTTGCATCAACCTCGCTCATCCCCTTTATCGCTGGTTCGAATGCGATCGGTTGATCATCCGCTGATAACTGTTTCCCACTTGCTAAGAGTTGCTGAGCTTGGTCACACTTTTCCAAGTTCCAATTCTCGACAGATTCAAAGGCACCTAGCACGCTTTGGGGAATAAGGTGAACTCTGATTTTCCGGAGCATGCTGACCAAGCCGGGGAAGTGGTATCGTCAAAATGTGTATTCTGATATCCCAAGAAACCCGTCAAGGTACATCCTTCTTTCCTTTTCGTCCTTGACTAAGCTGCTGCCTAGCGACCGCCCGAACTGCCACTGTATAAAGGTGTCCAGTAAGCAGGAAGGAGTAACTGAGTTCAATGACCTCGATTACTTTGTTTTCGGTGGCAGCCTTGTATATATACCAGGTGAAGGACACAGTTGAACAAAACGTCTTCGTGATGCGATGACATGATAGACGACTTCGAGAAGCAGCTCGACAGAGCTTTCTTATGTGCGGCATGTGCGATAGATTGGCGGTCCTATCGGTGGGGGTTAGCCTATGCTCCTTCATTTGTGGGTCGGACGGGTCCCCATACCGATATACAGCAAAGCCGTTAAAGTAAAACTCCAGCCGTTAAAGTAAAACTCCGGTTTGGGAAAACCTCCATGGTAGATTCTTCAATCCGTCCTAATAACAGTGCACAATGACCAGGCTGGGGCCAAGTCGAACTGCCGGGCCCTTTTCCATATGGTGCTTGTAGACTTGACGGTTCTCCTGCTTCGTCCATTTCATCCAGAAAATCCAGTGGAATCGGCGTCATTAGACGCCGAAAATAGAGTCGCCGGCCCCTAGGTTTCCTACCATGGTTGTAGTAAGGACTCGCTCGCGCACCCACTAATGCGAGCCTCATCCACACCAAGAAGCGTAAAATCAAGCCTTTTCTGAGCAATTCAAAAAATTACGTGAGGCTCGAATGAAAAATACCAAATTACCGCACAGTACAGAAACCTGCTGGGCAGGCGACATTCCATTGATACCCTTGTCTTCATGTATCTCCCATAGGCTTAGGATTGGTGGTGAACTAGGTATAGGGAATTACATAGAATTTTGTAGCTTTGCGATTGATAATTTTCGGATCCCATGTAATATCGGCACTTTCAGTCAACCTTTCAGTTTATTTCCCAATATTGGGATCCACATCAAGCCTACAGCCGTATGGCATTGATAATACTTAACCCCGTATTCTGATGATTATTTCTTCTCTGTATGGTTTCTTGAGATTGTCATAATCTTTGGCCCAATGCACATACACAAGTGGGTCTTGTGTTCGATGTGACCGGTGTAAGGTTTTCCCGATTAAATTTCCAGAAAAGAGCACGATATTGCGATCGGGAATCAGTAGGCAAACTAATCTCCCAGGTCACCCAGATTGCGTGTTCCTGCATCTTTAGTGTGGATCGGTCCGAGCATGGTGCTCCTTTTGGTCGTTTATTACCAAGTCCGATTGGAACAGGGAAATAGCTGTCTCGATATCCTGGGGTTGAAATATAGTAAGATGTTAAACATTTGCTTAATTCTTTTATTGTTCTCGATCCCTTCCACGCCTTGGAGACCGCTTGGAATACCCCGAGTGGGACCTAGCCAATGGGGGAGTTAGTTCTTTTACAATTTAGCTTGCATATTGTCTTGTACAACAAGGGCTTCTTGACCAATCGAATTTGGTCGATTTAAATAGGTGAAAGACGTTTAACACAGTACTAGGCGTACTTCTTGATATCCAGGCTGGTTTCATCGCTATTTTCACTCTGCTGGCGCGGAGTCGCCTCAGGTTGGAGTCCATCCCAACAACCTTCATTCTACCCAGGTCGTGCCCAGGCACACAAGGTCAAGGCAATTATTCCCACCGCTTTTTCATTTTTGTTTATCATTTTTTGTTTTCCCTTAGCGGGCCCCCAGTCAGCTGCTGCATTCGTATTTTCTTAGAGATCAGGTGGTCTCCTATTCTCGCGGACACAAATCTTCCCCCCCGCTCTCTTCGCTTGTTCTGGATTTTCTTCCCTCGCTTTCTAGTTGAGTGAATACACTTACGTTGGGTTTCTCCTCAGGTTTCCTCGTCATACTCTTTTTTTCCCGGATCCAAGCCTTCAGTTTCAGTTCAATTTGTTTCATTCTAGCATTAACATGGCGATGAATGCAAAAGAGAATATTGGTTAAACAGCAACCAAAGCAAACGACAGTGCTGAGAAACTGACATAGACTAGACATGTGTAGTGTGCTCGCTGGACATTGTTGATGAGTTAGCCGGTAAACAGTCGATTGGTTTGAGCGGAGTTCTGTTGACCCTGTGCATGTTTCGTGGTAGTTGCGCTCAAAAGAATATATATCTTAAACAAAAAAGTTTTATCTCACAGAAAAAATATTTACTCAGTCACTTGTGATGCTAGGAAAAATCCACCCCGCAGGCGTCCACCCAGCGCTCGAGCCCGAGCTTTAGGGCCTGGATAGGAATTATTGGGAGGTATCGAATGACTTGGCATTATGATGGGAGACAATTTCCATCCTCCGGGGCCAGAGCACTCGCTTAGGTACGGAGTGCGTAGGGAGATGATATTCACGCCCACCTACACCGCAAACTCTGTCCATTGTCAGAAAGGAGGATCGGGCCTCGGATCTCATCGTTGGAGGGGGCCATTCAATTCCAGAGTTCAAATCATTTATTTCCCCAGCAACCGTTCTTAATGCGCACTAGTTTAGATTCAACAGATGTCTGTAATCAAACCTCAACGGGGATGCGGATTGTTTATCCACTGCTGAAACTTAATCTTACATGTTTAATTTGGTTTTATTGTCTACTATCACAGTGTCGAGTCTCTCTTTGAATTTTCAGAAGAGAATAGGGAATAAATACATGGCGTTCCAGGATTGAAAGCCCTATAAGAAGGAGTTTGATAAAAAAGGACTTCCAAATATACCACCATGTGATTGAAAAAATAAGAAATAAAAACAAAGATTTTTGTATTTCTTTGTTATTTTATATTTTATATTTTATATTTTATATACATTAATCTTTGCATTTTTATTTTTCCATCACATTCATTCACAATTCATCTCATCTCATTTCATCTTTGAAATAAATTAAAAATTCAGAAGCATATATCATACTGTGGTACACTTCTCTAGAACAATCGAAGCTCCGTGATCTGCCGGGAACCCCGTTCCGGCCCACGTACCTATGCTCCTCTTGACGGGTTCATGAGTACCTAAAGTTAACTGCATTCGGAGCGAAGAGAGCAAACTCGGCATTGACCATCGCTCCACGAAATTACCTATAACCCCCCTTTACCCATTTGCACAAGTACCCTTGTTCTTCGGCCCACACTTTCCTAAATCAATAGGTTAGAATAAGTTGATACGGCACTTTTCCCCTTGGCTTTCAGTTTCTTTTCCCCTATCCAGCCAGAAAAATTTCAATACCCAAGGCTAGCTAGTCAAGTTCAATATTTTGCAATAAAAATTTCCCGATCTTACTCTTGTCTTAATGTAATTAGAATTTCAAAAATATTCTGGATAAGAGGCTGACAAAAAAAGTGACATAAACAAATAAAATTCAATCAATATATTTCCCAACGTGGCTGATGGCTGAGCATGCCGACAAGGACAAAATGGGATTTTTCAGGCACGCGAATCCCCAAGCTCCACATGTGGAACCAAAGTACTGGTCTTTTTTTTTACCCATCTATAATATCGCAGTCTTTTAGTCCTGATTGGTGAAGACTCCGTGCTCGGGAGCATAATTCTAGAGGTCCGTTGCACCCCTACAACCCAGCGGTGTCAACAACCGGGGCGTGACGACCGCGATAGTGTGCCTTAATGTGCTTTTTGAAACCTGTGTGAGTGGGCCGAGGGACCCAAGCGACCAACCACACCACCGCACCGAGGTAGAGAGCCCCAGTGGATTTGGTAGGTTGGTTCCAGAGACAAATCCCCCGAACTACAAGGCAAACTGATTCCCCACTTTTTTTTCTCACTCCGACTGATCTCCAATCCAATGGGAGCAATTTTCCCGAAACCCAACTGACCAGGCTCATGTGCCTGGGAGAAACCTCCATATCCTTAGATACACCATACCCTTAGATACATAATCCTTCAAACTACCGGGCTATGGTACCCACTTACTCTCACAAAATGTGGGATTGATCTGCGTGGATCTGAGCCTCCATGAGGTTCAAGTTTTCACTTTGAATCTCCCGACTTGCTTCCTGAGTATATATAGGGATGTCCCACCAAAGATGAGGTCTTTTTCATCGGAAGCTTCGGTGCGAGGCGTGGTTAGCTATTGAGCTGCTTTTCTACCCATTATCTGTGCATTCATATTTTACCTTGTGGGCGATGCGATCTACAGTGCTACCACCAGACGATTACGACTTGGTCAATCCGAGCCTGCTTGACCGAACCCTGAACTACCAAAATAGCTTCCATGAAGCTCAGGGTAATCCGTCATTTCCCGAGTTAGCGTCTTCCACGCCGACCGGAGGTTATTCTTATTATCCTCACACGGCTCAGTCCCCCGCATATCCAGACACAACAACCACCACTCCTTTGGGATTGGGGTATCGTGAATCGGATCGGTCAAGCCAATGTCCTATCGTCGATGGCATGCATCGTCCTATCGTTGGAGAATACATTACCGTCGGGCCCTCGAGCACGCAAATTCTCAATAACAGATACAATTTCGTTCATGCCAGTCCTGCTTCCTTCGCCGCCAGCATCCCTCCATACCAACAAGCGAACCTAGATCTGAACAGCATGAAGTACATCCACGAAGAGGAACACACAGTCTCTGACGGGGTTGTGTCCAGCGAAGTGTAAGTCATTCATCCACCATGTTACGAGGAGGAAAGAGTCATGTCTCGCTAACATGTCCCCCATTTTAGGAACTCTCCCGATCTTCTGCAGTGCCCCTGGAAGGAATGCATGCACCCCCCTACGTTACCCCACGATGAATCATTGATGGAGCATATCAAATCGGAGCACATAAACCCACAATGTCTCGCAAATCGGGAGTAAGAAATCTGCCCGAGCTGCAAAGAAAATGAGATGGACTAACACGACACCCCCTCAGACACAAGAAGAGCTTATGGCAATGCAACTGGAAGGACTGTACTTCTTCTGCCCTTTCAAGAAAGACACTCCTGGTACGCCACGTCAGAACGATACATGTTGAGCCACGCGCGTTCTCTTGCGGGCTCTGTGGTAAGAGTTTCAACCGAAGTGACAACTTTATTGGTCACCAGAGGAAAGTTCATCGGGCTTTAATCACCTAAGGTTGCTGCATATGGGCGTTGGGGATTGTTCAGTCGGGATCAAGCGCCGTGGGAGCTTGGGTTAGGTTTTGGAGCGATTGGTTCAAAGTTACGGGAAATTATGGGCTATGGTATCAATATAACATGTAATATCGACAGGCGGGGACAAAAGTTCTAATATAATGAAAGCTTTATCATTTGGTACAGTGAAAGTGCTCAAAGCCTCTGTCTACTAGAACGAGGGACCTAAGATCGGTGAAATACAAGCTTTAAACTTATAGAGTCTAATTGATAACTGTATAGTTGTCTTTGTCTAGTATAGTAGACGCTAGATCGTGGTGGTAGATAATATTATGCTCTTTTCCTTCTCGTTTTAATGTCTATATAATGAATCTATATATTACGGCATATTGGATACTCTCCTTGAGTATTTTTTAGAGATTCCTTTTTAAGGAATATATTTTTAATAGTAAAGAAATTTGAAGTAAATCATAGTAGAGCAAAAGTAGGGCCTTAGAGCTATATCTATATCTTTTTTCTAGAACGGACATAGGTTTAGAGTAAGTTGGGCCCTATCACCCCGAGGGTGAGAATTGTCACCCCGTTCTCACCTTTCTTACCCTAGCCTCGAGACTTCTCACCTATATTACATGCACTTACCCTGGAGTCCCGCTTGCGTGCTGAGGGTACATTAACTATTAACCGTGCAGAATAATCGGCTTATGTGCGGCCAGTAGTCGGGGGTGCCTCCCGGGTAGCAAATGGGCGGCGGAAAAGTTCCTGATTTGCTCCGGCAGTTCAATTTACCGGTGCATATCCACAGGCCAAGCACAGCATCGGCGGACACGACGTACACAGTCAATTCCATCGTCCAACAACACTTTATCGAATGTGCCCAACGCGTTGGTGCACGGCCCGATCTCGAGGGTACATCTGGTCATATGGATCTCAGTCAGACGACCGGGTTCACCGCGACAGCATCCGAAGCTATTCTGAACGGGCATCAATATATCGATAACAATGCGCCTGTCCTCAGGGCGGTGCTATACACCCCCTTCAGGATCACGATGAGTCAACGATACTTTTCCTTCTTTCCCGTCAGAGAGCCAAGAGAGACTTACAATTCAGCAGATCATCCCATGACTTATCCACTGCTGGCCCCAGTTCTCCCGCATACGGATTGTGAGAGTTTTCAAGGTGCATCACAGTATTCTCATACTTAATTCCAGTATCTTTAGGATCTGCATTAGATGCAAACAAGGCCTGTTAGCTACATGATTTCCTTGGATCACTCTTCTTCTCTCCCTCTTCAGTTACTTGAGGAGGGAAGGGAAATGTGATGGAGCTCGACCTGTAATGGCAATCGAGCTGGCATCGGTGACCAAATACTGATGACTATTTCTCCTGGGAAAGTTCATTTTGAACATGTGTGGACAAAGGGAATATGACCAGTCAGTGGGTTGTTTGGGGGGAGGCCTCGGTGTTTGAACCGTACAATCGTACAATCTGTGGAGGTCGTATGTTGTGCACGGTTCGTATGACATACGGTACGCAATACAGATCTCGTTAACCAGTACGGTGGTACGGTGGTATGGTGGTATGTACGAAACAGGTCAATGTCAAGCTTGCTTGGCAAAGCTTGTCCATTCTTGTCACTAGCCTTATCAGCTGCGGGTCCTCTAGACCCACCTGCGTTTCACCGCCTACGGTGACTTTGCAGATAATACGGCGTCGTGTGACCAGCCTGGCCTCGTGTCATCAGAGCTAAACTAGTCTTGGCGCATCTACGGGATAATTCCGAATCCGATTGGTGTTTGCAATTGGGAAAGATAAGCTATACCCCTCACCATCGGGGGGTAAAAGGCCAAGGAAGACTCACAACGCACTAAAGTAGTGTCCTACTTGCTTCTATATATAGCAAATGGCCGCATAAATTAATGATTTGAAATGAGATTGGACAACAATGGGAGTACAAAACGGGTGTTTCTTTCTATAAAAAATCATAGAGATTAGGTTAACATTCTGACTCCGCCTCAATACCGTACGTGAGAAGCGCGAGAATTTTATCCGCTGTAGTAAGAATGACATCTGAATCTCCACTCAATGGATCTACTACCCCAAGAAAGTGCCAACTTAGGAGTCCATCCTCTCAACATCCCCTCTATATCTAACATCCCCTCTATATCTGGGCTTCTAATTCAGACAAGCTGCCCACCAGTCCTTTCTGGAAACCCCGATAAATAAAATGTTCAATGACGCAACACTTTTAGTTTACAACGCCCTAACGGGAACTGATTCTCCTGCTGTTGATTTTATCTCAAGGTCGGCACCACCATCAAGGAGCATTCTCGCAACACTCATTTAGGAGCGTTTGTTTGACATTGACAGTGCCTCTAGTGTTTCTCCCAGTATCTCCATGGGCTGCTGGTATCGGTCATAGACTCGGCATCGTAGTTGAGTAGTTGCTTAACAACGCTCAGGTGACCTCGACGGGCTGCCAGCGCTAGTGGCGATAATATCCCCTCATACATTACCCTCCAGTTTTTATTTTATCGGATAAGCGCCCTCACTTCAGGAGCTTTCCTACAAGATCGTTCCATCCACAGGCAGCGCATACCCTTGGAAGATTCCTGTGGTCAGAATCTTTAAGATCACCATGTGGTTGTGAAGAAGTTCAGTCACTTCGTAATTCTCTCCCCATGTAGCCAGTACCAATGGCCAATTCCTCACACCTCAGGGTGCTGACCAGCAACAACAGCAGGCTCAAAGTCGCACGATCCAAAGGAACTGGGGAGAGGTTACGTGACGGTGTAATGGGGCGCCAACCCCAAACGGCAAGACTAACCGGATGTAGTAATTCACAGGTCCCAACATTACATCTCCAAAACAACATGTTTTTGACATTTCAGTCATTCTAACCTTGGAAGGTTCGACGCAGCCACTTAAGCTTCCCACTAATCCCCGCCGTTCAGATTTGGTGTCCAAAATAGCATTGGGCTATGCGAAGAACTAGATGCTTCAAAGGAGGCAAAGCGATACCACAGCAACCATCCCGATATTGACGAAGAAAGCGAAGAAGTTGCACCTCGAAGTGTCGAGGCAGACTCTGGTCTGTCAAACCGTTATTGTACCCATCCAGGCTGCCACACACATGCCCTCTGTCGGACCCACAGCGATTGCCACGTGTGCTCAAGAAGCTATCATTGGTTTTTCTGAGCAGGCCTAAGACTAGGATAATGCGGAAAGTCCGAGTGCTGGGGTATAAGTGTTGAGGCCTCACCAAAGCAAAGATCTGAGGAGACTTTTATTCGGGGATAAACTATCTGGGAGTAACAACTAATCTCCACTAGAGCTCTCTTATTCTAAGGCGAAGCCCTTGCTAGTCTCACACCTCTTCCACTCGCGTAGAATGTTATTATCTCCTTGAGGGATTGGGAGTGAAGCGTAATACCTTATGATTATTTCTCCGCTATAATAATAGACATTATTCTTATGAAATCTGACATGGTTTTGCAAATTTTTCCTTCTAGAACTTTTGTATTGAGCAATCCTTGGAACATGGCCAGTCTATTAGCTTGGGAATATGATAGTTGGTTATATTGCCACCCGTAGTCCAGGCGGAGTGGAAAGCGGTGGCAATAGGGACTTGCCACAAATATCAAAGTGGCAAAATCCTACCGCCCTCAGGGTATAAGTATGTCCTCCTGCCCCCAGAACTTCCTCTTCTTTTCTTTCTTCTCCAGCTCTCTTTGCCTATTGGCTTAGATCAAGTGTAGTATCTGTTCTTTTCAGTTTAATCTCTGAAAGTTTCCGCCCAGGAAACACTTTGATTATTCCTATTTTTGGTCCCCGCGACTTGGCCCCTGTGCTTGCGCATGCCTTGTCGCACTGTGTCATTGGGCTTACACTACCCCCGATCGACGCGAACTCCCTTTTCATCAACTGTTCGGCTGGTCTGGGCGCTTGGAGAGGAGGTCTGTTCAAAATCTATGTCCCTACAGTCGTTCTCGAAATCGGCTTGACCACCACACTCTTGGTAACTCTTTCTGGGCCCCACTGCCAAGGCCTTAGCGCAAATCAACTATTGAGCAGGCCCCATAAAATGGCCTCGTATGGTACCGTTATTACTTGACGCATACGAGAGTCAGGTAGATTTCTATAGAATCTCATTGCAGCCGCCCCCGCCCGCAATGGTAGTGTGTCTTCCCCTGTTAGCAGTGAAATTCTGTAACCTCAAGTCCAAAAATCAGGAGTGCGAGCAAGAAAACCACGAGCTCGACAACGACCTCTCCGTGTGCCGCAATGATTTGGGCTTGTCAAACAAAGACAGTGAAACCTGCCAATCCGAGCTCACGGAATGTGAGGCCAATCTCTCCGAATCGCAGGTGGTTGGTAAAAAATGCGAGGCCGATCTTCCACTTTGCCAGACTGAGAGCAACAGTTGCGCCCAGGATCTAACGTCTTGCAACGCCCAACATTCCCAGTGCCAGATCGATCTTTCTGCCGCCCGATCAACCTCAAATCAAAATCAAAAGGAACTTTCTGACTGTCAATCAACCGGTAAAAAATGCCAGATTAGTTACTCTCAGTGTCAAACCGCGAGTAACAAGTGCAATCAAGATCTTGCCTCCTCTGGATCGGCACATTCTCAGTGCAAGACAGACCTTTCCTCTTCCCAATCCTCACATACTCAGTGCAAAAGACCTTTCATCCTCCCAATCCTCGCATACTCAGTGCCAAGGCTCTTTGGCAAATTGCCAGACGGAGAACAGCAATCTTAAGGAGATTGCGGCTCTTAAAGGCAAACCAAGCGAGGCCTCCTCCTATCAGGGCCGTGTGTAAGTATAGCATAGGTTTATATTGACGTCATTATATTCTGACACACTGCTCTTTATCAACAGGCCCGCAGGCACATGACAAGGTCGTGACCGTCGGAAACCAGAGATATCGTGTGAACTGTCAGCGGTGTAAGTTCGACCATTCAAAACTATTGCAAGTATTTATCTCATCATTTCACGCAGACTATCATGCTAGCCCACATAACGTCGCCTCTCCAAGTCTGGAACATTGCATTCAAGCATGCAATGGCGACTCGACTTGCCGTCGCGCTACCTGGCATGCTGCGAACAGGCGCTGTGCTAAGGACAATAAACACATCGCCCTCACCCTCCTCACCTCTCAAGGTGGCTGGGTCACCGCTTCCAAGGTGTGATAAAAGACTCAGGATAAACCATTAATGCACAAGAATTAATGGTTAATCATGCAACTCTACCAAGGGCTTGCTTCTCATTACGCGGCTTCTAAAAGTCGCTTCCAATCATTGAGGTTAGATACCTTGATATCTTACGATTTCGGGCTTATGTTTTCCTTTCTTCTTCTTTCGCTGAGAGCTTACTTTCATTTGCTTTACCCTAAAAATACATTACGCAATTTTGCCTGGCAGAGTTTCGCAACAAACTGGCGAGGGCCACTCTAGCATCTTTTCGGTTCCATCAAACCTCAGAGTGAGGCCCTTCTGCCGAGTGGCGGATGCGACAACAGACGTGTCATCCGATTCAAGTTCCCTATGGATACTTTCCTACAAGTAACTCATTTAGCTTTGGTTGTAAAAAAAAAGCCTCCAGTGAAAGCGAGGGGCTAGAACCAGATCTTGTTCTATCTCTTTCGCTACCGTCCTGGTATTGAAAGTGACCTTCCACTCGATCAAATAATGGATACAAGTCGGTGGATCTTCGTCATATGTTCGAGCTTCCTCCGATCACCGACCTGGAGTAACGAAAGACTATTCTTTTGCGAAGCAGTTTGTTGTGGAGAGCGTAATCGACAGGGGAGATATTGATGCAGCCTATGTTGGACGGCGAGGCGGGGGACCAACGGAAGTTGCCAGGTGTTGGTGCATATTGTGGTGTATCGCCCCCGGGTCAAGCGCCATGCTTTTTTGAATATCATAATCATCATGGCTAACGAGAGAACTGGAAGTCATTTTCTTGGGCGTACTTAACGACAGACTAAGAATAAGTGATTATTAGTTGAGGCTTACACCATCAGGAGCCGGTGAGGGTGTTGTTCGCCTGCAAACAACCGCTGACTGGTCAGGATGGTCTTTGGCCGCTAATATCACCTGCTGAGGTGCTCTTGGCCAAAGAGACACCCTCGCAAGTGATGGCTGGCACACCGCACAAAAGGAGGAGGACGAGGAGAAAGAGTTTCCCAGCAGATCAAGTTACTTGGCGTAAGGCTTTCTTTTCATACGCAAATGTGATTTTACGTCGCGTATTACTGTAACATACATGACGCATTTTACGGAGCCCCTCAGTTTAATGCGGCCCGCTAAATGAACGATCTGCACTAAGGCCTTAGCGGTGGGGCCGGGAAAGAGTCTATCAGTGTATGTTGGGCGATTTCGAGAATCACTGTATCAAGTGATTTGCTTTATTAGAACTCATTCCCAAGTGAAGGGAGTGAAAGAACCACACCGAAGTCTATTACATACTCCCACCGTGCACGCGATTGTATTATTTTCAGGACGTCTCACCTAAACCCCAGCCGCTCATCCAAACCTCGTAAGATTGAAAGCATAATTTGTTAGCCGGCAGCATGATGTACAATATCTGGAGCATGGAGCAGGCGGATTAGGAACAGGTTAAGGTGAAATCTCGGGATGACCTTCATGACCTTCACTATTTTGAAATTATTTATCAGCACACGTGACGATGTAACTAACTGTCCATCGAATTGTACTGTCTGTCAGACACCCCTTGTTTTCCTAGAACATCGACCTGTGCCCTCCTGTACTTAATATATACTGTCTTTGGAGTTTTGAAGCCTCCAGTTTCCATGCGAGATGGCAGCAAAAGGGGGTTTTGACTTGGAGGACTCTCCACCTCCACATCAAATCCAAATCTTGCGAGGTTCAATGCTCATGTGTTGGAAAGTTAAAGCCGCCGTCATTAGGGACTCAGAGATCAACTTGGCCGAGGAAGTCCCATTTTAATATTCTCAACGACTCATGGATATGCGAAATTCACGCGATCCCTCTCCAGCAAGTATCACAGTTCAATGTCTCGTTTCGCATAGCTAATATCATTGTGTGCTAGAAGACATTAAATCAAATGCCCAAGGTTTTCCGAGGCAGATGAAGACATTCGGCAACTCCTTTACGCATCAGCCAGCTGAAATCCTCTTCCCTCTCTCAGATGCGGTTGCAAAATTGCTCGAGACAGTGTCACAAACTGCGGAACCAGTCGGACTCTTCCACAGACTATTTCAGCTTCTAGGAGCAATGAGATTCTTTGGAAAGCTCCGTTTCCCCGCCAGAAAGGAGTGTCTAAATATTCCAGAGAAATAGTTATCAAAGCGGTCCGCAACATGAAGGACTACACTGAATATACCACACTACAATATCTTGAGAGTAATAAGTCAAGCATTCCAGCACTAAAAACTCTTGGATTAGTGCGTATGAGTGGAATTTCTTTCATATTCATGAGACACATGCGATCTGTGCCGCTTGGGGAAGTCTAGCGCATACTCGACTCTTCTCAAAAAGCCGATCTTAGCAACCAACTCAACACGATACTTACCGAGCTGAGAACTCTCCCTTATACCGAAGGGACTCCTCTTGGAGGGGTCGTAGGTGAAGGTTGTAAAGATCTTCGGGGGCATGTTCGTACGAGTGAGACACCGATCATTAGCCTCGAGGATTTTGAGACCCTTTTGTTTTCGAGCCCACACGCGGGCGGTCATGTGCTCGTCGAATTTCTTCGTCGGTTCTCATCGCCATTCACAAATAGCCCGGGGCCACGCATCGTTTTCACACATGGAGACATAAGGCCGGACAATCTTATGGCTGAATGGCCGACAACAAGTATATCATTTCTGGAATCCTTGATTGGCCATATAGTGGTTTTATCCTGACTATTATGAATCTGTCAGGTGCACAAACTGCCTAGGCCCGTATGAGGAAGATGATTGGTTTTTATATTTGCCAGAATGTATCTCACCGAACCTCTACGCTCAGTGGTGGCTTCTCGATCGAGTCAGAGAAACTAGAGTTCTATGAAAATGATACTGGGCATGTTTCTAAAGTAGCTTCGTCACACAGTATCAGATTTAGACTAATCTCTGTCGAACTGCCACCTACGACGTCGATGAACTTCCCTACATCATGAGAGCTACTGTATAGCGCCTGATACGCCCGGGGAGAAGCCCATCGCAGACTGCAGTAAACCACCGTGATTCTAGCCTATCAAATCTCTGGTCTCCGTAGAAAATGACGAGGTTTGAAACATCCCGATGAGAATGTGCATGATATTTAAGGTGCAAGTTGGCCACATGTAAAACAGCTTCCCAACCATTTCGAATCTTTAGAACCACTCTAAGCCAGAGTAAGATTGAAAGTTAGTGAGCGCCAAAAATTCTTTCGAAGTCATTCAGGACCCTTCTATTTTATTCTTCGCGTATATAAACCATGAGAGTGGATGAAGTCACATCGCTAATTTCTCAGGATGTCTAGCATATATCATACAATGAGAATGTCACACTGCGAAGATTGAGCTTGCTTTCGAGCCATCTGAATCCAAGATGTGTGAGTACCAGGATCGTTCCACCAGGTCTCAACGAACGAGAGAACACGCGTTCTATCAAGAGTGCGGCTGATACGCATGACATTGCCAAAACATTCCTGAATAATCCTCTGACCGGTAGGATGTCCTCGGAGTTCAGTTCCTGCCATGAAAAGCGGCCAGACAAGGTCCTGAGCGAACATGCCGTCTCGAGTCTCGGAGAGAAATTGTACATAGTGGAGGATTTCGTCCCGAGACTTGCGTACATCATAACCACAAGTAGCAACCTCCAATAAAGCTTGATGGCTGTAAATGAGAGTTGCGTGGTAGTACATCCAGATTACCAATTCAAAGCCATGTTGATCAGCCTCAGAGGAGAAGTGAATGGATCCACTCAGACGCATCATGCTGTTTCGAGCTGATTCAATCTGCGACCGGATGTCTTGCATCGGGCCATACGATGGAGCCTGTTCGATTGTCCTGGAACAAAATCTCAGACGTTCAAGGCGAGTGATTTGGTCAATGACCCGAATGAAGTCGGTGAAGACTGCATTCTCAGCGCTAGCAGGAGGAGTCTTGATCTTCATGTTGTAGTTACCAAACGTCGTCAAGTCAGCCCACACCGAAGCCTCGTAGAATTCTAACTCGAGAAACTGTTCGATGCAGGCTAGCTGGTGGTGCCGGCGAGGTCGGTTCCCTGCCGCCAGGATGATCTCCCTCGCAGCGGAGAGATGAAGTCTCCACCCAGCGCCTTGTGGTCTCATGAACTCATTATTACAGAGAATAATCACAGATGCAAGGGTGTAGGCAGATGTTGTGCTCGCTTCCAATGCCGATGTAGACGATATAGAAAGACTGTTCAACTCTTGAGCCAGAAAGGCAAGGGATTTATTTTGATAGCTTTTCGACATCTGCTGAAATGTTCCATGTCCCAGGTCATTTGGAGGATACTCCGATGCTAGGTCATGAGCGGCGATAGCGAGAATGGAAGAAAGGACTGTTTCCGAGCTCTCAGCCATTGGCAGAATCATGTGACGCCATGCATTTTGTTGCGGGACCCACGCAAGCCGATGGGCGACTCGGTCGTTGAACCAAGAGAGCAACCGTGAAACGTGCAGTGGTCGAGCTTGCGATAAGCCAAGTTCCGAAGCGGGAGGCGGAAGAGGTCCCGACGAGAAACGTGCCGTGGAGTAGCTGTACTGATCTAGAGCATTTATGCTGTCTCTAGTAGTATGAGTCTCTGTTAAACTTCCCGAAGGATGAGGCGAGTTTGATGCTGTAATAGGAGCATTGACGGAGGGAAATGCTCTGCCCCGCAGACTACCGCGGCTGGCGACGCCCTGGACCCATTTCAGCTGTAGGCCGTAGCCAGGGCATTCTAAATTGCGCTTCCCACATTTAAGACAGCCTGGAAGACTCCGATCACACTTGATACGCCGCCTTTGACATGTTGGACAATCTGGCAATGTTAGGATCCCGCTTTAGCAAGAGGTGAGATCCGTACCTTTAACAGCGAACTGTTCCGTAGAACCTTCGGACATTTGTCTATCCCATTCGACTTTTCTACCAGTAATCACGAATGACCTTGGAATAGAGCGAGGGTGTTGGTGTGAGCAGTTTTGGGTTTTATATGAGTCATGTGATACACACAAATTGATCCATGGATGCCTTTGAGTCGAATCGCGCTAAACCTATCCGGGCTTTTCAGTTGGATTGGAGCGGATCCCAGGTACACCTACTCCGTACACAATTTGGCGAAGTGTTAACATATTGAATATTAGTTCCTATATTTGGTTTTCCCTCATAGAATGATCAACGACGTCCAGATTCTGAGGATCGATTGTGCAATTCAAAAATATAGTCAGGGATCAAAGTCTGAGATCGATAATCGGTCCTCCAAGCTACTAATTCAGCTAGGTAGCCAATCAATGCATAACGCTCGATTCTCTATGTACTCTATAGAAGTAGCCCTGAGAAGTATTTAGACCGATAATGTATGTATGTACATATTTATGGAGGTAGTTGCACAATCAGGCGTTGACACCAAAACAGGCTAGATCCGTAATAAACTCAATCTTTCTGTCTTGGCTTCCTCTTTTAGCAAAGATCGCTGGTATCAGCAGAAGTATAGGACGACTGGCCCTTTCTCTCTGCCTTGTTTCCCACATTTAAACACGCAGCGGCGAACAGAACTTCTACAATTCTCGTTTTGCGTACCGGAATCATGCCTTCTCTCGATCTCGAGCTCGTTGCTCCCTCCGCCCACCATGTCGATAGTCACGAAAAGCGTGACGTTTCTAATTTTGCAGGACATGCCCTCCTGTCAGCGACTTCATTTTCAACCCTGATCAATGTGACCCAGATCCACGTTCGGCTTATTCAAGTTCTGACATCTACAACCGACAGCAAAATCACTCGGCGGATTTTGTGCCCTTCATTCTGCAGTCGAACGGACAAATCGACCCTGCGAAATTCAAGGATTGAACGAATCCTTCAAGACGTTTCTCTGCCGATATTGCCTAAAGAAGGATTTGAGACTGCCCTGGGGAGACTTATCTCAAAGTCTTCCTTTCGTTTGGACATTCCAACGAATATACCCGCAACGACACCAACACCTCTTGGAACCGTCAGCTACGTGATAGAAGTCAGGGCAGCGACATCAAAACATGGGATTATCACTCACCGTCGACCCTTAAAGATCAACCGCCAGATGATTCAGGCCGATCCGAAACAGACTCAGCATCGCCTATGCTTCCCAAGCTCGAACGCCATACAAGGAATGATCCTCTCACAAAACTCAACACCGCGGTCTGGACCAAGGATCTCATTCATGGCGACAATCCATACTCATTGGGAGACAGCCCCGGCGGATCGACCAACAGAGCTCCGCCATCTTGTGGTGCGAGAGCTGAGGTGGCATGCTGAAGAGATAGTCAGGATCATAAGCAACCTTGGCAGCCCCGAAGAGAAATATTCTATCTGCGAGCGAGAGTCTGTCCGAAAGTTGTGTGATGGAAGTACAAAAGGGTGCTGGGGATCTGGTCGCAATCAATACGTCAAACAGCCACATGGACAGAAGGTCAAGGCAATGGAAGGAGAAAAACCAGCGATTCGCATTCCGTTTGATTTTACAATTACAAAACGGGCAATGGTCGTGGATGACATTGACCTGGCCGCATATGAGACCGGCGCCGAGGGGTTCGGCCAAGCCCTATCTTGTGGTCTGCCCTGGGAAGATTATCTCTATTCACCGGGAAGAGTGACCAAGGGAATCACTGTTCACCATCAGTTGAAGATTGAACTTGTTATGGGGGAAGACGTGTTTCATAAAGGCACTGGCAAGCTTGTGGAACGGAAACGGCCGCGGACTATTGTCTGTCCTGCAATTCCGTTGAGTGTTTCTATGGTATCTACCTAGCTATAAGTATAAATAGAAATGACTTGCTTGATTGGCTTCCATGTGGTGTATGGGTCTAACGTGCTGTCGAATTGGTTTATGCAGCCAACCATTTTCCCGCTCGAGTGAAGTGGTTCCCTAACTAGACATTAGAAGGAAATCAAATCAATTTTACCTGGGTAGTGCTAGTAGAACAGAGCTGATCAAGTCGTAGTTCTCTATATCAATTTGAGATATTTTCTCTTCCCGGAATGTGCTAGGAGGTGGTGAGGGACAAACCGGGGTATAGATTTGACCAGCGGACTATTTTTCGGATATGAATAATTACTTCATGTGATCGAGAATTATGCAAAAGATGGTTACTAACTATGCCAATAAAACAACAGCAATATCACAATGGCCAAATCCGCCCATCCCAAACCCCCCGATGTCCCCACGGAATTGACGGCAAAGCGCTCTGCCGGGCAAAATGCGGAGAACAAGAAGTAGAGTATAAGAAGAATATATCCGATAGCCAACACACAATTATTACCTACTTCCAATATAATCTCCCTTGGAATATCCGATATCTCAATTCAACACTCCTTCCGACACCATCGCATCCCTCAATTCCACCGATACCAAACCACCCAAAATGGGCAAATCCATCCTCCTAATCAACGGCCCGAACCTCAACCTCCTGGGCACACGCGAGCCACACATCTACGGACACACAACCCTCTCCGACGTAGAATTAAACAGTCGCGAGATAGCCGCCAGCCATGGTGCCATTCTCGAATCTTTCCAGTCGAACCACGAAGGCGCAATCGTGGACCGTATCCAGGCAGCGCGTGGGAAGGTCGACGGTATCATCATCAACCCGGGCGCGTACACACATACCTCCGTTGCGATCCGCGATGCCTTGCTCGGTGTCGGTATTCCCTTTATCGAGCTCCATGTGAGCAATGTCCATGCGCGCGAGCCCTGGAGACACCACTCGTACTTCAGTGATAAGGCTGCGGGCATTATTGTTGGTCTTGGGGTTTATGGGTATAAGGTTGCTGTTGAGCATGTTTGTGTTAATTTCGAGGAGAAGGAGAAAGAGGCTAAGGCTGCGCTGTGATTGTATATACACTTTATGGGAAAACTTCTATGAATTCATGTGGAGGGAGTCCTCATCCATTTGAAAAATAGATCTGTAGACTAGGGATTTCACATCCGTCATAGACGCTGTCTTATATTACGAGTTGTTTGGACTGGAATAGCTTTGTGTATTGTGGAGATGTGTCATGCATTACAGCACACACACAAGAATTTGGGACCGCGCTTTGAGGCTTCGAATGTGCGATAGGACATGGGAGCCAGGAACTGGATGTATAGCTCTCGATCTTCAGCGCCCAGATTAATAGCAGGCCGAGGCCAACGAGGCCGACCAGCGGCGACAGGGTGTTCCCACAGCATTCGGATCATCGGAATGGAATGATCCTATAGGACATCATCGCTTGGAGGTTCCGGACATGTTAAGAGGCTGTGACTCTCGTCGCATATCAGGGGGAGGAGCCCCGTGATTGGGTAGCTGCTGGGTCTGTGCCAGCAAGAAAGGCTCAATTTGACCGGAGAACGAGTAGAGCTCAGGAATGCCCGCATCAGAGACGAAACCTAGGTTCTGCATGAACTCCGGTTGATTGTCGGATCTACAGAGGGTCAAAGTCAGTCGCTATGCTAAAAAAGTAGGAATAAACGCTTACTTTTCAGCACCATCTAATGACGCAAGCTCATCAAATAATGCATCGAGATCAGGGGCAATTCGCTGCCTCCGTGGACGCGCGTAGCCATCCATGTCAACAAATGCCCCCATATTGACCGATTGGTCGTGATATGTCGTTGGATGGTATTGTGCGGTTTGATGGTATGTTGGTGAAAGCTCGGCGAGCATCCCGCCACTATTATGAGCTTCAATAGGCACTGATGTAGGAAGAGGAAGCCCGTTGTTAAGAGAACCGTCCAAGTGGCCCTGCTGTGGGGGAACTTCAGAGGCGCCCCCAGCGGAGGCTAGGGATGACGGCGTGCGGAGAAGAGACACATCTTCGATGTGTTGAGTGGTTCTAAGCCAAGGCGTGGAGAGGAATGAGTTTTCAGGGGCAGCCGCGGCATGCGTATTATTTTGGGGCGCAAGTGTCGCATGCGTGGTATGAAGAAGATGCGAAGGTGGGGCTATTGCGAGCGATGGCGGGATTGCCATGTCTCCGCCAGTAGAGGAATCGACGTGTTGTGAGACCGTAGGAGATATACCCATGACTTGAGATCCTTGAAATCCATTTCGACCAGGGAATTGTTGGTCCGACATAGTCCACAACGCAGAAAGTTGGGAGGAAAAATTGTGGATGTTGTTTCGTAACCCAATATCAAGGATTGACGGGAGGTCCCTAGAAATGGATCGGGGAAGGCCAAATCGAAGCAGCAGACCGAATGTTGGTGCGGTTGCCGAAAAGCTGTATGTCTCCATAAAGGCTTGAAGTAATTGCAAAAGCCTTTCCGAGCTTTCTGTAGCGCGGATTCTGTGAGGGGGTTCAGGTACGTTCTGATCATGTTCACGAATGGCAATTTGAGAGCTGAGAGCAATGACAACACCTTCATATGTCATTTCTAACCCAAAGATATGCGGAGATGCCAGTCTCACAGGGCGACTTTGTAGATCGACACGATAGCTCTTTGGTAATTCTGTTACCCAGCGCTGTAATTGCAACTCCAGTTGCTCCAGCTGTGATCGGGATACTGTTGGGTCATGCTTGCAACAGCATAGATCATTCAAAATTGATACGAGGCTGACAAGGCGGTTGAAAGTGCTCAACGCGTGAAGGGGGCCGCGTTGCATAGACGCCCGTGAGGATTGGGCGGGCCGTAGCCCAGCCTGATCTTCCCAAGGATGCCATTCCTCAAGACCATCTTCATTGACAGAGCCTATCCTGGCTAAGTCTACCTTTCGCAGCGACGGGCATTGTGAGATTGATTCTGCAATGAGGGTCTCGAGAACAAAGCAACCTAAAAACACATGTTTTGCCCGGCCAAGCTGCTTTTCTTGATCCGGAGTTCTCGAGGATGAAGAATATGAAGGTTCACTGAGACCTAGTATATGCGCAATCCGAACAGCCTGACCTACAAGCATCCAGGAGCCAGTCCATTCTTGCTGTCCGAATTTGACAAGACCCAGGATCAACAGTGCTTGCACATGTCCGATTTCGTGTGGGCCACTCTCAGGCGGGATCAATCGCCGGGCAGTAAGATACATTTGTGAGGGCGTCATCCGATCACTAGGCTGCTCTTCCACTTCTCTGGAGGCTGATATAGAAGCATATTGGAGAGAGGCGAGAGTGAGAACAGCCCACAATGCTGCATGTTCCCCAGATCCAGGTGTTAAACCCGATGTGTATAGATCGCCTTCGGTATATCTAAAAGCGGTGCGAAGTATATCATGCTTTTCGAGTATGGGGAACCAACATTGCGTGTAGGAGAAATACACATCAAAAAGGGGCCATGCGTTGTAGGGCAGTTGAAGAGGGGTTTTCATGGAGAGTGATCGAGGGTAATCGGGATTCCGTGGAACGGTGGAAGAGGACGAGGGTCGGTCATCTGGTGTAATTGTCTGAGTACCGCTGTCTGTAGTTGGGCGTGGTCCGGTTACTTTCATAGGAGCGATGCCTAAGGCGGTTCGAGTCGGCGATACTCCTGGTAACGGTGTCTCGCGAGCTTCCATGCCTTCTGGGATCTGCCACTCCTGTGCTTCAGCGGAAGAAAGAATTCCTTCGACATCTAGAGGTGTCTCCCCCTCGCCATATACCTGGAGATTCCGTTCCCTTTCCTCCTCCGGCTGTTCCAGTATTATCAAAATGCGTTCAATGTCTCTGAGCACTGCGCTGTTTTTGAAGGAAGCTAGCAACGCATCCGACCCTTCGGTTTCTTTGCCCATTGTGGCCAAGTGACTCGGAAGATTGATTGATCGCATCAAAGCTCGCATGACATCTTCACTGCCTTGGATCCTTTGGAATGTCAGCCCCCAAAGCAACTCCAGCGACCGAATGTAGCCCGTTGGCAGGCCTCGCTTCTTCGGGTTGGCTTTGTAGGTACACGGTCGACAGAGTGATGCACAAGTCGAACACACAGGCTGTATCCCGTCACATTTGTCCTTCTTCGACCGGCAACTATCGCAAGCCCGTGAAACACGCTGTCGCTTCGGTTCCCCCGTCGCCTTCCCATCATCCTCCGGGTCGGTCCATCGGCGTTTGGATTTGCTGCTAGCGCCGGTGGCTTGCCGCTGTTCAGCGCTCATGGCGGTTGATTTCGTGATCCACTTGGAGGAATCGGGCGCATGTTCCCGCAAAGCGATACGTGATGAATCCTTTGCCGACAGGCAACTGCACGGACGACCGGGCGACTACGCCATGAAAATCAGCCCCACTGGAGGTATATAGGGCCGTCGGGAGAATTGCAATGCTGAGGGTAGGTGTAGCACAAGGCAAGGTGCTTGCCAACAGGGTTCTTCCGGGAAGGTTGGATACCCGGCTAGCGGTGAGCAAGTCACTTGTCTCGCAAAAGGTAATCGCGTGAAGACGGAGCTTTAGAATATAGATTTGAAGCTGATTTTGGGTCAGCTAGGGTCAAAATCCAGATAACAGCAATTTCGATAAGTTCCCCAATGTGTTTTTGCACGTTCCTATCTGTCCCCCGCGGGGAAGAGGAAAATCGAAAATCCCCGGGTGAGTGCTCGTCCGCCTTACGTAACGGCAACGTATCGCCCAGACTCGCGCCCTTTTCCACCAATATTCTTTCTCCCCCGCAAAGTTGGGAAGTTCCCGCTTATCACATTGGTTCCCTCCCATACCCGGATCCCCTATTCACGTATACCTCAATATCCTACAGCGGCTCTCCGTCCCACCCTTCCCGTCTGTGGTAATGGGTCCTCGACTACCCTGCTCCTGATTTCATTCCCGCACGTGGGACCCTCGATGCGCCATGTCCATGTTGGTACGCCCACCCAAACGAAAGCTCCACGAGGTTGAGACTATAGACGATGGGCCTCGCAAGTACAGCCCGGGCGTCGTGCCTTCTCCCACTGTGCACGTTTCAACCCGACCTCCTTCTCGTCGATTGAGTGAACATAGAGAAGCATCCGAAGATTCGCGTCCACCGTCGTTGAGAGAATCACACTCGAACCGCGGATCCCCGGCGCTGTTTGAACATGGTCATCTTCAAACCCCGCGCATCTTCAGCCCGAAGGCATCCATTGTATTGATCGGAATCCGTGGCACGGGAAAGTCAAGTCTGGCGGTCATCCTCGCGGCGACATCCGGACGACGATTGATCGACGCAGACCGCTACTTTCAGCAGAGTGTGGGATGTTCCCGTGCTGTGTTCAAGAAGGAAAATGATGGATCCGTCTACCGGCAACAAGAGGCCCGGATCTTTGAGTCAATGCTGGCAGATAACCAAGAAGGATGTGTGATTGCCTGTGGGGCTGGATCGATGGAACGCAACGGCCAAAGAATTCTTAGGGAATTTGCGCAGACACATCCGGTTATCCATGTTATTCGAGATCCAGAGAGCATTCAGTCATATCTCAACGCGTGGGATACGCAAAAGGTGCGACATTTCCTAGAGTTGTCAGGCCCGATATATCGAGGATGCTCAAACCTTGAGTTCTTCAATCTGTCAGAGGCCAGAAGTGATAGCGACAATGCATCACCGACGCTCGGAACAGAACCTAGGTCACACACTCCCATTCCGTTTTTAACGTTGAAACGAGTCCAGCGGGACTTTCTCCGCTTCATTGCCTTTATCACCGGTGACATTGCAGAACTGAACAGCCAGCATGCATCTTTCCCGCTGTCACTGTTGCCTGTGGAATCCCGTATGTACACATCTGCAGTGTCAGTACCATTCTCTAAGGTCTGTGAGAAGGGTATTGATATTGAGCAGCTGGAATTCACTGCCGATGCCTTCGAACTGGCAATCGACGTGACCGACTCTTCTGGTCAGTCAGGCCTCAGCTCAAGTCTTGCGGACAGTATCAGTCAGGCGGTAGCAACCATTCGTCGCAACATCATTGTGCCGTTGATATATCATGTGGAAAGCTATCCCACCTCCACAGGATCTCTGTCTCCTAGTCAAGTTTCTGTGCGATGTACTGATGAAACCTACTTAAACCTCGTCCGACATGGCTTGCGGCTCTCCACCGGTTTCCTCACAGTAGACCTCACCCGTGATGACAGTATTATTTCCCAGATCATCTCTGCAAGTGGGCGAACCAGGATCATTGGCCACTTTGAAGCCTTCCATCCTCTACCGGGGGGTTGGGATGGCGATGAGTATATGAAAGTGTATGAGCGGGCCAAAAGCCTTGGGTGCGATATAGTCCGACTGTGCCAACCAGCCGAGACACCTGAAGACAACCTCGCGGTGCAAAGATTTCGCCATCGCATCCAAAGCCTGCCTTTTGCTAGTCTTTCTCTGATCGCCTATAACACCGGCCCTCTCGGCCGTATGTCTCGCTGCTTCAACCCTATCCTCTCCCCAGTCACACACCCCTCCCTAGTAACGGAAGTTCCAACTCACCTACGATCATGGATCACAGCCCGCGAAGCGCAGGAGGCACTTTATAGCTCATTTGCCTTGGACCCGATGCAATTCTTCGTCTTTGGCGCCAACACAACATATAGTATGTCGCCCGCAATGCACAACACTGCTTTTAAGATCTGCGGTTTGCCGCACAAGTACTCCATTCACCAGTCACCTACTTTACGAGGGCTGAATGACCTCGTGGAAAATCAATACTTCGGTGGATCAAGTGTCAGTCTTCCGTACAAAACAGAGTGTATTCCCCTCCTCCACTCAATGTCTGCGCATGCGCGAGCGATCGGCGCCATCAATACCCTCATCCCAATCCGCAACCTCGATGATCTGGACGATACTCGTCTTCAAGAATCTTCAGTCTTCCTCCAAAAGAGCCGTGCCGGCCCTATCAAGGGCCTTCATGGTGATAACACTGATTGGATCGGAATCTGCAATTGTATTCGCCGCGGTCTCTCCCCGGCAAATGCGGTACGCTCATCATCGACAGGTCTTGTCATCGGGTCTGGTGGAATGGGCCGCGCTGCAATTTATTCCATGATCCATCTTGGTGTGCAAAATATCTTTGTCTATAATCGTACACTCGCCAATGCGGAGAGGCTAGCCCATCACTACAACCGGCAAGATCTCCGCTCACAAGAGGCCAGCGGGTCTAGCAGTCCCACCGTTCACATTATTGCTTCATTGTCCGACCCCTGGCCTGCAGGCTTCAAACAGCCGACGATCGTTGTCTCGGGGATTCCGGCTCACAGCATTGGCGGCGAGCTAGCACCCAACTTCCAAATGCCCGCACACTGGCTAGAAAGCCCGACAGGTGGCGTTGTTGTTGATGTAAGTTTACAGTTATCCCTTGTACTAATCCCAAATATGACCTTTTATTCCTAACAAATGTTTTTAGATGGCATACAAGCCCCTCAATACCCCTCTCATGAAACAAATACGGGCTCTATCACATCGTGGCTGGGTAGCCTTGGATGGTCTTGACGTTCTGCCAGAGCAAGGTTTCGCTCAGTTCGAACTGTTCACCGGCCGCCGCGCTCCCCGGCGCGTTATGCGGAGCATTGTGCTTCAGGAATACAAAGACGACGAAGGAAATAATGATCATGAAGCGATAAAAGACAGGTTACAGCAGATGGACGGACAACCGACTTGAATATCTTCCAGCTGCTCTCATAATTGATGACCAACTGCAGCATCCCTCGCTAGGTTTTGAAGATATGTTTCATGTATTAAGTCAGCGAAATGCGCCACCTGGGCACTGTATACCGCAGATGCGCCGATGTCTTTGAGACGTCGCGACACACGAAGTTTATGATTCCCATTATATTCGTTGACCGGAAAAGTGATACTGCATCTCAAACATAATCCGTAGTAAAAAAGCTAAGATCAGGCCACGCACGTTGCTATGTAGTAAGGGGGATCAGTTGTCTCAATCTATTGGGCATTTGAGTCACAACCAGACAGACAGCCTTGGCGCTGTGACACGCGCAGAACCCATTTTCTTAATTCTCCCCCGCCTCGCCTGAAATCCAGACCATCCAAGGACTTTAGTATGGTGAACTTGCGAGATATTCTCTCGGAAGCTAGCGACCTCCGCCTAGGAGTACCCTGCTTACTTGTTGACGAAACTCCCGGTCAAGGCGGATCTCACACAGCATTTAAGATCGTCTTTGAGGACTCTGTAAAGTGGGCTGCTCGAGTCGGTCACGATTCCAATAACTGGAAAAACGGGCTACGCGCAGTGAAAACCTTCCTGTGCTTGAAACAACAATGTACGGCAATCAAAGCATCAACCCTATTGTTCAGCTCAAAACACCCGGTCCTGTATTCGGAACGGGTCAGTGGCGCGCCACTGGCTATTTGGAATCTCCAAATCCCCCAGATTCAACGCGAAGTATTCCTGGATGACATGGCCGATTTCTTGCTCTAAGTATGGACTGCACGGGCTCCTCCTGACCTTACTGCAGCGCAACCATCCCTATACTCGCACTGGCTCACGAAGAGCCTAGATTTCTCCCGCGGACCTTGAATGGAACTGCGTAATGGGGTAATGCTATTGACTATCTTATCATGCAGTCTATGATTCCGGGGTGGGCTGTTCGATTTGATCAGTATGCTGGTATTGGATTTGCCCACGGGGACTTGCATGCACATAACATCATGAAAGCTGATGCCTTCCGCTTGACCGGGTAGGCAAAATCGACTATTTTTTCCATCCTTTTCTCTCTTTCTGGTTCTGGAAGGACTTGAAATGATCATCTTTTAACGGTATAAGATATACAGGATCGTCGATTGGGATTGGATTCATATGGCTCCACTGCCGGCAATTATGCACCACCCGTGGTTTATAGCTGATGTCCCTGGATGGAACAACGACGGCGTATCAGTGGGAGAAACATTTGGCGGGGACCGTGACTATCTAGAAGCCGCGATACACAGGCTAGAGCGTCTGCGAGATCTACCTCATACGGTGTCGACATTACTCAGAGGCTCGGGAGAGAGACGGTTTTTCCAATCTGCCTTTCACTTCCAGGGGATACATGAAAAATGTGTCGAGGCTAACTGCCATTGGATTGAGAGGCATCTGAAAGCTGCAAGCTCTGAACTTGATACGGTCCTCGATTTATACCCTGAGTTAGGTGAGGAAGACGGTGAACAGAGAGTCAAAAGGTGGCTAGAGAACGAACTACAAAAGGGAGAAAGAGTCTCGATGGACATCACTTTATGAATCTCCAGCCCAAATGCACGGTTGGCAAGTCGGATCTCACGTCTGCGGAAATTCTACGCACCAAAGATTATCATCTCCAACTCCTTCATATTCCTGGATTGATCTGGACAAAACAACACTACAACAGTGGAAAAAGAGGCTATCGCGATTGATACTCTCACTGACGCTATCCACCTGCGCAGTATCCGTATGAACTAGGTAAGCCGCAGGGTTGCCTGTCCGATGATTGGGTATGTCCTTTTTGAGCTCCTCCATCGACGGTGCGCTGTCTATTGATACCCATGTGTTTTCCAAGACATCAGAGCCCCCCATATTTGAGGTCTCAGAGGAACTGGGATTGCTACCGTCACGCTCAGGCACAGCATCTACTAACACGAAAGCAAAGAATGTGATTACGCCCGTGTTCGCACTCAAAAGGAATCGGTAGTTCTAAGAGCCCTGGGTCGGAATACCATGCTGATTCTTCGGATTGCTTGTGCCAAATAAACAGATATATTAGTAGCCAGTACGCAACAACCACCAGCTTTTATATTGAAGGTATACCGAGGGATATTTTCGACCCTATAAATTCTCCATAAAGTGGGGAAGCATCTCGATAAACACCCGAGAGTCGGTTAGTGGCGGTTATTTTGGACCTCCAATTTTCACCGGATGACTCAAGGAGCTAGACAATCACCTTCGAGATTGGAATCTTTCCTTATATTAACCCATTTTGATAGATCTCTTGTATCTACACATTGACGTTAATCCGTCCCACCATGGCCGTCGGACCCTTCACACAAGATGAGCTGGATGAAATATACGCTTTCGCAGTAGACCTGGGCCGCAAGGCAGGCAAGATACTCATGGAGCGAGTCGATCAGCGTATCTCAGACGCAAATGGCCGCTCTAACTCCTTCGAGGAGAAGGAAAACGCAGTAGACATTGTGACTCAGACTGACGAAGGTAAGGCGCAGCCGATAAGGCATATCAGACATTGTTGCTAACAGTTTTACTTGGCAGACGTCGAAGTATTCATCCGAAGCGCCCTCGAAGCCAAATATCCGTCTCACAAGTTAGTCCATTTTACCACAATCCACTAGGAACAAAGCTAACAGACCCCTAGATTCCTCGGCGAGGAGGCATACGCCAAAGGGCAGTCGCGTGACTACCTCATTGACGAGCAACCAACATGGTGTATCGACCCATTAGATGGTAATCAAGACCTCCAGTGCCATGACCGACTGCTCATGGTTGCAAAGGCACTACAAGACAACAGAACTAATAACCCCACTTCCAGGAACCGTAAACTACACACATATTTTCCCTATGTTCTGTGTCTCAATCGGCTTCATCGTGCAACATAAGCCAATAATTGGTGTAATATATGCCCCCTTCACAGATCAGCTCTGGTCCTCCTGCAGCGGGCGCGGGGCCTGGCTAAACGAAACTCGCCGCCTTCCGCTCATCCACAACCCAACCCCGCCAATGCCCGCCAATGCGCCTTCACAATGTATCTTTTCTTGCGAGTGGGGTAAAGACCGTCGCGATATTCCGGATGGAAATATGCATCGCAAGATTGAAAGTTTTCTTAATATGGCTGCAGAGGTGGGTAGTCGGGATGGGAGAGGTGGTATGGTGCATGGTGTGCGAAGTTTGGGCAGTGCGACGCTTGATCTCGCGTATGTTGCCATGGGGTCTTTCGATATTTGGTGGGAGGGAGGTTGTTGGGAGTGGTGAGTTTTGCCTTTTTTTTTCCCTTTTGGTCTTCTACTATCCCGTGGAGAGTCGGGTTTACCTAAGGTATACTAGCGCTGACTATTATAGGGATGTCGCTGCTGGTGCCGCTATTCTGTTGGAGGCTGGTGGACTTATGACTACTGCTAACCCGCCAGACGATGTGGATACAGCACCAATCGAGGATGTCCAACTCGGCAGCAGATTGTATTTGGCTATTAGGTGAGTCTGGGTTGTTTCCCTTCTATTGTATGTTGCTAATTAATGATATTTCAGACCCGCTGGCCCATCTACCACCGAGACAGGCCGTGAAACACAAGAGCGAACAGTACGGGAAGTCTGGCGGAGAGTCCGTAACCTGGAGTACTCACGGCCTGGAGCTTGAATAGCTTCGTAGCGGTTTGATCTTGTTTTATTCTGTATAGACGTCTGATGAGATGTACATTTACGTATTGATCTCATGGTAGATCCAGGGTGAGATGCATGTCAAAACGAAGACTCCATCCATTTATATATAGACAATGCAACTAGCAGCTATTTTGCGCTCTATACGATGCATAAAAGAAAAATCTAAACATGATCGTGAAAAGGAAATTACAGACTAGACTTCGCAGATTCCCGTTCCGCGATGGTCCTTGCAACAAGATCCTTAACCTGCTCCACAAGGCCAGGGGTACCGATGACATCCTTTCCAGTCCAAAGACGGGCTTGCTCGAGACCCTGCCAAATCAGAGCCTCGGAGCCGAGGATGACCTTCCACCCACCAGCAGAAGCCAAGTGAGCGATCTCAGTCCATGGCGTGGGGTGGTAGCACATTTCCAAGATGACACCCTGCTGCTTCTCCGCATCGGCAGAAGTACCCAAGAAAGCCTGGATGATAGCGCGAGAGCGCAGCTCCTCAGGAGATTTCGGAGGGTAGTTTGGAATACCGGAGACGATAGCCGCGGGGGGCTCGAGACGGGCAGCTTCGGCGGGGTCGGTGACAGGAATAAGAGGAGCCTGGGCTTTGGGGTCGGGGTTGCGACGACGGTCTTCGTCGAGGATGGCGGCGACCTCGGCGGCGTCGCGGTTGACGACGTAGATGTGACTGGAGCCGAGCCAGCGGCGCATAACGTAGATCGCAGTGCGAGCAGTACCGCCGCCGCCAATGATGAGCGCGGGCCGGCCGCGGAAACGTGATGGGTCAGGTGCGTTCTGTGTGAGGGCTTCCCGGATGCCGTCGCAGTCGGTGTTGGTGCCGACGTATTGGCGCTGACCGGTTGTTGGGTCGTCGCGTAGGAAGATAGTGTTGCAGGCGCCGGCTTGGCGGGCGTGCTCGGTGAGGTCGTCTAGGTGTGGCATAATTGCGACCTTATGAGGCATCGTCACGGACGAGCCGACGAACTTGGGATTGGACTTGATCGATGCTAGATATTTCTCAATCGGTGGCGACCGTGTGTAGGGGGGAGGGTATGTCTCTAAGGAACCACACACGCTGGATAGGGGAATTTGGGTCCAATTGAGACCGAGCGCATTGTAAACTGTCTGGTGCAGAGGTGGGGAGAGAGAGTTCAGAAGAGGGTGGCCGTACAGATAGGCGACGCCATCGCGGTTGGAGGGGATAGAGATGGGCTCTTCTGGCGGCGTTTGGTTGATTTCTGTGAGGGACATGATGGATTGTGTATATTTATCTGCTTGGATAGCAGATCTTAGAGAGGGAGTTCCTACAATGTTATAAGATGAAATTCGAAATTCAGACGGAAAATACTTAGCCTCACTATACGTGCGAAGTCTGGATATTTCTTCTGCCGGGGTTTTCCTTTTTCCAGCGTAGCTGCTGCCGCTTTTATGGTTTGAGTCCGGGGAAAGATTGAACCGAGGCATCTATTAACCCTCTCTCTCACAATGACCATTAGTTTCCTAATCCACCCGAGACGAAGCAGTTCTTTTGGGCTAGATTCCGAATTTCATAATAAAAACGAGATAGAAAAGAATAAGCTCACAATTGCTTGAGTACCCTTGGCTGAAGTTGTAGAATGGGTACACCGTCAAATCCGCGGCTGTCTGCATGTTGACCGCCAGGAGATCATTGCTTCAGGTCACTTCCAAAATTTCAACGAAGAAACATGCTCATACCTCAGGTTTTACCCATCGTCATCGACTTGATTATTCTTCGAGTATGCATCCATATATAATGGACCCAGACCACATTCCCGCTTCTGACCTATATGCAGACTTGCCCCTTTACGAGCGGTATGCTCCAAAACCCGATGACTTCCGCATTCATGTACAGCATGTCAACTCCCAGTCCACGGACTCACTAAAATACTGGGCTTCAATACTCGATCAAGTCTACGCCACTACCGAACATCTACCGGGCTGAATGCTTTCCCACTGCAACTACCCATACCCCACGGGGAACTTGCCGTGGCACGCAGTAAACTCTACGGGAGCCAATAAAAGACATAGGTACCATGAGTGATGGCCGGAGAACAGATAAATGCCCTGGCAGGCAGTCACCAACGGATAATTCGCAGTGGCCGATCTCCTTAAGCTCCCGGGGAAAAGCTTTTCCCCGCCACTCATGTCTAGCAAAATCGGTCATTGGCCATTTTCTCCCTCCCCCATTCGTGGATCTATTTTAATATATCCAATCAGACCTATTATCATTCGCTATTTTACACTAGATCGCGCACTGCATTGCCTCCGGGGTACCCCGGAAAAATCTGACAATGCACGCTGTCGCGGGTTACTGGAAACCCGGGAAGTCTCCACATCTTCAAGCGGCATCGGATCTCCACAATCCAAAAGACTTGGTAGAGCAGAGTTTGCATATCCCTCTTGAAGTCAATTTCTTCTTGGGGGCAAACCACAGAGGCGCCAAGAGGCGACAAAGGTAATTGTCCTCACGCGCACAGAAGAACTTGGAATATTCGTTTTGCCGCGCCTTGGCTTTCTTCATTCTTTGGACGAGATTTTGACGACCTGTGCTATACCTTTCTCCGACTCCGCATCCCCACGATTTCTTCCCCTTTTCCAATCCCCGGATTCTCTCCTCTATTATTCTTGGGGCAAATCGGCAGTCCGGGGCTCAATCCTATTTAGATCTTGTCCACCCTCCCTAGTCTGTTCTAGAAAACGTGGTGTGGACTTTTCTTTTGGTTTCGTCTTCACTTTTCTCCCTTGCACCTATATCTACATCCCATATACCTTCATACGTGGTGATTGTCCTTCCTAGGACGAACATCTTACTGCCTCACTGCATCTAGCATTGGGGATCAAGATCATCTGGTCACAGAGGGTCTTGCAATTCTTCTTCAATTCTTCTATACCAAACCGCCACCATGTCTATCCTGAAGCTAGTCGAGGACCGGCCGACGCCTAGCGCGGTCTACAACTGGAGAATCTATCTCCTGGCCGCTGTGGCCTCATGCACATCCTGCATGATTGGCTACGACAGTGCTTTTATTGGCACTACGCTCTCTCTTGACTCCTTCAGGAGCGAATTCAACTTTAACGACATGTCTGACGCTACCAAGAATCTGATCAGCGCCAACATCGTGTCCTGCTACCAGGCTGGTGCTTTCTTTGGTGCTTTCTTCGCGTATCCGATCGGTCACTTCTGGGGTCGCAGGATTGGCCTGTTGGCCTCGGGCTTGGTTTTCACTCTTGGTGCCGGTATCATGCTGGGTGCTAATAGCGACCGAGGACTAGGCCTCATCTATGGTGGCCGAGTTCTCGCTGGTCTAGGTGTCGGAGCAGGCTCCAACATCACTCCGATTTACATCTCCGAATTGTCTCCTCCGGCTATTCGTGGTAGATTGGTTGGTGTGTATGAGCTGGGCTGGCAGATTGGTGGTCTTGTAGGATTCTGGATCAACGTGAGTTTTTCTTGCCGCTTTTTGTCCGACGCGCCTTGTGGATGCTAACACGATACCAATAGTTCGGTGTTGACGAAACCATGGCACCTAGCCACAAGCAATGGCTCATTCCTTTTGCTGTTCAGTTGATTCCTGCTGGTATGTTGCTCATTGGTTGCTACTTCATCCGGGAATCGCCTCGTTGGCTCTTCGGACGCGGTCGCCGCGAGCATGCTATCAAGAATCTTTGCTGGATCCGCCAGCTGCCCGAGGACGATATCTATATGATCGAGGAGATCGGTGCCATTGACCAGGCCTTGGAAGAACAGCGCCGTAGCATTGGTATTGGCTTTTGGAAACCATTCAAGGCGGCCGGGACCAACAAGAAGGTCATGTGGCGTCTGTTCCTCGGAGGCTCCCTATTCTTCTGGCAGAATGGATCTGGCATCAACGCCATCAACTATTACAGTCCCACTGTCTTCAAATCGGTAAGTCGCATCTTGTTGCGATGTGAGCGTTGATGACCGATGCTAATGATACTTCCAGATCGGTGTCAGGGGTACCAACACTAGTCTGTTCACAACTGGAATCTTCGGCGTAGTGAAGACTGTGGTGACTTTCATTTGGCTCCTTTGGCTGATTGATCACGTCGGTCGCCGTAACCTGTTGTTGATTGGCGCAGCAGGTGGTTCCGTCTGTTTGTGGATTGTCGGCGCATACATCAAGGTTGCCCAACCCGAAAATAACGCGAGTGACACCTTGAGTGGCGGTGGTATTGCAGCCATGTTCTTCTTCTACCTGTGGACGGTCTTCTATACCCCAACCTGGAACGGTACCCCATGGGTCCTCAACTCGGTAAGCATCCCCAGACATTGGAATTCCCTAGGCACTGGAACATTGCTCCAATACCTAGTCAATCCACGAGCCTTGAAACGGTGCTAACACCCCCTGCAGGAAATGTTCGATCCCAACATGCGTTCCTTGGCTCAGGCATGCGCCGCCGCCTCGAACTGGTTCTGGAACTTCCTCGTCTCGCGCTTCACTCCGCAGATGTTCACAGCCATGGGATACGGTGTATACTTCTTCTTCGCATCATTGATGATTCTGTCCATTGTTTTCGTGTACTTCCTCGTCCCCGAAACCAAGGGTGTTCCCCTTGAGAGCATGGACCAGCTATTCGACATCAAACCCGTGTGGCGTGCCCATGGGCAGATGGTCACCCAGCTGCGTGAAGATGAAGAGCGGTTCCGCAACGACGTCGAGGCTGCCGGCATCGACGTGGGCAAGATCCGCCCTGAGCAAATCGAGGATAACGCAGCCGAGCCAAAGTATGCTTGAGCTACGTGATGGCGAATCCTTTCCGTGTTGGTGTCATTTGCGGGGTTGTTGTGCAGGTTGCTGTGATGTCGCTTTTCGGACCAAGCTTCAGCTCCTTTTGGATGATTTTGGATTGGACATATTGTGATCTTTGTGTACTAGGGCTGCCTGGTTTGTATACACTTCACTGGACGAGTGTAAAGAAGCAAATGACCCAATGAATATACCCCTTTGTGTCTTTCCATTCGCCCGTTTCGTTGTCATTTTCGACATATCGTAAGATCAAATAGACGCACGCGCCTTGCAGATCACTATATTCAGGAAAATCATATCAGTATGTAGCTAGTTATTCGACTTCGCCAACAAGTTAACATCAATATCCACAGGCTGGCTTGACCGCATAGCCTTCTGAACAGCCTCACAAACAATCAAAGCACGCAAACCTTCCTCGCCACTACAGCTAGGAACAGCGTCCCCATTAATAACATCAACAAAGTGCGCAAGCTGAAGATCAAAAGGCGCCCCATCATCTGGAAGCGGGATCTGCTCAACAGCCAAAGGTGAATTCCAGCTCTTCTCGGTGCTAGCATCATAACTCCAGCGGTTCAGGTCCGGAACACTGAGCGAAGCATCCGAGCCAAAGATGCGATAAAAGTCCGAGTCACCACCAGTCGTCGACCGCGGGATGAGCGGGTTTTCGCCCGTGCCAGTCTCGAAGTTATGCGGCGAGGGCGTCGCGTCGCAGACCAGGAACGTGCCCACGACACCCGATGCAAAGCGCAGCGTCAGAGCGGCGCCTTCGTCGGCATCGTGTGGTGGGCTTGGGCGCTGTGGCAGCGTGCGCTCTGCTGTTACGCGCACGATTGGCCCAAAGAAGTGGTGCATCAGGTCGATGTCGTGAACAAGGTTAATGGGGATGACACCGCCTCCGCGCTCGTTCGATGCGCGCCAGTCTGTGGGCGGGGCGAAATATGCATCTGGCTTAAACAGGGTCCACAGACCGTTGACAGCAATGGGGGAGCCAAGAGATCCAGCATCAAGCACAGCTTTCGTCGCTCGTACGTAGGGGTTAAAGCGGCGGTGGTGGCCAACTAGGAGCTTGAGGTGGGCGTGCTCTGGGGCTTGTGCGAACTCTAATAGCGAGCGGCCGGTTTCCACAGTATCGCTCACGGGCTTTTCGAGGAGGACGTGCACCCCGCCTGCCAGGAGCTCCTTTGCGACTGGGACATGTGTGTGATTTGGTGTGCAGACGATTGCTGCGTCGGGACAGTGGGGAGATGCAAGTAGTGAGGCCACGGAGGGATAGTATTTGGTTTTGAGGCTGGATGCGGTTGCCTCGCCAGTCGGCATTGGGTCAACGAGAGCAATAAGCTCTGTTGAGGGGCTTGAGATAACGGATTGTGCGTGGCGAGGGCCAATGAGGCCTGCACCGATAATGGCAACTTTGATGGGCATAAGGTTGTTGAGGCCAAAAGCAAATTTCTGAATTGACACAATACGTAGGAAACCCAATCTGGCTTTTGTGTTCCTTTTGCAGAAAGTGTGCTCCCCGGATTCTGAGTAGCATTGACGATTCGGCGCCGGTACATGCCGGCATTTTGTTTGCATAGAAAACCATTTCTAAGAAGCAAATCCCCCGATGTGGAATAGCGGAGTGATTGTGGAGAGGAAGTGGAGGCGGGAAAACGAAAAAGGGGGAGCGTTTACCCGCCCATGTGACTTGCCTCGTCATCAAGACACGAATCATAGCAGACCAGGGAAAACGTTCAATCACAGAACTGTACGGAGTAGGGAGTCGGGGATAACGTTTTGTCGTTTTGGTATCTTCCATTTTTATAAGAAAACCCCTAATATCGTTGGTTGTCCTTGAAGACATCCTCGCCCCCTGAATATCTCTTCGCTTGGAAACTTTAAAGAGAAGAGAGAGCCTTTTATTTTATGATATCGCCATTTATATAATTCCAAAATGGCTTTCAACCGCCCCGCCATCGCTTCAATGTCCCTAGGTCGGCCCTGGGTGCACGACCTACCCGGCAAGCTGATACAAGCCGCAGACCACGGTTTCGAGGGTATTGAACTCTTCTTCGACGACCTAGACTGCTACGCGCAGCGGATATTTGGCGGTGATCACCACGAAGCCGCACGTTCAACACGACGGATGTGCAAGCGCCTGGGCCTCACCATTATCTGCTTACAGCCATTTTCTATGTACGAGGGCCTCATTGACCGCGCCGAGTCAGACCGGCTCATCAATGAGAAGCTCCCTAAATGGTTCACCCTAGCGCGGGCGCTGGGCACAGACATGATCCAGGTTCCGTCAAACTTCCTCGGACCAGACCCAAAGACCGGCGCTGCACGTACCACTAGCGACCGCACTATCATTGTTCGTGATCTCCAGCGGCTGGCCGACTTGGGCGCCGGTGCGGGGTTCCGGTTTGTCTACGAGGCTCTATGTTGGGGCGATCATATTGATACTTGGGAAGCCTCGTGGGAGGTGGTCCGTGATGTCAACCGTCGCAATTTTGGTCTCTGTCTTGACTCCTTTAATATCGCCGGTCGTGTATATGCTGACCCTGCTGCAACTTCGGGTCGCACGCCCAATGCGACTGCAGACTTGGCTGCCTCATTGCAGCGGCTGCGCACTGCCAACATCGATCCAGCCAAAATCTTCTATGTCCAGCTCGTGGACGGTGAGCGTCTTTCCGCTCCGTTAGACGAAAGGCATCCTTTCTTTGTTGCTGGACAGCCTGTACGCATGAATTGGTCCCGCAACGCCCGTCTATTCCCCCTTGAGGAGTCGCGTGGTGGTTATCTGCCCATTGTGGACGTCGCGCGCGTCTTCTTCGAAGATATCGGCTTCCGTGGCTGGGTTTCCCTTGAACTCTTCAGCCGAACTCTCGGCGAGACCGATCCATTTGTTCCCGCCGACCACGCTCGCCGCGGTATGGACTCATATAAAAAAATGGCTTGTATCTTGCGCTGGGATGAGCCTTCTACAAACATCTCGGTGCCAATCCCGGCGCCCGAGTCGCCTGTTCAACACCGCCTCTAAGGTTTTGCCTTTCTCATTCTGTATAGCACATGGCATCTGTACATACATCTTTTAACGAATTTTGATGATATTTATTTTAGTACCTACCTAGGTAGGTAGCCTGTATGCTTTACCAATCATGGAAATTGAGGTCTACGAGGAACCGGAATACAAATAAGGATTAGCTCGTGCTCTAAGGAAGTGGCAAAATGGGCATATGGTAGCAAATACAGCTGATAATGTCATGCTTGTCTAGTCTTGCTTATTCAGGCGCTCTTGTTGTTAATCTTAAGGAGCTCGACCTCACTGCAAAATAGTTAGTTACCCGATATTATGTTTTAATTACAGGAACTTACAAGATCAAAGTAGAGCCTGCAGGAATCTTGCCAGCCGCCCTATGTAGAAGAAGAATGTTAGGACACCCAGCTATGTATTAAGCGACTGTATGCCTAGGTAGTGTTCACTTACTTGTCACCGTACCCGTAGTCCCTGAGAAATAATGTTAATATTAATATTTATCCAATTTCCTCGTCGAATGGACTCCACTCACGGGGAAATTGTCAGGGTTGCCTTCTCTCCCAGTGTCATCTGCAGAACACCCTCATCCCAACCTAATCAGACAGATAGCATTAGCATACATTATAACAAGACAAGGGATTCAATCATTGCAGATATAAACGATTCCATTAAGATGAAAAATATTCAAGAGGATAGGATAGATACCTTTGATGACCTGTCCAACACCAATCTGAACATTCAAGGGGCCACGGCCAGGGGTTCTGGAGCTATCGAACCTATTTTCATAGATAATTAGTACCTGAATTACCTCATAAGCTATATGGCTCTAGGGTATGACAGTCAGCTTACTGCTTGCCCTGGAAGCCCTTATTGGCCTTCTTAGCATCGTAGATCCATCCTGTGTAGTGGATAGAGACCTTATCGCCCGAAGCAGGCGAGTCAGATCCGTTACCACGAGTAATAATCTTTCTCTCGACACCCATATTGAATTCTGGTTTTGTAGTAAACGTCAAGGCGAAAAAAAGTAAGAGTGAAAGAAGAAATGAGGTTCGTAATTTTCTCGAAGTGGGGGGAAAGCGGGAGCGGCGAATGATCTCCGATATGATGTACAAGGATGCTTTGTTTTTCGAGTGAACATCTTACATTTTTCTACCACGTCGTAACCTTGGAAAGCTTTATAAATTATATCATTGTTTGTTTGATCCCTAGTAACTCGGATTCGCTAGGGATCATAACATGACCTCCGCCTCTCAAAGAGCTCGACCCTCGAAGTAAGCGCTGTTTGAAATAGCACCTGGACATGCATGAGGAGTCACGAAAGGTTAAAAAGACGCCAAATACGCTCAGAATCCTCTCTGCAATTTCAATTTTTAAAATCATGCCGCGAAAAACGAATGTCTGCATACAAGAATCGATCATCGATTCATCCACGCATTATGGCCTTCCATTTCTAGATGGAACGCGCCATGCCCTCGACGGCTCCACAATTTTGCTGAAGCAGAAAAGCGCCCTCCTTGCGCTCAGGACAGATGAAATACTCACTGGGCTAGCATTGCCCAATCTAGTGAGTACTCGGTCTTCAACCGAGAAATGCAGACATTAAGCATATCCTCTGCTTTGGCTACTCGCCAAGGTATACGAAAGATCGTGCATGATCCGCAACGTGGCGAGCTGGACGGTCACCGTATTCGTCGCCATTCTTGACTGCCAAATGCCACAGTTTCTCGATATCTCGAACCAGTCCTGCGCCTTTTCATGCGATTTGGCAGTGGTATCGGAGTAGCCAAGACTGTTTGCAACGTGGCAGAGAATAGTCATTTGCTGCGGGTTTCCTGGAATGGTTCTCTGTAAGCCTGCTCCATCTTCTCAATTGCCTTGAGTTGCTCTTCCAGGCTTTCAGCGACTTGCGCTTGGTGAACCGAAATTAATGCATCTACATGCAGGAGTTCCTTGCCGCAATCAGCCAGAACCAGAGCTTGTCTATTGATACCACAAGTCATCGCTAGCTCCTTCATGCTGTTATGTTTGGATAAGTATCTATTCAATAGATCAATATCAAAGGCACGGGGACTTGGTCAGAGAAATCACACCTTTGATAGAATGCAAGTAGATCACAAAACGCCCATAGTAGTTTTGAAAGAGTTGAAAGGTTTGAATGACCCGAAACGCATGAGCTCCGTAACGAAATAGTCTCTGAGATTCAAGACGTGTGGCACATATCGATGGCATGAACCCAATAAGATACTGTCCGCCCACGTATTCTCGAGTCTCTCGTCAGCCCACGAATCATAGAGTAGAATGGCAGCATTTTTGAAGCTGCGTTGACGATCATCGTCACTGAGCATATTTCTCAACTCATTGTGAACGTTTTTATCTATCGTGATTGTGTGCAATTCTGTTTGCCTCTGGATGAATTCCAAGTTGAGAAGGACACCCAGTGCGTTCTTGGTGCTGAATATTTTGCTGGTAAGCAATAATCACATATGATTCCAATATACAGACTTCATCCTACCTCGACTCATTACACTAGAATTTCAATTCCGGAGAGAAGTTGCTGCGATCACGAGCCTCAAAAATGGTCAGGGAGATTGAATCAGGCTTGAAAAATAAAGAAGATTCTCAATAAACGTCGACTATTGATATCCAGAGATTCGAAGATCGTGGACGTGGACAAGGCAGCAGTAACCTCGTTGCGCGATGTGTCTTTGTCCATCTGGATACGGGCTGCGCTTCTTGGAGATAAGCTATACCAAGCGGCGTTGAATATATAGATTCAGAAATCTATAAAAAGGCGTGTAAAAAGCGAAAATTGTAAGAATTGATTGGTATACCAAGTAACAAAAACGTCTGACCACTTCATCCGTAGGAAAAGAGCCCATATATAGAAAGCAATCAATCACTGGCGTTCGTAATATCATGCGCTTTCCCGTTGATGGTGCAACCTTTCGTAGAGAATGGCCTAGCTTCAGATTTTCCTGTTGAGGCCAAGGCTATATGTTGTTTGTAGAGAGGAAAACTGTATAGAGTTGGCCTGGATCGGCTACCAACAGTTCTCGGCAGGCAGGGCCTATTTAGATTTAGCGCTGAATGCCGTGAGTAATGGAGTGAGTATTGATTACGTGTAGGAAGAACAAATGGAGAGAGCTATCTGTCTGAATCATATGAAAGGGGAGTCGGCCTGTCGGGTATAATTCTCGAAATATGACCAACGAGACAGACAATACGATGGCCACTTGTAAATCTTTTGATCCTAAAAATATAAGGTATCACTTTCCGATATAGGATGCCCATTCTTTCGGTCTAGTCTATATCGAGATTTGCAATACCAAATGTTAACTTTGGAATCATCAGATACGATATTGACTTTGATAGAATCGATATGAGCATCTTGAGGAATAGTATCCCCTTGCTTGACGCCATTTGACTCGATTTCGATCATCCTCTGAAATGCTGCGGTCATTGCAGAGATCCAGGAATCCTGGTATTTGCACGCATTCAACAGAGCAACGATGTCACTCCTCACCAGCCAGTTGCGAGATTTTACCCCACACCATAGAAGGGCATTCACCGCAGATATCGCTATATAAGACTCCGGCAATGGGACGTTTTCGAAACCAAACCGAAGGAGGGCTTTTGCTAAGCAAACTGCACGCTGGAAATGCGTTGTGTAGTCATCATATGACAGGTCGAGGGGCTCGTGACTACTGACGACAGTCAGCTTTATGTTGATAATTAAACTCCGTAACTCGAGTAAGGTCAACATGTCGCAGTGTCGTTGTAGCATATCTCCATTTTCCCGAACCCACTTGAGTTGACTTCGCCAAAGCCGAAGTTTGCTCAGGACAGCAATTTCGCCACGCCCGATGGGTGAACTCGCAGGTCCTATACCGAACCCTTCTCCTGGGTGGCTCCTCACTAGCTGCCACCCGACGACCATCATGAAGTGGCTATCTCTTTCAGACTTATCAATTCCCGATGAGTTAATCATTTTGTGGATATCAGCAATACCAGGGGAAATCAGACGCTGGTCCTCCACAAATTTCCTTGGGTCCTCACATGTCCAGAAATGTAGGTGAACCTGAGCAAAAGCCTGTTTCAAAGTTTGACCATTGGGGCTCTTCTCATAGTCGACAGCCACCCATTCCTCGAACAGCCTATACCCAGATAGAAAATGGCAGCGGGCGGCGAAGACATCTTCTTGGAAGAGAGCTAGCATCGACAGAATAATGCAGGTGACGAGCACTGTTTCTTTATGAATGCGACTCGACTGCTCCCGGACAAGACTGTCCCGAAGGCAGGTTACTGCCTTGGAAGTCTGACTAAGAACCAACGGACTTTCTCGATCCTCAATTTGTTTGGTTTGAACCTCTTCAAATTGATTTTGTCGGGCACCCATTGCTATTGCCGCATGAAGAACCGCAGGATGTGCTTCGCACATCTGATGCACCAACTGACCCAGAATGGATCTTCAAAGTACTCCATGCACATTGTACCGTACTTTTTCGGAAGTAATCCAAGTGCCAGCGCTCGGTCCAGTTGAGATGAACCTGACATGGATCGACCAGACAAGCCATACCATTCATAGAAGGCGTGTGTGGGGCTTTGTATTGTTTATGCGCAGACATTGCAGTCTTATCGCCTGAATGGGGCTTCTCGGCTTTGCGCCAGGCACGGGTCCTCTTATCGGGCACCTGCACATAGCCATCACATTCCCTATCAGTGCTCGTGCAATTTCGACAGGCCGGGAGAGCCTCGTCGCACTTTTTACGCCGAACTCTATATTGTAGACCCATCAGTAAGTGATTGTGGATTATCGGGGCTGTGACTCTTCTGTTTCCCAAAGGGCTCATACTTGCACGTGATACATCCTGTTCGGACTTTTGAATGCGTTGATCTTGATTTTCGCTCAGACATGACTTTGTACGTCAATTGACGCCTGGATATGCAAGGTCGAAAATTCCTACGGCATAAGGAGAGAAATGTTACGGGCTGCCGCGAATAAACCCCACTCTTGGCGCCGATCCGCCAGATCGAGTACGTGGTCAATTGCGGAGTACGTATATCGTACATGGCTTTGTATATCAATATTGGATGATATTATTCATTTTATGAACAGATGCTCGATAGTGTTGCGGGAGCTTGTATATTAGGCATGTGAACTGTATTTATACGTGACTATTATACCTCAATGTACAACATACAGAGGAGAGATGCCAGATCTCCAGTACCAGATAGATTGATATAATTGTAAGTGGACCCAGCATCTCATTGGCCACTATGGAATACACACCGATATTTATAATGTTGCCTATGTTGTATGATGTATTTCATTTCCGAGGCCGTTGTTTTGCGCGTCCAGATCGAAATATCCTGTTGGCAGGGATTGGACAGTGTACCGCAGCAGAAAAGAATAGATAGACTTGACACATTCTGAGACAAGCCCTGATACATATATCGGGAGTTCTCGACACTTAATTTCCTTGACCAGTATTTGAAAGGATGAGCTTGGCTATTAATAATTAATTAATTGTGTAGAGAAGCGGCTTAGAAGTGGTCTGTACATAGCATTGTAAATGGAAATGGTAGAACAACCTTGCCACTATTCATTTTCGGACAGCAAGGAAAAGGCTGAACATCCAACATCCAGCAAGCCTAGTGGTCAAAGAATAGCTGGTATGTGCAAGCCACTCTGAAGCAACTCCCCTTGAATCCAATGGACTCCCACGTGATACGACAAGCCGTTTCACAATTTCCAGACAGCGGAGGCCTTAGCTGAGATATAAAGGATCAGGGGTAAGGTGGGGTACTGTCACTAACACCGTGCCTTCAGGCTGAAGTTCAGCTCGGGAATATCATTAGGCTCTAGACTCAGATTGACTTAGGTCCTGCGGGATTCTTTGTGAAACCATACACAGGGCTGAAAATGAAGGACCAAAGTCCGGACATAGCGTGTGAGAAGTGTAGGAGAAGTGTTTGAGACTAAATAGCCGTACCGTGGTCGAGACAAAGGGGCTAATCCTTAGTGGGATGCTCTGATTCAAAGAAAGCCTAGGAGAAGCTGAAAAGCCGTTTGGGCCTCTTTATCCATATTGTAAGTGGCTTTTTTGGGGCTGAGATTGTTGGGAGAATATAAATATATGAGACTAGCAGACTAGCACCAACTTCATTATCATTTTGACGGAGATTAAATCGGACTAGACAAAATTCAGGGGTATCAGAAACCTCATTGGTTGTATGGGGAAAATGAAGGTCCGCACGTTCTGGGCATCAGTCAAAGTACGGTATATGTACTCCGTAGTAAGGATGCGAATAGGTTGGGCAGTTACAATATAGGCAGAAGGAAATGTATTGAGTAATTAAGAGAAAAAAAAAGATATTAAAAGAGATAAAATGATATTCGTAAGTTACGGAAGACCTTTTGGTGGCAGAAAGCCAAAAGTTCACCTTCATCTACGGAGTAGTCTCTCCTTTCTCATCCCTCGCCCCCTAATCTGGCTCCCATGTTTCATTGCTTTTTCTTTTCTTTTTCTTTTTAATTATACTCGTTACTCCCGGATTTCGTTTCCTTTCGCCTCGGGGATTCCTCCGTCAAACCTCGAACCCAATCCAACGCCCGCGAGGGGCAATCTCCGTTTCGCTTCGCCTGTTGCGCTTAACAGTTACAACACCCGCGATTATTTATCTGAAACACCTCTGTAGCACGGCTAGCAGTGCCTGGTACGTCGAGAGATTGATGCCCATGATCCCTGGTGCATGCGCAATTATCATTGCCGTCGCTATCATCCTGGTCCGACCCGCCCCATACGTGGTCAGCCCTGTCTTGGTTCGGGACAGATTGGGAGGACTGGTATCTTACGCTTAAAACTAGTTTGATCACGTTTTTTTAACTCGGTACTCTGCAGGTTCAGCCACCATTCGCCGTTCTTTCAGCCCCCTGTTACATCTCCCCCTCCAAACCCGCACCGACGTCCCCATCTCCCCAATTCTGGCGCCCACCGCAGGTTACGCACAACGAGAAGTATCTTAAAGAAACCGGCACCAACGGCGCATGTGACTGCGAGTGAGATCTTCCATAGCGATCACGAATCGCCCGTATACGCACGATTTTGGACTTAGTCGATTTCCCCCGCCAGACTTATATTCGCATGGATATACGGCAATAGTCAACCTTACATTTTGCGCGGTAAACAGTGGATCTGAAGATGGAGAACCAGGGCGCTTACCCGGAGTCTCCTATGGAGCAGGACGAGTCCTACCCATGCAAGGGCTGTGGAGAGGTAGGCACAATGTGGAGCGAGTGGACAGGAACTCGACTAACTGTCCTGCCAGACTCTCGAAGAAGGGAAAGCGTTTGAGCTTGGTATGTCGGATACGTGCGGCTTTTTGGCATTTTTTCATGTCGCTAACCTCTTGCAGCTGGAAACCGATGGCACATCGACTGTTTCCGATGCAGTACATGCAGCACTCTGCTGGACTCGGACGCGCACCTCCTCCTTTTGGGTGATGGATCACTTATATGCAGTAACTGCACATATAGTTGTAGCTCCTGCAACAACAAGATCGAGGATTTGGCCATCTTGACGGGAGACCAGGCTTTTTGCGCTCAATGCTTCCGATGCCGGAACTGCAAGCGAAAGATTGAGAACTTGCGCTATGCGCGCACTTCACAGGGTATTTTCTGTATGGAATGTCACGAATCGCTAATGGCACGAAGAAGAAAAAGGAAAGCCGGCGGCAGTAGTGGGAAAAAGCCAGCGGGGCCTAATGTGAAGCTGGACAAATCCTTACCCTCGCTGCCTCCCCACCTCATTGAAGAAGCGCAAGAAATGGATGGGGAGCCCAGTGAATATACGGGCACGCCTGACCCTAATAGAATGCCGGAAACGCCAGATCTAAATGATGAAAGACCGGGAAGCGCAATTTCAAATCAGCAGGCTGATTCAGGTAAGAAACCCTTTTGCAGCCTAGACAAACGATCATGGCAGGCTACACTTGTCCCCTATTGTGGCATCTTGGACCGATCTATAGACCGCTCTGTATTCCTTGAACTTGTCGCTACCGCCTATACTGTTGTTGTGATCGCGTGATCTATGAAGATGAAATAAACATCTTCGCGTTCTGACCTAAGGACTCTTGCTTACTTTCCTCGCAGATAATATCATGCTTCCCTCCAGCACATACCGCAGCAGTCGTCAATCAATTCCACGCAATACTGACGCTGATGGTGGTGAATTATTGATTCCTCTTGCGTTTGATCCTTCGGGTGAGGGTAATTCTTCCCGTGGTCACTCACAGACACGGCAGGAGCCTACCCGTGAGTTTTTCAATCAAGTTCAATCTGGTGAATCCTCACATAGGGCCTCACGCGACGGCCGTGAATATCTGCAAGAACCCAATTCGCGTACCTCTTCGGACAATAATTCGCCCCATATTGCCTATCAGGAGAAGGGCTGGGAACGAACTGAGGCCAATTCGCCCGACAAAGCACTATTTCCAATCTCTGATTCGTCTAAGCTTGCAAAGGCAGGCTCTGCTCGCAGGTCATCCGATATACCGATCAGCTTCAGAGAAACAAGCAACCTTTCTGGGCCTACCAGCCCTGATACCGGCAGATCAAAGGAATTGCCCAGTGACGCAAAACGACACACTCCTATGGATAACGTTACTTCGGCTCCAGCTCGTTCCTCGAATGAGCTTCGTCGTCCTCATGACCACGGCTCAATGGAATCACCCCGCTCTCAAACCTCCGGCTTGCCGCATTTGCCAAAGCGTGGCGATTCACTGGAGAGCAAACTTCACCAAATTCCAAGGAAAGAGGTCGGATCATCGCCTGCGTCATCGCAATACGGGGACTCTCCCATGCTCCGTAGTGACACTTTCGAACAGCCCATTCAACCTACTGCCCTGAACACATCACCACTTGAATCACACCAATACGATGGCGCCGGCGCGTCAACATTGCTACGATATAATAGCGGAGGCGACTTCTCTATGGACGAGGAATTATCGCGCATCATCGGTGGCGATGATACCGTTGGGCAAAATAACGAGTCATTCCTGCGGCGCGTCTCAAACTCTGTCCGCCATGGACGTAGCTTCAGTGAGAAAAGTGTGCGGACGAGCAAGGATCTCAAGAAACCTCGATCACCTAGCAATCGAAGCATAGCTGGAACGGATGTTGGCAGTCCCATCGCCGGATCACAGAGCGAAGAGATCTCTTGGCTTCGCAACGAACTGCGCAAGGAACGTCTACGAGTTGCAGAGCTGGAATCCGCCGCTCGCACCGCAGCAGACGTCAAGCAGGTTAACACCGAGCTTTCCGAGAAACGATCTACCATGGTCGTCCTGGACGCTCAGCGCGAGATCGTTCTGCGTGAGCTCACGGTTCTCACTGATCATATGGAGGCTGAAAAACGTGGTGGCGCCAGCGGGCCGTTGGATCTTGGCAAACTCTCGAACCATGTGCTCCGCGAGCTGGCCGAGTCCATTCAGAAACTGAAAGACGCGTATGCCCCACAAATTGAAGACCTCATGCAAAAGCGCAATGACTTGTCGGAGGAACTGGAAGCCATGAACACTCGAAAGGAGAAGAGCTTCCAAGAATTCGAGCAATTATCTATGAAGAACGCACAGCTAGCTGAGTTGAACAATCAGTTGGTTCACCAGATCCAAGAACTCTACAAAGCTACGGAAGGTCAACCCCGACCTAACGGTTTAGGGATTTCACACAACAAGCAGAGGTCGACGAACTCCATTGAAGTGGTGAAACCTTCCTTGAACGAGTATCAGGGATCTGTGTCGACTGCTCAAATTTCAGAGTCCGAGCCTGCTACAGCTACTGTTGTGCCAGGCCCTCAGGTTGTCAGCATTCGCAAGGGCCAGCCTCGCAAGTTCAACTGGAAAAAGGGTGGACAGAATGTCGCCAAAGGTGTTAAGGGTCTTAAGGGGGCCTTTATGTCTAGCGAAGGAGGACAGGCGCAAGAGGGTGGCGGTGGTATACCGCGTTCTCAAACTCAAGACCCGAGTCGCCAAGGCTTTGGATTCTTTGGAAACCAGAGAGGCAAACAGGGAGGAAAGATGTCGCAGGCCGATAGCGTGCCTGTGTTGTCTGAAGTTGCTGCTGATGGTATGTCCCCGATACGAGCTTTCAGGATATCCGTATAGACTAATGATTTTCAGCTCTTTTCGGCACCGAACTCGAGGCTCGCATGGAACATGAAAAGAGCATCATTCCGTCTATCGTTACGCGGTGTATCCAGGAAGTTGAATTGCGAGGTATGCTTTGTCGTTCGTTATCCCGGCGCTCATTATACTAAAAATATAATCAGGAATGGACATGGAAGGCATTTATCGCAAGTCTGGTGCCGCTTCAGTCATCCAAACTATTCGCGAAGGCTTCGAACGCTCTCCATTTGATCACGATATCTCCGACCCTGACCTTGACATCCATGCTGTCACATCTACTTTGAAGCAGTATTTCCGCAAACTTCCTAACCCACTGATCACTTACGAGGTTTACGAACTTGTGATAGATTCTGCCGAGGTTAGCCCTATGTCCGCGCGAATTGAGCTCATGCAGAAGAGCCTACTTGAGCTGCCTCGCGTGCACCGCGATGTCCTGGAGTTCCTCATCTTCCATCTCAGCCGTGTAGTCGAGCGCCACGAAGACAATTTGATGACTAGTCAGAATGTTGCAGTGGTCTTCGCGCCGACAATCATGCGACCCGAAAGTCTGGCCCGCGAGATGACTGACGTTCAGAAAAAGAACGATGTCATGAAATTCCTGGTGGAGAACTGCCACGAAATTTTCACGGGCATGCAGGGCTAGGGTTGAAGTGCTTCTCTTCTCCAGTCCTCACATTCACCCCAATCTCTCATAATCGCAGTCATATCCCAATTCTCCCAATTATTGGGCGTGATATCGAATTGTGCTTTCACGAACCCTACATGGTCTTTTCCGAACTTTGTTCTCTCTCCCCTTTTTTTCGTACAGGTACCACGTACTTCCCCTCCCCTCGGCTCCCACTTCTCTGCTCGGTTCACGGTCAGCGCTGCACGCTTGATTCAGATACCCTGTCTTGCCTTTTTCTCTTTCTTTGATGCCCACTTTTCCCTACATATTCCGCAGATTCAAAGCTAGTTGATTTCCCTAGCCCTGGCTGTCCTTGAGTCTTACCTCATAGGCTGTTCGGGTAAACAAAAATTCCTTATGGGTGGTTCACTTCCTGTCCTTTTGAAGCACGTTGGTGTTTTGTTTGTTTCCAACTCTGAGCGAGCATTGAATCGTCTTCTAGCGTTATGCATCTCTATGCAGCACTTCAAGTGAAATGCTGTATTGGCTGCAATGGTGTTCATACACGTTAGGTAGACTCCTAGTATGATTATCATGAATATTTGATTTGATATTAAACATTCTCACAGGTTATATATGGAAAAGTCGTTTGAAATTGCGCCTTTTCACACGGACTGTACGCTTGTGGGAAAGGACTTTCACCACTGTAGCGTGGTAAATATTGAAAATATAATGTCTGTTCCATCATTCCCAGCCAACACGATCAGATTCCTAAAGTTCCATTTCAAGGACAAGAGGCATAAGTGACTATTCCTGTAAACGTAAAAAGTGTAGATGTGCCAGGTGGACATAGCTGGTCCAAGCACCCACCGCCTACGACATCGAGGCCACCCGAGCTTCCCCCTCAACCCCGAAGACGCTCCCAAGCCTCATCGAAGGCCCTTGAATTCCCCGAATACATAATCAACCATGTCCAAACCAAGCAAATACCTCCTCCTTTCTCTCCCAACCTCCATCGTCCCCTCGCACCACCGTGAGGACGCCCTCGAAGCAGTCTCGACCACCGTCTCCCCAGACAATGGCTCCACCACCTCCTTCCCAATTCCGGAGTTCAAGATCGGCACGCTAGATGCCCTCGTCCAGCAGGCAGACGAGCTCTCGAAGCTCGAGGCTTCGTGCGAGAGTGTCGTTGCCAAGGTCGGCGATGCGTTGAAGAACATCCTTGAGGACGAGTCGCAGATTGAGCAGATGAAGGTTGTCAACGATAGTACGTCTCCAGCTTGGTATTGATCTGGCTGTGGAGGGGAAAAACATCACAGTCTTTGAGGAGATAATCTCTGTGTTCTAGGTTCTGACTGCCTACAGAGCCAGTCGATCAGTACCTGCGTACTTTCCAATGGAACAAAGTCAAGTACAGGGCCGATAAGCCCTTGGCGGAGCTGATCGATCTGCTGCAGAAGGTTTGTTGCGTTGCGCATAGAAATGAGGGGTTTATCTTGGAGTTCCATACTAATGTGTCTTTGTCTACTATAGGAAGCGGCCAGTATCGACAACGACATCCGATTCAAGTACTCCCAATATAACCAGGTCAAGAACACGCTGTCCACATTGCAGCGGAAACAAACGTACGTTGACTACGGCGGAGACTGCAACCTGTGGCATATAGCACACGAGAACCAGAATTAACCCGTTTACACAGAGGAAACCTCTCAACCAAGTCCCTCGCCTCGGTGGTCGACCCGAAATCCATCATCCAGGATTCCGAATACATCGAAACCCACCTCGTTGCCGTGCCCGCCCAGCTAATAAAAGACTTCCTCAAGACCTACGAGACCGTCGCGCCAATGGTGGTCCCGCGGTCCGCGCAGCTAGTCGCTTCCGACAGCGAATTCACGCTGTACGCTGTGGCAGCGTTCAAGAAGCACAGCGTCGAATTCGTGCATAAGTGCCGTGAGCAGAAGTGGATCCCGCGCGACTTCAAGTATGTCGAGGGTGGGAAGGAGGAGGAGCGCAAGGAGGTTGAGCGCGTTGGTGGTGATGAGCGCAAGGTATGGGGTGAGACGCTACGACTCGGGCGCACGGCTTGGAGTGAGGCTGTTATGGTCTGGATTCACGTTTTGGTTCTGAGGGTGTTTGTCGAGACGGTGCTGCGTTATGGATTGCCGTTGGATTTCGTCTGTGCTTTGGTCCGGGTATGTTCTATCTTCTCTGCTTGTCGTTGGCTTTTACTGTGGCAATTTCTGACGTTCTTTGCTTTCTACAGACACAAACTGCCAAGCAAGCAGACCGCGCAAAGCAGAACCTCGAGAATAGATACTCGTATCTGGCGGGCAACGCCTTTGGGCGGGACAAGAAGGGCCGTATGCAGCGGGATGATCCTGGCGAGATGCACGCAGGTGGTGAGGGCGCCGCAGACTACACGCCGTATGTGTTTTATGAATTCGAGTTCAACTAAGGTTGCCTATTTTGCGAGGCATTGCAGATACAAAGCTTCGAGAAGACGTTGCGTACATATACCACTTTGGTACATCTAGCATAAAGAGAATAAAACTGCGCCCAGTCAAAGCTTCAGGGGGAGATCATGAATGCTAGAAGCTAAAGAGGCCAGGCAAAGGCAGCCTTAGGCCAATGCGGCAGTGGTTAGTCCATATGCAATAGAGTCAAGTTGCACTTCCTCCTCGGGATAACGTGGAATGAGGGATGACACCATTTCATTGAAATCAGTGAAAGACGGCTGAATTGATAACGCCGCGCTTTCGAAAGCAGGAGGATATGCACCAGAATATGCCCAGTCAATCAACCACACTCGTACATACTGATCTAAGACCAGGTTTCGAGGACTGATGTCCTGGTGCGTGACAACGAACTTGGTAAGATGGAATGGCGGCGTGTCTTCTGGAGCTTGACGGACTTTGTTGCACATATCAAGCTTATGGTTAAACCATGCTTCTATCTCAGCTGTGTCTTCAAAAGGTCCGGCACTATAATCTGTAAAGAACCAACCCCGGTATGGCCCTCCACCAATAGGACCGGGCTGTAGAAGCTTAATAGACTGCATCTCTTCAATCATTTTAGCAACCTACGTAGCGATTTCCCTTTGGGTAACGAGTGATAGGCCGTTCCAGCATTCATCTAGAGGTTGGCCTTGGATGAAATCCATAACAATATACCCAGATATGCCGAAATATTGCGTATCATCTCTCACCTGAAACTATCGATGGACTCGCGGGATTCGGACGCTAGCTCTAGCAGCGATAAGACTAAGCATTTTCGCTTCGCTAGCTAGGACACTTCCATCCCCCCCCCCTTCATTATCAACTTCTCTGAAAACCGTACAACCGTTGTTGCACCTAGCTGATGGATAATAGGAGCAGTTGTAACAAGGGCTGCCAGAGCCTCATCTGTGACCGAGTCCAGATCCTTTCCGTCTAGTGGGAAGACTCCGTCAGTGTCACGACTTCGTGACTTAGTGTTATGTCAGTAGATGCCACTTGAGCGCATCGTGATTAACATACATGGGTGATGGGGCGTAGTAATGTTTCCATTTCAGTGACGGCCATGGCAATGAATGTGTGATTATTCCAAAAGAAGGAACCTGAGGGAGAGGGAGTTCATTCCTCTGCTGGATCAAAGCATATGCGGTGTGGGGAGAAGGATTCGAGCTGACCCTCTGAGAACATTGTAGAAGCTTAGACCGAGCTCCAAATCTAGCAAAATATAATTGTATCATAGGTTTCTCAATGACACGCATTCAAGCAAACAGCAAAAGGGGATGTCCCATTACCTATCCTCGGCCCAGCTCATAAATACAGCGCAAAAGCGATCTGATCTATATTGTCCACGTAATATGTACAGCAAGCGGGAAGGGGAATCAAGCACAAAAACACCATATCCAATCCGCTGTACAGGACTCTTTTTATGTAAAGCCGACCATAGATACATCCGTCAAATCTCAATCATATCCCAATCCCAAAAGCAAAGAAACCACCTTACTCCTTCTTGGCAGGCAAGTAACCCTTGGAGTCCAGGTAATCGATAATCTGCTTCACAGCATCCTGAACAGGCAACTCATAGTTCTTCACATGAACCTCCGGGTTGGCAGGCGCCTCATAAGGAGCCGAGATACCAGTGAACTCCTTAATAACACCCTCGCGAGCCTTCTTGTACAAACCCTTGGGGTCACGCTGCTCGGCGACCTCAACGGGGACATCAACATAGACCTCGACGAAAGGCAGACCGGTCTCCTCGCCGGGCGTGACAATCTCGTGCAACTGGCGGGCAGTGTCACGATCCTTCCGGTAGGGCGAGATGAAAGAAGTAATGGCGATGGAGTTGGAGTCGGCGAACAGCTTGGCGACCTCGGCAATGCGACGGATGTTCTCGTTACGGTCGGCCTCGCTGAATCCAAGGTCCTTGTTCAGTCCGAACCGGATGTTGTCGCCGTCGAGGCGGTAGGCGTGCACGCCGCGGTCGCGAACGAGCTGGTGCTCGAGCTCGACGGCGAGAGTGGACTTGCCCGAGGCGGAGAGTCCGGTCAGCCAGATTGTGAGACCTTGCTGGTTGCGCAGCTCGGTGCGCTCGCTGCGGGTCAGGGCGCTGGCGTGGAAGGTGATGTTGCTATTTGGTATGGGTTAGATTCGGACATAGTTTGGCATTGGGGCTAACTTACGTAGCCATTTTTGAGGTATTTGGATTTAAGAAAGAGGGAGAAAGTTGAAAAGGAAAGTCATAGAAATAGGGGAGGGGCAGTGGAGGGCAGTGGAAACGGCCGCGTCACAGAAGATGTGATCATCGCGGGGTGTCGCAATAGCTTGGCGTCTCTCGTACATTTCGTAGTCTTCCATATTAGAAAATTATATTTATATACCTCAATTCTATACCCATTTACACATAAAAGATCTATATAATCTCTCTTGACGCCAGGAACCAGGAACAGGAACCAAATGCAGAAATTCGGGAATTCCCCAATCACGCCACTTTATAGAGACTCGACAGCGCCTGGGAGAAATTAGCCACCGGAAAAGTCAAAATCCTATTTTCCACACTTACAGCAGCTTGTCGAGGCTCAATGAACAAAGCCTTAGCCTCAACCAACACCACAGGCTCCGTACCATCACTCGGAAGAGTCTCAATACGACCTTCCACCCACGCCTTGCGACCCTCAACCCTAACAGTTTCCGCACGGAGGGCAACATACTGATCCGCCATAGCTGGAGCCCGATAATCAATATTCAAATTGGCCGTAACGCCAACCTTATTAGGCAAAGCCGGGAAGCAACAACGCGCCAGGCCCTCATCCAACAATGTAGCCAGTAGACCGCCGTGGATAATACCCTGGTGACCGCAGACATCGCCGCCCAGATACATGAGCGAGATCATGGTCTTGCCCCCGCGCTCGCTGAATACATATGGCGGCACGACGATCCTCCCGGGTCCGGCTAGTGTTCCGGCTGTCAGGTTGCGTTCGCGCAGGGGCTCGGGTATTGTAAGGTGTGGGCGCGATTCGGTGAATTCCGGGTTTGCGCGGAGGGCCTCTGCGACGGGGTGAGTGCGGATCGCGTTATCGATCTCCGAAGTTGCGGAGTCGGTGGCAATGAATGCCGTCAGGGTCTCCTCGTCGGTTGGGGCGGCCATGATGCGTGAGACGGTTCGTTGGGTTTGGTAGGTCAGCCCGATGGTGAATGCGAAGACGGCGATTGAGGTAAAGCCGATGAAGCGGCGGAAACGCGAGCGCTGCGCTTGGGGAGGTGGAGCGTGGATAGAGGCGGAGGGAGTCGGTGCTGTGAATACCGGGTCAGTTCTTCTGTTGGAAATGGGGCAGGCTGTTCATAACTTACCGGTAGAGTAGGACCGGGTATAGGGTCGCTTCGGAGTAGCGGAGAAAGAGTCGCGGATAAGGAGTCGTGAAGAGAGTCTGGAGGAGAAGGAAATGTCGCGAAGAGAAGGGAGAGGAGTAAAAGATCGGAACATCATAAATTATAAAGAGCGAAAAGAAAAAGAAAAATTCCAAATTTAGAGATCTAGAAGGCGAAGTTGTTGAGAAAAGAGTGGTTGAGGGCAAGGCGAAGTGGATTGGTGTGAGATTTACCTCGGCATCTTCACTTCACCGAGAATATCCTTTATGTTCATAACTTCTATATTTATTATCGGGTTATGAAAAGATCATTAAAAAATTTCTTTTTGTCTCTTTGGCTTTATCCTTGGATTCGCAATGCACATACGTGTACGGAGTAGTCCGTAGGTAGCCATGTTATCAACATTGAAGACAACATGTAGTAAAGTGAGTGGCCCTATGTCTCACCTATCACGTTATTGTTTGATTTCATTTTCGTGTACTGGCCATCAATAAGTATCTCTAGCACTGTGTCAATTTCAAGGAATCGAAATGTCTTATATCATGGTTTTGAAGAGGTTGCTCAAAGCCAGAGAGATATATATATCGCAGAAAGCCATGATTTCGCCAAACTCCCTAAACAGGCTGAATATCACCTAAAAGCATTAAGTTATGAAGAAAAACTGGCGCAGACAATTATTATGAGATGTTAAGTTGTAATCTATCGCATCTACTAGTTATGTGTCTTGTGGTCCACGGGTGTAAAGCTCGCTTACCAATTAGGTTATATGGGGCTTTTGTCTTAAGATGACAATGATGTTCAGGCCAAAAATATGTTAGTTGGCCTTTAATACTCTCTTAAAGTGAACTGATCTGCAAACCCTCCGGCATGTTTCCCATCTTAGAAGGCCAACTATGGGATGAGTCCGGTGGCACTTCTCCACAAGAGCTATCCCCCGCATGGAATCCTCCGAGTTTTGATCAAGTGCATACCTAGCCTGGGGTTTATATGGAGTACTTGTGTACAGGTTCTTGTCATTGCATATACAACGTTCCATTTATGTCTTATCCCACCGGAAAAATCTACATCTTAAAAGGGACTCATTGTCAGACCATTGCACTCATGTTTCAGACAACGCCTGCAGAACAGCTAGGCCCATTCCTCTCCGAACCTACTAGCCTTTCCAGTCTTTCTATCCGGAGCAATTCAAAATGATGCACTCCAATGACTGGCAGAAACCCCTCGCTATATTCGTCTACCTTTTTCTTTCTCTTTCCTCTTTCGTCAATGGACATTCCGACTTAAATATCAGGGATGTTGGAGCCCAGGCCTATGCATTCGACCTTGGGGGCGTCGAATTGGCCCAAGACCGCTTCTTGGAAAACCAGGACCGCACCCTGAAATACTTGAAAGAAATAGACGTCGACAGACTACTTTATGTCTTCCGGGTGACCCACGGGCTCTCTACGCAGCAGGCGACGCCTAATGGTGGTTGGGATGCTCCGGATTTCCCATTCCGTTCGCATGTCCAGGGTCATTTCCTCAGTGCCTGGGCTCAGTGCTATGCTGTACTCCGCGACCAGACATGCTATGATCGAGCGACCTACTTTGCGGCCGAACTGCAAAAGTGTCAGACCAACAACAACGCTGTTGGTTTCACGGAAGGATATGTATCTGGCTTCCCAGAATCAGACTTCGCAAGACTTGAGAACGGCACCCTGACAAATGGCAATGTCCCGTATTACGCCGTGCACAAGACACTTGCCGGCCTTCTCGATATTTGGCGCTTGACAAACGACACTACTTCTCGAGATGTCTTACTGTCCTTGGCTAGCTGGGTCGACAGACGCACTGAACCATTGAGTTACAATGCAATGCAAAAGTTGTTACAAACGGAATTTGGTGGTATGAACGAGGTGATGGCTGATATTTACCACCAAACTGGTAACAAGAAATGGCTTACCGTTGCCCAACGCTTTGATCATGCGGTTATATTTGACCCCCTTGCGGCCAACAAAGATAAATTCGACGGTACACACGCAAACACTCAAGTACCAAAGTGGATTGGGGCCGCTCGCCAATACAAAGCCACCGGAGAATCTCGCTACCTCGATATCGCCCGCAACGCCTGGGAAATCAATGTCAAATCACACACATACGCCATCGGTGGTAACAGCCAAGCCGAACACTTCCGTGCTCCAAATGCCATCGCCGCTTATCTTACCAATGACACATGTGAAGCATGCAATTCCTATAACATGCTCAAGCTGACCCGCGAGCTGTGGCTGCTTGATTCCGACAACTCGGCCTACTTTGATTTCTACGAAAACGCCTTACTCAACCACCTGCTGGGCCAACAGGACCCTCATGATCACCATGGCCACATCACTTACTTCACCCCTCTGAACGCTGGAGGTCGCCGTGGTGTTGGTCCTGCCTGGGGTGGCGGTACTTGGAGTACGGACTACGACTCATTCTGGTGCTGTCAGGGAACGGCACTCGAAACAAACACCAAGTTGATGGATTCGATCTACTTCTACAGTGACTCGACGTTGTTTATTAACTTATTCATATCTTCTGTTCTGAAATGGCAGGAGATGGGAATTACCCTGAAACAATCTACGACTTACCCAGTCGGCGATACATCGCAACTGGAAGTCTCTGGTAGTGGTGACTGGACGATGAATATCCGCATCCCTGCATGGACGTCAAGCGCAGAGCTGACGTTGAATGGGAAAGCTTTGCCTGATGTTAAATCTACTCCTGGGACATATGCTCAAATCTCGCGCACATGGGCCGATGGAGATGTCGTTGAGATCCGCTTCCCCATGAGTCTGCGTACGGTGGCTGCAAATGACAATTCGAGTATGGTTGCAATTGCGTATGGGCCGAGTATTTTGTGTGGCAATTACGGCGACCAAGCATTGAGTAGTACTCCTACTCTCGCCCTTGACTCTATCAAACGCTCCGGGGCTTCTAGCCTTGATTTCACCTCCATTGCCGACGACAAGAATGTGACACTGAGTGCTTTCTATGACGCTCAGGGATACAATTATAACGTGTACTGGGCTACCATAGGAAGTCTTGACGCTGCGTAGTGGTTCCGAGCAGATCGTTGAAGAAATAAGCACTTATTCTTAAATCAACTATCTTATTTTCAATTCCTTATCCTTGATCCTTACCCGGGCATTCTAGAACCCGGCAGTAATATTTGCGGAATGGAGATGCTGGGAACTATTGAGAATGCCACTAAACATACTTGCATAGGTAGATTAGAGCGTAAACATGAAATTGTAAGTGAAGGTAAGGACATCCGGGGAGATTGGGCTCTTTACGATCTCTAGTTTACTATAAGAATTGTTCGCCTGTTATAACTTACCGGAAACGCTATAAACTGTGTGTGTTTCTTCTTATTATATCTACCTATGCTCGACTAGCTCCTGTCTCTTCCGGCTAAGAGAGTAGGTATAGAGAGACTTTATAAGAATTCGCGAGACTTTGCTACTACCGTCGAGTATCCGAGCTAATTATTTAGGCTTTACGATGTATACTGGGTATTCTGTAGATAATTAGCAGGATTTGGGCGACCAAGCACGAGTCAAAGACGACAGGTCGAAAGGTCGGACTAAACCAATGCTACGCATCTGATAAGTGCTTTGAATTTTATATAATGTTCTATCTAGCCTATCTATCTCATGCCCATTCAAAAAAGTTTGCAACGACGGCTGCAGGTCTGCAGGATTCGAGTCGAAAAAAAAGAAAAAAACGACGGCTGTAGGATTCGAACCTACGCCTGCGAACAGAATTGATTTCACGAACGGAATTGATTCCATAGCGTTCGAGTCAATCGCCTTAGACCACT
>CAJVRC010000836.1:359277-422756 GCA_911456345.1 Penicillium egyptiacum
CGCCGTAGGCTTTGCAGGCAGGATAAGAAAGAATAGTGTGGGTATGGGGTGAATAAATTCACAATGCACTGTATAGAACGGTATCAAGAGTGGTCTAAGATAAGGCATAATTGCAACAATACAAAATCAGGTATCCGGCCTTTGACCATTATAGATACATACCATACATACATACCCCCTTCGCAGTGGTTGACTCTCAATACGTCACTGTTAGTTCAACTACTTACAGCACTATATTGGCGCTATTTAGCAAGTCAATCCTCTTTAGAGGCGGCATCGTCTAATAGCTGTCGATTCCTGTTTCTTTAAAAATCTGTTCCTCATTTTAACTACCCTAAGTTGTGTTGCTAGCCGCCCGCTATTTTATTTAGCCTAGAGCCGTCCTTAGCCCACTACTTCTGCGACTCTTCTCCACCACCAAGAGGGTGGAGAACAAGCAAGTTTACTTCGAGAGGATCAAAGGGCCTTCAAAATGAGCCGTAAAAACTTCGTTAGATCGATTTGTTACTAAGCCCCAATCTCAAGCTTAAACGCCTGTCTCTGAACATCTCCACGATGATTCCTACCATTTCCGCCGTAAACCTAGGCCCGTAAGAACTTGTAACTTCATGGAAAACGGGCGTAGCGAATGCTGCGGCGTCTGACATGACCTGGCTGGATTGAATGGCTGCCTTAATCAGTTGTCTCAGTGGCTGTGGCTGTCTTGGTCTTGGTGGACATCTATCGCTGCGTCAGGGTCTTCTTCTTTGGTCGATGTTGCCTTGGGTATAACTTTCACATTGTCATGCGTGTAGGCCCCATAGGCAAGGGTCGCAGTTCAGGATGGGCCCGATTTGCCTAGTACCCCGACGGTCAACGTACATGAACCGTCGAGGTCTTTGGCATATCTCAACGAAGTCGTCGCCGTTTAACTCGCCGACCAGAGTATATGCCTTGCAAAGCATACGTCTGGTTGGCGAACAGGCATATACCACTTTTGTTTCGCCGCTATTTGAGTCTTCAAATGAGCACCGAATGGAGACGAGACGCAGTATCGCTCTCTGTAGCCATCCCAGCGAACACTTTGGGGTGTCTTTCTCCAGTGGGTGATAGCTCAGCTTTTATCCAAACATCCCTATTTTGTATCACTGAGATTTTGCATGGGATGACAATGGCCAAGTGTCGAACGTAAATGCTCACACGGTTTTCGCTGGATTTAGTCCCTTTGTATTTTGTACCAAGGATTCAGACTAGTCGTTTTTCGAAGCACGGGGCGGGTCTATCAAGTTTATCTTTGTCCAATGTCTCTGAATCTTGAACAGCACCCGAGGCGACATACTCCGGTTCTTTCGAAATCCCAAACTCTTAGGCGGGGTTTTGAACGCTGAGCGCTATACGTCTTCGTAGCAAGTGATCCCAGATCGTGACAGGCAGAATAAGTTCGTATAATTAGTAAATGTATACAATTGCTTGGTGTCAATTAGGATAATAGACTATATGTGCGGGATGGTTGCGAGCCAATCCACAGATATATAGGATCCAGCAGGGAGAGCTCTCAATGATATCAGCATGAGGATAATGTTTCCCAAGCGGGCAACAGCGTAGATGAAAAGAGAGATCAAGACCCCACTACGTACTAGGGGTTTAAGTCCCATAGCTCCCGGTGCGACTTGGGAAGCAGCTCCATAAGTACACCACATCCTGAAGAGCGGCAGTTCGCCGAATATGATCACTGGCCAACATATACCAAACGCAATAATTGAAAAGACCCGCCAGGCAGTCTTCTCGGCCATAGTTGGGAAGGTGAAGTTCCATCTACATGCCTCATTAGCAAGTGGGATAAAAAGTGGACAATTAGAATCGTCTGCTTACGCGGCGACATGAACACCACAGAATACAAGCGCGATAATGAAGGTTAACATATCGAGTGCTAGCTGTTGGCCCACTTTTAGGCTTTCTTGGAAGCTGTTTGTGGGCCCAGAAACTCCAGATTTCCCAACATTATCTGTAGGTGAATAGGTGCCCGATGCCTCCATATCAGGGTCAGCGGATGGAGAAGCTTTAGTTGCCTCCGCTGTTGGCGAGCCTGGGTGATGCCTATTCTTGAATTTTCTTTTGAACACCTTCCACCTTTTGCTAGGGTGTTTACAAACCCAAACGAGAAATGGAAGGACTCCATTAGGTTCCTCCTCTTTTCCGTCTTGGGCCCGTTCACTTTCGGCGCTTCCATCTTGGGCCAGATGGAACCGTAGTTTTTCTTCTATCTCCAAGATGTTTCGGATGTGCAGTGGGATCTCGTCGCCATCAAGAGCATATGGCAGATGGATGACGATTGGGGTGTTCATGTCCTTTGGCTTATGCCACCAGCTTGCGTACGCTATCACGGCGCAAACCACATAAGCCACTGTGGAAATTTCGAGCGGGGTGACAGGTAGACGATATGCTGCTCTGCCGATAACGTCGCATATTACCCATAGACTCTGCAGGACAGTGAATGCCTTTGCAAGCGAGTCAGCTTTAGCCCGGTCCTCGATTTCCCAGGCTCTCAAGTCAGTTTGTTTAATGATCCCGGCCTGTATGAGAGGCACGACAGTGGCCGGCCGCACGGGATAAACCCAATCGTCCCTGGTCTGCAGGACGAGCCCGCGCATTCGGATACAAAATCCTTGGAGAAAGGTCCAAGGGGCTTGCACTTGACGTGTCTGCACCTCTGCTGGAGGCTTTGTTCGCTCGGGCGACGATTCGATAGCCGTCGCTTGAGCGGCATTGCAACGCGCCACTATTGACCGCACTTCCCAGAATTCCTGCATAGCCGTGAAAGTCATCAACTCCGGAGCTAGGATGGCTCCAATCCATATGAGATGTTTGATCAGGACGCCAGACGAGCCATATGGAGGAACCTGGGGATGCAGAGCCGTCCATGTGCAGGCAAAAATGGTGACGAGACATGTCCAGAGAATATCCCATGACGAGCGACTGTTATCTTCCATCTGCCACCCTTCCAAGATCGTCGAGTTCCCCTGGGCGAACGACGGTTGAACGAAGCAGAGAAACAGCGGGATAGACATATTGGGGCACACTTGCCGCAATAGTTAGCAAGCGATCGAAGCCCTAGTGATCTGCGTCAGCGTGAGTGGGCAGACGCTAATGACCAATAGAAGCGGCAGAAGAGACAAAAAGCCATGGGAAGACAGAAATGAGAACCATCATAGCCTACCAGGGTTAGTCCTCTATAGCACACGGCTTTCGTCAGGTAGATGAAGACAAAGGCTGAGGAAAACGAAGAAAGTTGAGGAGGCTGTGCATGGGCCAAGCCAGGTCGTGCAGATCTTACCCAGCCTAGAACATTTTACGGAGATTTCAAGTATACAAAAACTTTTTTACAGGAAAAGATATATATCTATTACTACTTGAATTTTGGAATTTCGCTTTTCCTATATAGAATAGTCAGCTCTATAGCCATTTGCGTGAAGTTGAAGCCTTCCTAAACGGGGTGAACTCTAAGCGCTATAGGCTGCGTAAAGTAGACAAGTTCCTCTGGGCAAAAACTAAAATATACTCATTGGAACACATAAAAGAGATTGGACCACGTAATACGGAACATTTCTAGGCTTGACTTTCTTGGATCGTTTGATGAGAGGCATAGGAGAGAGGATGGACAAGGTGGCATAGAATAGCGGTATGAAAAAGACCGCAAGCACTTATTTTTCAATCAACTATTTTATCATCTATTGCTTATTTTTAGGCCTTGCCCCGGTATTCTAGAATATAGTAATATTTGCGGAATGGAAATTCTGGGCACTATTGAGGAGGCCATTGAACCTACTTGCACGCGTAATTTAGAGACGCAGGAATTGTTCACCTCCACAACTTACTGGAAATATCATGAACATTGACATACTGTGCCCAACTAGTGCGTGATTTACTGTCTCTTCCGGGTATAAGAGCAGCTGTAGAAAGACTTTGCAAGAGTTCGCGAGATATTTCCATTACCGCCGAGTATGTCTAAATGAGCCAATTATTCCGGACTTGACGATGTATACTAGCTATTTTTCCTGTGAATAATTACGAGCGGGATTTGGGCGACCAAGCATTATAAGACAAAGACGACAGATCGACAGGCTGAACCAATTCAATGCTGCTACGCACCTGATAAACACTTACCATTTCATCCTATCATGTCCAGCCTATCTGCCTCGCGCCCAGTAGACTAACGACAGAAAATCAATAGTTCAGAATTTGTCACATTTTGATGGTAGTCTCAGCTAGCCTCGCAGAAATGTCTTCAGCACACATCCCAAAGTCTCAATCCAAGGAAGCCAAGGGAAAACCGCACAATATTCAGGGATGCGGCATTTTCTCACAGTTGGTCTATGAACACTGAACTAGCCAGAGTATGGGCGATTCGTGCTTCGGGCCAAACATGCCTGAGTAGCGTTTCCCTGTCTCAAAGCGATAGACAACAGATGATCTTAGCAGATGTTGCTAGATCCTGGCATCAAGAGATCACGCGGCTGAGACCTCATATGCAGGACTCGGGTTAATGTAGCCCGTCAATAGCCGACCCCTGTATAGCATGGATCAGGGTATTGAACGCCATGACCAAAGGCCTATTTTGCTAGGAAACTATCGTTTGGCATGGGAAATAGTGACCAGGACGTGAAGCTAGTAAAATGTGGGGTTCCCCGGATTTTGATTGTATCGTAGCCTACATATGTATACCCGAGAGATTTGACTTGCCACGGAGAAATTCCTCCAGCTTTACAACTCAACTCACCCAGCGTCGAGGATATCCGAAGTCATGGTTTTCTTTCCCATCTCAGTCTCGCTTCTCGGTCTCGCGGCTTCGGCTTCGGCTTCGGGCTTGAGCTTCAACATTCCGACATCCCCGCCTTCAAACTCAAGTGGGCAGCTCTCTGCAGCTCCAGTTGGTGTATCGTGAGTCTCGATTCAAGGTATTGATGGATATACTTACTCATTGTGAAGTTTGGAGTTTTTTACATTCCCTGAGTACATCCAAGATGTCAAATCAACGATGACATGTCTAGAGAACCTGAAGGGTCTGACAGGAACATGGCCGCCTGTGAGGATCGGAGGCACTACCCAGTATGGATACCTTGTTATGGGCCCAAAAATCGCTAACAGTAAGCAGGGACCGAGCGACGTATGATAGCTCGTCGACCGAGGCTGTCACTTATACAGTGGCCAGCTCAGGTGCTGCCCCCGAGACTTTGACTTACGGACCATCCTTTATTTTTTTGGCTGCAAGCTATGCCGGAGAAGTCATTGTTGGATTGAATCGCCGTTTGGATGACATATCCAACACAATTTCGGCCGCCCTTCTCGCTCAGAGCAAAATGGGCAACCTATACTCCATTGAACTAGGAAATGAGCCCAATTGTAGGTCTTTAATCACCTCGCTCTGACTGTGTAAACGCTAATTGAGCGTTCAGTTTTTGTTGATAGCGATCCTATTGCCAATGGCGCATCCTGGACAGCTGCAGCAGATGAAGCATCCCAAATCAGCTGGCAAGATGCGGTGTGCGGAAATCTTTCTGCAACTGATATCATCTCAGCAGGTGTCTACTTTGGCACTTCGCCTATGAGCCTCGTTGGCCTTACCGCGAAAGAAGGAGATGCGAATGACTATGTGAAGGTTTATTGCTCTCACAACTATCCTCAGTCATCTGGCTCCTACAACCTAGCCACTCTTATGGGCCATAGTAATATTGCTACCCAGATCGAGCCTTATGCTGCTGAGATCTCTGCTGCCGCTGGGAAAAGCAAGCCGCATATCTTCGGCGAGACCAACTCCGGTACGTGACCGTTCACTGTCACTTGATCGAAATGCTAAAAAGAAAATTCCAGCAACCCAAGGCGGCGGCGGTATCAGCCCGACTTTTGGTGCTGCTCTCTGGATTTTGGACTACGTTATGCAGACGGTCCTAATGGGCACAGATGCCCTCTACTTCCACCAGGGTACCATTGGAAACTGTAAGTTATCCGGAAATTCTTACCTACCCTACCACAATCTAACTCTCAAGGCCAATACTGTTGGTGGGGCCGCTACAACATTGGGTCCCCTTACTACGGTGCTTACTTCGCCACCATGGCGCTCGCCAACGCCGACCAGATTGCGTCTCTGGATAGCCAAGATACAGCATACGCAGCCTACGCCATCTACAAGGCTGGCTCTCCTGTTCGGGTCCTTCTCTACAATTCCGACTACTATATCTCTACCAGCGGAACGCGCTCGTCGCAGACCTACACCCTGTCCGGGCTTTCGTCCCCCAGCGTCACTGCTAAACGGCTGACGGCTCCGTACGCTACATCTCGGGTCGATCAGGGTCAGAATCCGACCGTTGCAGGCCAGACGTTTGTCAATGACACTTGCGCTATTCAGGGTACAGAGAGCGTGGAGACAGTCAGTGTCTCTGGTGGGAAAGCGACCTTCACTGTTGCAGCTTCGGAAGCTCTTCTGGTTTACCTGTGATTACTCGGCCTCGGTTTCCTAGAAAGGGGCTCGGGGCGGCCTTCACCCGAAATTCCCGAAGACTGAGGATGGATGGAATGTGGAGGGGGCTGAATTTCCTCCTATAGGGCGCTACGCCACCGGGGAATCTCTAGTTAGGGCTAGTGGGAGTGTGAGGGGTAGAGGCCGTTGGGCTGCATTCAATTCAATAGCAAGATTTCCTTTGGAATATATTGTGAACTATACGAGTTAGTAAAGTAAGATTAAAGAGCTCCTAAGAAAAACACATTGTTCTGGAGTAATTCCTGCAAGCTTGCAATAAGAAGGGACAACACAATCCTACAACTGGGGATCCTACAACTGGGGATCCCTCAACTCCCTGACCATAATGATCTTCAAAACTTGTCTCATCCTTCATAAATCCTAGTCAGCCACTAGCTAATAGCTTCGGTATAATTCTGAGCGAAACAATTGCCGGCCGTTCGGGCACTCAGTAGGCTTGTGATAAAGCCAACCAACCATTCGTGCTGAAAACAATGCTAACCTGTAAATGGCGAGTCGGCAAATGGACCACACGAGTTTAGCCTTGTAGGATCTGACTTGTGGATTGAGTTTTACACCCAGTAGTCTATGTAGCTCAGTTCCTTGTCGTTAATAGAGTTAGCAAACCAATCCTTGTTAGTGCTAAAAGCTCGGCCGAAGAGCCGGGAATAATATAAAGATCCTAGCTACTCATCTTCGCTTGATTAGAGCTTGCGATATTTCTTTCCTTGGGCAATACTGTGCCTACTTATATGTACGATGGATGTTACCAAGGCCAACGCTGACAATATTGAGAATGTTTCTTCCGACCAGGGAGATGGCACGCCTAACAAGAGCATGGGCCCCATCATGCGATCTCGCGAAGACGACCTTGGTGTCTGGCAGTGTGTGCGACGGTTCAAGACCGTATCCCTGATTGCCATGACTGCGGCGTTTAGCGCATCGCTGGATGGTTACCGTAAGCCACTGCCTTTGTGAAGCTGTTAGTTAGCTTTAGATGTACTGATCTAATTACAGAAATCAATCTTAATGGGGGTATTGTCTCCAACAAAGGTTTCATTCGACAAATGGCTTCCCCAGGCACATCGATCATCGCAGGCAAATATATCTCTGCATGGGGTGGTGTCCAATCAGCCGGTCAAACTGTCGGTCAAATTGTATGGCTTTCGGACCTCCAAGGCTGGTCTGGCAAGTGACTAACTACTCTCCAGCTCTTGCAATATGCCACAGAAAAGTTCGGTCGGAAAATGGCGTTCTATATAATCTGGCTCGACATTGTTGTCAGCGTGTTTATTGAATCTTTTTCAACAAGATGGGATCACTGGCTTGCAGCGAAACTCTTCTCTGGAATGGGTGTCGGTATGCTGCAATCCACCTTGCCTCTCTACTTGTCCGAAATCGCCCCGACCCAGCTGCGAGGTTTCTATATCAACGCGTACAGTTTGTGAGTTGAGAGTACGGCAACTCTGGAGTTTTACTGATTCCTTTCAGCTGGTTTGTGGTTGGTCAAATCTTCGCCTCAGTAGCGCTCCAGGAACTCAGCGCACAGGACCCATATGAATTCCGAGTTCCTATCTATACACAGGTTTGTGGTGTCTTGTGTCTCTCGTTTACCTTTTACGGCCAAGATAATTACTGACGACTGCCACGTACGGTCAGTGGGCTATGGTTGGCATCATTATCCTCATCTTCGCCTTCATCCCAGAATCACCCTGGTGGCTCGTGAGTAAAGGCAAGATGGATAAGGCAGCCAAAATCCTGACTAGGTGCAATGGCAACGTTGAGGGATACAGCGTTGACGAACAGATCGTGTGTGATTGTTTCCTATTCATCGTATTTGCACGAAGTTCTAATATCCTTTTCAGGAAGTCATGACTGCCACCATTGCAGAGGAGCGTCTCGTTGCAGAGCGTAACTCCGAAGAGGGGACATGGGCTGTTTTCCAGGGCCGCAATCGCCTTCGTTTCTTTATTGCTGCTTGGCCCAAGATTGCCCAGCAGCTTGTCGGCTTGTCCGTGTTTAACACCTACGCTACATATTTCTGTGAGTGCTGATCGTTTCATGCCCTTTTTTCTTCACGCTGCTAATATCAACCTAGTCCAATACGCTGGCAGCAAAGATCCATTCATGGTAACGGTCATTCTATCTTGTGTCCAGTTGATATCTATGATGATGACCGCCGTCACTACGGACAAGTTTGGTCGTCGTCCGTTGACAATCTACCCCTATGCAGTGACATCGGTGTCAGTTTTGTGTCTGGGAATTATTGGCTGCTTTGATTATACCAAGCCGTCGACAAGTTCACTTCTAGTAAGTCATTCTTAGATATTCAGCACACCTGCATCTTTGGCAACTTACTCACTGTACCTAGATCTTCTTCGCCTGTTTGGCAACTTTGTCCACCACTGGTGCATCGGCTATTGGCTATGCCTACGCCGCTGAGATCCCCCAGCAACGCTTGCGTGCAAAGACAGCCGGTTGGGCTCTTGCGACCTCGAACTTGGTCGCTATCATGTTCAGTTTCTGCACGCCTTTGATGATCAATAATGCACCTGTCTCACATTGGGGTGTCAAAACTGGTTTCTTGTTAGTTTTGTTTTATCTTGTCCAAGTCTAGTCTTCTACTGCAAAATACTGACAGGCTATTTCTCACAGCTTTGCCGGTACAGGCACACTTGCGGTAGTCATCGCTTGGTTCATTCTTCCAGAAGTGACACGCCGAACACCGGCTGAGATTGATGAAATGTATGTCGGCCTTTTACCTAATATTCTGCTAAGGGAGTTGCATAACACGTTTTATTTCCAGGTTCGAGAAGAAGGTTAACCTTCGGAAGTTCAAGGGGTATGTCACTGAAGTGCAGCTGCGCTCGAATGAGCAACGTGAGGACCATGAGATGGTAGTTACAGCTTAAGTGTAAACTAAAGTAAGAGACAAAGATGGAATAGTACATTATGGGCTATTTGATATTGAAATTGAACTATATTATCGTATCTATTAACTGTCCTTCCCACTAGGATATAGACTTCCATTTTTTCCTCGCTGAGTGATCAATATAGCCCTGAGCATCCTTGATTCATTATCTATTAATATGAAAAACTTACTGACATCAGTTTCTTGCGAGTAGTAGTTAATTCTACTTCTTAAAAACAAAGCTGATATGATCGACAACCCCATGTCCTTTCTCTTTGCCTCCCGGCAATCGACTCACAACCTCAACCTCCTTCTCAAGCCTAAGCTCCACAATCTTCTCCTCTCCAGAGCGCTTCCAGGAGATTGTAGCTAGATTATCCTTACCCAGGGCCACCTTCGCTTCCAACGCTTCAGTCAACCGAAGTCTAGGCCTGAAAGATATCTTCGACGAGCCAGCAGCGACGGGTTGAACACCCGCCACCTCAGTGCAGTACTCATAGATTGGCACACTCCCCCAAGCATGGCAATCAGACCTCTGTCTGACATCATCCTCCTCCCAAGTGGAAAGATTATTCGCGAGCATCCCTCGCCACGGAGCCCACATCCTCTCCCAAAATGACTCATACAAATCCTCGCCAGCCAAAGCAAGTGCCCGGAAAGCATAGAACCGCATCATATACGAACACTTTGAGAAACGATCATTTGTAAACGATTCAGTCAAGATCCGCGCAGAGTCTTCCGCCCTCGCCACTCCACAGATAACAGCGAAGACCTGGCAGTGCTGAGAATACGACAGTTCATCGGCAACATCAGCCGTTGAGTCGGTAAAGAATTGCCCATCATAGCAATGGGCCCAGATAGCTCCTAGCAGCGATGCCGCCCTCGCTTCATACTCAGCAGCATGCCCCGGCCGACCAACGTCACGCACTAGACCAGCGACTTTCTGCAGGACCCACGCATACAACATGCTGAAATAAGTGTGTCTATTGGGTTCCCGTCCGGAGGTCGGAACTCCTTTGTCGGGATGGTCGTCCGTGGCACCCCATGTCGTCACCCAGTCAACATACTGCCAGACGACTTCCGGCAGTCCGCTGATCAGACCCAGATCGTCGACATGGGCATCGAAGAAGTCGAGGATGCCGTCGATGCGCGGGATGAAGCCTCGTGTGAAGCGGGTGTCGCCAAAGTACAGGTGGTGATCGCAGACCTGCAGGATCCAATACAGGGAGAATCCGGCTATGAGTTGCGGTACGTGTGAGGGAAAGCGGGACTGTGTGAGGCCTTCGGGTGTGACTGAAGCGGCGAAGTTTGTGATTGCCTGGCGCATTAGTCGGTCGTCGCCTGAGAGGAGATAGTGGAATAGACCGACGGTGCGGCTATCTCCGGAGTATCTGGGTTCTTAGCCGGGGGTATGAAATCGGGAATTTGTGAGGCTTACTGTAGTTGTTCGTAGAACGGGCAGTCGGAGTAGCCGTCGAACATGCAGTTTCGCATTGTCCGGATGGAGACGTCCCAGATCTGCTCGCTGTGGGCATCGCCGGGCTCCTTCCACCTGGCTTTGACGGCCATGGGGTAGTTGACCTGAGTAGCATCGAAGGATACGAGCTCGATTGGCTCAGGGCCTACAGTGATTTTGATTTTCAGGAGACGGAAGGTTCGGAACCAGAATGGCTCGTAGATGACAGTTTCGGTCTTGGGAAGATCAAGTGTTACCTCATCGTATGGCCCGATAATGTGGCCAACACTTGCATCTAGCCGGTCGGCCTTGGAGCGGAAAAAAGGATACGATCGAGGCTCGAGCTCATAGCCTTCTGAGTATGTCACTGTGAGTGTGATATGAGAAGTGCTTCTGGCTGCCTTGAAGACCCATCGAAGGAATGCGGTGGAATGGACATCTGCTTGCACTTCAAGCGTATGAGTTGAGCTCGCAGGAAGGGCGAGAGAGCAATTATTTGCAAAGAAGGCTGTCCAATCTCTGGCCTTGGTCGCACTGTCGCATGCTCTGATGGTTTTTACAATGACTGGAGTTGACTCGGGCATCGGGATAGAGCGTGGACGCAAATTCCACGGCGGAATATCGCCATTGAGTGTCTTTATTTCGTAGGCAATCGGTGTAACAGCAGGGCCGGGGTTTGTAGGAGCGATGCGCTCGCTGATCTATGGAAGAAATATCAGTGTAATTCAGGAGCGCTTCGATCCTAGTCAGTCTTACATGAAGGAACACATCGTCGGCCAATCCCATGGGAAACTGAATACTTTCATCGACAGATGCCATCCAACCCTTGGAAGAAGCAAGATCGACGACCTCCTCGCCTGTCTCAATATTTCCAATAACTGTTAAGCCTGGAAGAGGCGTCCGCACAAAGGGTATTGCGCTCCTCGAAGTCGCGAAGTATCGGACAACTACAAATCGAATCTCATTCTGACCCTCTTTCAGGTAGGGCGCAATGTCCAGCGTATCATAGTACCAGATCGAAGGACTACTGCGAGTCGGTCCGACGGCAATATGCTTCCCATTCACATAGAGCTTGTAGCGCGTGTCGGCTGAAGCATGCAGTACTGATTTCGTCGGTCGGGACGACAAATTAACATTCTGCATGAAGTGAACTACCTTGCCAGCTGTTTTCGCGCCTGAAGAGTCAGTCCAGTTTGGAACCCAGATCCAGTTTGCCTGGAGCTCGTTGATTGTCTTTTCACCCATGTCAGCATTTCACTCCATACAGTTGGATATGCAAGTGAAATACCTTTTGCTCTTCTGCTGAGACCATCCTTGGGTGTTGAGTTGTGGTTTCCATTCATCTGAGGAGTTCCGACGAGCTTGTATAACTTCCGGTGGGGGAGGGGCCGGGGGTTCGGGGGATCTTACGACGAGAAGGAACAGCTGTCGGCGATTGAATTAAATTTGTGAATAGCCGTTTGGGATGAATGATAGCTCTAAGGCTGGAGGGACGTATTATTAACCTTCTTTGTTACTTAACTTTTCTCCCTTAATATGGAAATACTAAAATATCAAACAGGCATAGACCCACTTGCACTAGCATGAACAGCATGAGAACAATCGACGAGATGCTAGCCTGGCGATAGAAATTCACGGCTGTCCCACGAAGGGAGGAACAGTATCAATGCTCGGCATCATCCTCGTCTGTACTTTCGATATCATCCTTCGCTTGAAAAACCTTGGAAGTAGGAGATCTTAAGAAACCGAAACGTCGATCTGTTGGAAACCATCCCATGGTCCAGTCCTTCTTGGGGAATTCCTTCCGCTTCCGATAAATCTGACCTTCTAAACGGGTTAGCTTTCCGATATATAACATGGGAGGCATTGTTAGATACTCACCCATGTAGCCCAAGGCCTGGGCTACTCCAGACTTTCAATGTCACGCTTCTTGGTCCCTACAATCAGGATGTTGAGGCATGCAGCCTCGCCCTTCCCCGTACCAGATCCCGTAATCGGTACGCACTGACAACGTGACCTTGAAAGACTGACCAATGCCCATCGACTGTTGCGCAAAGGTTGTGCCAAATGAGGCTTTCAATTGTTGCCTTTGGGAAGACCAATCGCATCGGACATTTGGATGCCGGATAGTGATTGCTTCCAGGAAAGTCAGAAAGCTTGAAACAACGAGTCCCTCGTCTAGGTTTCTGCTGGCGCCCACAGCTGCTATCACCGGTTCCTGTTTCCTTCGTGGGATCTCCATTCTCCCAAGGCAGGTGGCGGCTGATATAGAGTCTCCGATTTTCCAGGGAGGAGTTCGCGGATTGTTCCTAACGTGCTCGAGGTAACTCTGGAATGGGTGGAATCGACTGAGCCACGTAGGTCGAAGCCGAACCTTGGTTTGTGTGGCATCTCATTTGTCGACGCTAGGATGGAACCGTTCATTGCTGCTGTGATGCATGACATGTTTACCGGCCAATCGGTTGTCGGATGGAGCGAGTTTGTTATATTTGCTGGACACTGAGGGAGGGATCCTTCTCGGCGGCCGAATCGACACGGGTGTCGTATGGACCAATTGACCAAGCTGGCTCCTTTCTATATACGACTCCGGAGGTTCCAAGTCCGTTCCACGGTTTGGTCAGCGAAGTCTCGGTTTTGCAGGAACAAGCCCGTCGAATGGAGACAGCCAATACCGATATTGCGGAAATTGCTCATTACACGTTCATGATGGTTCTTACCACGACAGCGGACTAGTAGTGAGTGACTGTGGCTCGAGCACCTGGGAGGAGTTCATGGTCGGTTTCCATGTGGGCGAAGAGGTGTTCCGCAATTTTTTGCTGCCAAATGTATCGCGATGCAGAAAGTACTCCACATCCTGCATAACTGGCTGCAGCTGTCCGTGAGCGGATATATCGAGGGTATCCCCCTCGAATTCGGCCTTCAACTCTTTGATTGCATCGTATATATTCTCTAGAGAGCGCGGGAGGAGTATTATTACGCCACGGGGCATGATTGGATTCTGTGATCTTCAAAAGAGGGGGGGCAAGATGAATGGGATGAAGTGTCTGTGGTCCTTGAGCCAAATCGCTGAGGCTAGAATAAGCCAACGTTTTCCCATTGTGCCTTCCGTATCCTGTCTATCCCTTAGTGCTCCTTCCCACTCGACTCATATATACATATGGTAGTATATAAGAATACATGTAGTTAGCCGCTCATACCGCCTTATTATATCTGTTTCAGTGATCTTTGTAGTGTTCTTTTTCTTTGTCTTTTCCTTTGTCTTTTTAGTCGTCCTTCTAGTCGTCTCTTAGACGTCTTCTTGGGTATTTCCTTAATCTAGGTTTTACAGATATTTCTTCCTGGTGTTATAGCTAGAAGGATAAGGAGATTTAGCTGTCATGGTCTGTGTTTCACATATTTTTGCATGCAAGTCACATACTAGAGATCGGTGAGGACTAGTAGTTCTATTTTGAAAGTAGTTTTATGAATTCAGAAGGAAATAATTAAACTCGTGCCCCTTGATGTTACATGGTGGTCTTTCTGTTCTTTCTTAGTGTGATCAAAATGGATGCTTACCTTGACCTGATGTGTGGACCTCGGGAGCTTCCGAGGAAACATGACTTCTTTGTTCCTTTGAGTATTTTCAGAATGAACGAGGCTTTTGATTAAAGTTAATGAAACCTATTGTCACAAGGCCTTAGTGTACCGATCAGGCTTGTCTTGGACTGTTTCTCAATCCTGTCATTCCGCTTACATGAGTCTCACCAATCGACTTCTAGTGCATCCTTGCACTACTCTCAACAGCATGAGACCCATCCCCGGGTCGATATACTTCCGGGGAATATGCAGACCGGAATGCAACACACAGGGATCGCCAGGGGTACGCATACCAGGCAGGTGCGGGATGAAGGGGGAGTATCTAAACAGAGACCTTCCCGACGCGATCATTTTATTCAACCTAGACCATGCCGTCATATAAATCATTACTTTCGCTCTTTATAACCAGTCCCATCCTAGTTAATGCTGCAGATACCTCTCCAGTGGAAGATTACGATGTCCTACAATACATCAATCCCTTGATTGGAAGTGCCAACGGAGGTAAGTTCGCACAACCAAATAAGTCCAATTTCATGCTGACAGCCAATTCTCCCCAGGAAATGTGTTTCCGGGTGCCTCGCTGCCATATGGCATGGCGAAAGCCGTCGCCGACACAGACTCAGGAAGCAACCAAGGAGGCTTCGCCTACGAGGGCGGCAGTGTCACCGGATTCTCCAGCATGCACGACTCTGGCACTGGAGGCAGTCCTTCGTTAGGCAACTTCCCACTCTTCCCGTATGGAAATTGCGCCGGCGACGATGTGAATGGCTGCGTCTATCCGAAGAACCAACGAAAGACGAAGTATAAGCCCGACTCGGTCCAGGCACACCCGGGATACTTTGCTATAGAGCTGGCATCGGGGGTCAGGGTTGATATGACAACTGCGCACCATACATCCCTGTTTCGCTTCCAGTTCCCAAACGATAAAAGCACCAGCCCATTGATCTTGCTGGATCTCACCGATCTGTCGAACTCCCGTCAGGACAATGCGACCATATCGGTGGATAGCACAACGGGCCGTATGACCGGTGATGCGCGGTTTGCTCCTAGCTTTGGCTCGGGAACGTACGTATTGCATTTCTGTGCGGACTTCAAAAGCGCCGCTCCCCAGCGGGACAGTGGTATCTTTGTCAATTCTCGTGCTAGTGCTGGTGTTCACGATTTGAAAATCTCGCGCAGTATCAATGGGTATCCGCTTCCAGTGAGTCCAATACTTTTTCTTGTATGCAGAGAGGGCTAACAGTCATTCTATAGGGCGGCGGATTTGTCCGCTTCAAGCCTGCCCCGGAAAATACGGTCCTCGCTCGAGTTGGCATAAGCTTCATGAGCACAGAGCAAGCTTGCGCTCATGCCGAGTCTGAGATTCCACACTTCGACTTCAACGCAACCCGCCAGACAGCAGTCAACAAGTGGACCGAAAAGATGCGTCCGATCCGTGTCTCACGAAAAAACATCGATGCATCCGTTCTGACCAATTTCTACAGTGGAATCTACAGGACTATGGTCAACCCCCAGAACTACACAGGCGAGAACCCACTCTGGCAGAGCAGCGAGCCTTACTTCGATTCATTCTATTGTCTCTGGGATTCTTTCCGTTCCCAGATTCCATTCCTTACTATCTTCGATCCTTCCTCAGTAGCGCAGATGGTGCGCTCACTCATCGATACCCAGCGCCATCTAGGCTGGCTCCCGGACTGCCGCATGTCACTATGCAAAGGATACACACAAGGCGGTTCTAACGCCGACAACGTCCTGGCAGATGTCTACCTGAAAGGTCTCAGGGATGGCATTGATTGGGATGCCGGGTACGCAGCTGTACAAAGGGACGCCGAGGAGGAGCCATACGATTGGTCCAGCGAAGGCCGCGGCGGTCTACGCAGCTGGAAGGACCTGCACTATATACCCGTGGAAGACTTCGACTACGAGGGGTTCGGCACAATGACGCGCAGCGTCTCACGCACACTCGAGTATTCGTACAACGACTTCGTCATAGCGCAAATGGCTCGCGGCCTGAACAAGACAGCCGATGCAGAGCGGTACGAGAACCGGTCACGATACTGGCAAAACCTATTCAAAAGTGACCAAGCCTCTCTCTGGCAAAACAAGGACACTGGCTTCACCGGTTTCTTCCAGCCGAAGCATCTAAATGGAACATGGGGCGTGCAAGACCCCCTAGCATGCTCGAACATCGACCAGAGCGGACGCGCCTGCTCACTGCAAAACACTGCAGGTGAAACCTTCGAATCCAGCATCTGGGAGTATCAATTGTAAGCTTAGCTTTCTCCCATCCAAGTCTACTTCTCTATTTCCAACCCCAACCCCTTCTAACCAACCTCAGCTTCGTCCCCCACGACATGCAAACCCTAATAACCCTCCTCGGTGGCCCGACCAAGTTCGTCACTCGCCTCGACTACCTCCACGATCAAAACATAACCTACATCGGCAACGAGCCAGCCTTCCTAACAGTCTTCCAATACCACTACGCGGGGCGACCAGCAAAATCCACTTCCCGCGTGCGCACCTATATCCCAGACTATTTCTCACCGACGCCAGCCGGACTACCAGGGAACGACGACTCGGGCGCGATGGGCTCGTTCGTCGCCATGGCGATGATGGGATTATTCCCGAATCCTGGACAGAGCGTGTACCTACTGACAGTGCCGTTCTTCGAGTCTGTTAGTATTGTTTCCCCGTTGACGGGGAAGACGGCAACGGTGAGGACTGTTAACTGGACGGAGTTTAATACGGCTAATGCTACTGGCGGCGCTGCTGGTGGGAATGGGTTTATTCAGTCTGCTATGCTGGATGGGAAGCCTTATACAAGGAATTGGATTGGACATGATTTCTTCACGGAGGGGAGGGAGTTGGTCCTTGTTCTTGGGGAGGAGGAAAGTGAGTGGGGGACTAAATTGGAGGATTTGCCGCCTTCTTTGGCGACGGAGGCTGGGGTTGCTGGTGGTGATGCGGTCGTGAGGGACCGTAGGTGGGAGAGTGTTGTTGAGGATATGTAGCTTGGCTTTGCTAGCTTTGCATTGAAGCGTGCTTTGCATCTTGATCATCGCGTCCGGAGGGCGGGGGATTATTATGTGGATACGAGGAGCTTGGTAGCTTAATTTGCTACTCTGCTTTCTTATATATACACCGCATTCGATAGGTAGTTTATCCTTATACTCATTTGCCTGCCTCGGATGTTTAATTACATATGTATTGCTTCTAACCGGAGTTTTATGAGTAGGTCTTGAGCAATATTATGCCCACGCATTCTGAGCATTGAACAATGTTCGTGAAGACATAGATACATTCGTGTGAGCAGAGCTAACATAAAATGAAAACAAGAAGGAAAAAAAGTCTGTTGATATGATGAATATCAGTCATAAAATCAGAAACGTATATACAACGGCCAAGTAGTAATAAAACCATCAAAACGCTAGTCTTTCGCACGAGTCCCTCCATCTCCGAAAGGAACAAACTAAAAGCACAAACCAACAATCCAAAGGAGAAGAGTTGACCTTATATCCTCTACTGAGGACGATGGAACTTGCTCGCAACCCAAGGCATACCAACAACAGTAGCCTTGCGGACCTTATTGCGGACCTTAACAGCAAGCTCGGTACCCTTAGTGTGCAGCCCCTGCTTGACATACGCCATAGCAATATTGGCACCACCAAGCGACGGACTCGGCAGACCAGAAGTAACAACGCCGACCTCAACGGGGTTCGCGGCGTCAGAGATATCGACGACGACAGCGCCTTCGCGAGCTGGAGGGCCCTTCTCAACGGTCAGTCCAACGCGACGCTGGGGGATAGTCTTCGGGCTGGCAAGTTGGGGAAGGATAACGGAAGCACCGTTGAAGGTAGCAGTGGCAGGATCGCGACGATCACGGCCGACGACCCAGCCAAGGGCCGCGGCGGGCGGAGTCTGCGCGGTGGAGATGTCGTGGCCGTAGAGACACATGCCTGCCTCAAGACGGAGGGAGTCACGGGCTGCCAGACCAGCGAGACGGGATTTGCTGCTGTCGGCGAGGAGGAGCTCGGTGACTTGTCGGGGCAGGGATGGGGCGCCGGAAGTCGGGATGGAGATCTCGAAGCCGTCTTCGCCGGTGTAGCCGGTGCGGGAGATGAGGAGTGGGTGTGCGGTTGCGCTGCCGTCTGGTAGGGTGAGGTACAGCTCACGGCAATTGCCGAAGTAGAGGGTGCTCAGGTCGGTTTCGGAAGCAGGGGTGTTCGCGGTGTGGATGAGGGGTTGGAGGACGGAGGCGGCGAGGGGTCCTTGTAGCGCGACCAGCGCGCGGTCGGCGAGGATCTCCCACTTCAGGCTGTCGGCTCCGTGCTTGGAGCGGTAGGCATCGATCTCGGCGGTTAGGAAGGCCAGATCCTCTGTGCGGCGGCCGGCGTTCGTGACGAAGTAGAAGGTGTCTTCGCTGCGGCGGGTGATAACGCAGTCGTCGACCATGCCGCCGGTGCCTTCTTCGAGGAGGCAGGAGAGGGTGGAGGTGTTTGGCGCTAGCTTGTCTACCGAAGAAGGAGTCACCTTCTTCAGTAGATCAATGGCTCCTGGGCCGCTGAGTTGGTGCTGAACCCTGTGGATTGGGAACTTGGTTAGCCATTGCGGGTTTGTTTTGGCTCGGAGACGGTTGACTTACATGTGGCTTACGTCGAAAAGACTGGCCTTCTCGCGAGTCCACATGTGGCTTTCCACGTGGCTTAGATCCGCGTACTGCAAAGGCATATCGAACCCAGCGAAGGGCACCATCTTGGCACCGTGCTCAACGTGCAAGTCATACAGCTGCGTCTTGCCGAGGGGCTCGCTGGAGCTAGAGGCATACCGCACAGCCTTGTTCGCAGCGCGCGAAGCTATGGCTGCGACTGGAGCATTGGCTTTCAATGACCGAGAGACTGTTGGTCGCACAATAGCCGCGGAGGAGAGCTCCCGCCGAAGTACGGTGGAGCCGATAGAGGCGCGGGGAAGGTTGAGGCTGGCGGCCCTCGCGGCGGCGAGGTCGACACCTCGTGTGAGAATACGGACACTTGACATGGTGAATCGATGCTGGAGGAATCGAATTGACAAAAGAAAAGAGAAAAAGAGAAGCAAATGAACCGCGAGAAGACACCAAATCGCCGTCGGGGAAGAATGGCGGGAAAGTCACGTGGTGATAGGCGATCGGGGAGTAGCTGATTGCCCGATTCGGACGTTCTACCGGGCGCTGTTGGCGATCTAGTGCTTATAGACTGACCACACTACTGGTCTCTTTTAACACACCAAATACTACGCATTGTATGACTCGGCAAATTCACGTTTAGCTTTTCCGTCGGTGGCAATTGCGTTCCTGGCTACATTGATTGGTAGACCAAAGGGCCATCGGAGTATTGCCGCGGCGATGGCAAATCAAACCCGGAGAGCCAAATTGCAGCCTCCAAGCCGACCTCCTGCATTGAATTAAAGATGACACCCGCTGCAAATAATGCAGGGATAAAAATATTCATATAGAGGGAGCAAGTCCCATAATTCGCCCTTTTCCACCAAGCTTTACAAAGCAATTGAAAGCCTGCGGAATTCGCATCCATCTGAAAAGCTATTCCTATACCACAAAGGCGCTCAAGTGGTTTAAAACCCACGATTATCCACCACCTTGCTTCATCGGTCATCACAGTCATCAAGTTACCGGAGTGTATGACCCGGTCTATCGTGCACAAGAGATCCAAATGCGAAGATGAAGATAAAAAGAGAATGTAACAAAGTCCCCGCCCTGTGGGGGTTTACAGTGCATTGCTGGCACATGTGAAAACGCCGCCGACGGTGCCTTCCTCGTAGCTGGTGACCACGGACATAACAGCAGCCTAGAAGGAATAAGTGTGTTAGCAAGATGACAATAAAGAGCAAGAACAAGGCACGCCGAAGCAAGCCAAATAAGGGACTCATCACTTACGTATGTTCCAGGTCCCAAGAAGAAGAAACCAACGAGAATTAAGAAGACATTAAAAATGAATCCAATCCAGCCGCGAATCCCACGGACCATAAAGAAACGAGGTCCGTGATCCGCAGAACGCATGCGGATGTAAGCGGTACCCCAGAAAATGAAGCCGAAGAAGGAATCAAAGAGGGAGCTCATGATAGACAACAAGCCAGAGAAGAAGGGAATGACTTCGGCAATGATAAAGGCGGCAAGCCAAAGTGCGGCAAGAATTCCACCCCAAGCAGCCCAGCCAACGACAGTGTTGTTGCCCTTGTGGCGGGTGCCCTCGAACAGGCGGAAGAAGATGAAACGGGCTGAGACGGAGGCGTACAGCACGCCCAGGAAAATGATAGTCGGGATCATGAACGAGAAGGAGACCTTCTTGAACATGTCGTCGCCGATAGAGCCGAACGCTGGTGCAATCATGTACTGGTTGCCGACGTAGACGTAGGTTACCGCACCGACGACGCTGAAAACGATGATCTCGGCGATTGTCACAGCTGTCACGGACTTCCAGAAGTCGCGGGGCTCTTTCATCTCGGCGATGAAACTGGGGAGGGTGATTTGGCCGATGAAGGTGTAGCTGATGTTCAAGAAGGCATTCATGCCCTTGACAAATGAGGTGCCCTTGGCCGGGATGACGAGCACAATGGGTTCTCCCAGTGCGGGCGAGTATCCTGCCGGGTGGTCTTCGACTGCAGCGAACACGGCCGCCAGGACAACGGAGATGAAGGTGAAGAACGCTGAGAGGGTTGCGACTTTGGACAGCGTGCTGAATGTGCGGGGTAGCGAGAAAACCCACGAAATGATGGCGACGATGAATGAGAAGACGACTGTGCATACTGCACCATTGGACATCGTGTTCAAGTACTCGGCGCCCACTACGCAGTGCAGGCCCTGGATAAAAGTGTTGTTCAGGAGGAACATGACTGCTGTGGCCCACCACGCAACCTTGGAGTCCCAGAACAGATACTGACCGATGTCGCAAACGTCGCGGACTTCCGGGTGTCGCAGACAGAATTTCCTATGCAAACATTAACACCGAAACTCACCACGGCCTCGCAGCCATTGAGCAGGATATCATACCAGGTAATCAGGGAAGTGTATAGGACAATGCCGGCAATAACCACGGTCAAGATCAAACCGGGAACCAGACCCAGAATTGAGTATGACCAGGGAAAGGACATAATAGCCAGACAGATGTACTCAGAGAAAAGCAATGCAGCAGTCTGTAAAGAAAAGATCAGCCAATCGGGTCTCAACTTCCTTATCGGTCCCAAGCGCACCTTTTGCCAACTACACGTGCGGTATTTGATTGTGTTGTCCGACTCCATCTCAATCTGGCGACCAATGCTTTCCGTCGTAGACGATGAGTCGATGGCAGTGACATGATGCTGCGAGCCGCGGCGACCCTGGCCCTCGATGTCGAAGTCCTTGAGCTTGGGTTCTTGTTCGGACTTGTCGGACAGCTCGAGGCTGTTGTCGTGGTCCCGGTCATGGTCCCAGCTGATAGGATTCGGCGATTGATTTGGACCAGCCATTTTTTTATTTTAGAGAGCGGATAAACCGCGCTTGTCGGGACTCGATGGAGTCTAGAGGAGAGCTGAAGATCTGCGGATGCATGTAATGCTCGAGAAGATAATTGATGGGATACTGGTCGCGCGTAAGCGGATTGTGTTCTTTTTCTGTGTTTGTCTTTTTGTTCTCTTAAGACAAATGCACCGGTCAAACACTCACACGACCAAATTCTGGGAGGGATCAGCCTGTTGGAAGGTGAAGCGATCAGAGCTGGACGGATTAGGGCAAATGCGGGTACTTGAGGTAGTATTCGCTGAACTGCACGCAATTCTCAACTGGACTGCAGGGTGGGAAGAAGAAGAGATCAAAGGAAGAAAAGGAAGAAAGATAAGAAATTCAAAAGGGAAAAAAAATTCTCGAAGCTGGTATAGTAGAATACCAGGTATGGTGCGATCGCATCGTGCATGGTAATCTATTAATTATAATATCTGGAGAATTACCGTCCTTTCCGACTCTTCTCCACCGGCTTAACATCTAAAAAAAGGAGAAAAATCCAAAATGGAAGAGACCGAAAGGTCGAAATATGACGTTGCAAGAGCCAAGCATCAGCCGCAATAGGCGAAGCGTAAGCCGTGGCTTGCGGTCGACTTGTGCCAAGGGACGGTGTATGGACGTGATCCTGATGATCAGGGTTGGATGGATTATCATGGACTTGACGCATCTCATAGTCTATGATGCACACCGAATAGTACATATACAAAATGCCTTCTTTTTTATTTTATTTTTTTCTCTTTGATATCGAACTCCACGGGCATCCCAAATCCGCTTTTTCTCAAGGGGCCGTGAGCTAAGGTCGCTATTTGATTGGAACTTCAGAATGCGCCTAAACTAAAAGTCGGTTGCACCCCCATATCGTATGCGTTATTCTATGCGTCGAGTGGACCGGGCCCCGCATGCGGATGGCTAATGACTGCTAATGAATCCATGCTCAAGATTGGAATCCATGTATAGCATGCCTCGCGAACATGGGTTCAACAGGGAACAGTGGAAATATGGTATAACTAGATATCCTGTAATTTGTCAGGGATTCCACTTTCGATCTCGATTTGGCTAATGGAAGCATCGGCAATTTGTCAATCTTGACGTTTTTCGTATTTTTCTGCCTGAGGCAACAACGCCATTCCACGTGCTGCTGACTCAGACTCTGGCCCGGGCGGGGCCCCTTGCCTCTTCCCTGGAGGTCTTCAGGCATGAAGTACAGAGTACATATGCGAAAACGCCATCAGGACTACGGAGTATGCTGAATCATGTTGTACATATCTGACATGGTATCCAAGAAAGGGTCGAATATTACTCCGTACACACAAAAACGGTAAATGAACATTGAAATTGAACGGTTCTGGCCTTCGGGGCCGCTCTTGCGTGCGAACCCGCAGTGATGGCATCAAGGTCCACACGGCCTACTCCCTATGGCGTCGAGTAATTTGGGGGCTTTCAAGCCACACAGGATTTGAGCTTATTTAGATGCCATCTGTGTTTAATACGTTGCCTTTTATGGTAGTATTATGCGCGATATTTAGACAATATACTTTTGAGACCTTCCGTATGTACGGAGTACGGTATCCCTTGCGACATTTCTAAAGCCACAGTGCTACTCCGTATAATGTCTACGCTTTCATTGGACCCCCATCGTTGTCCTATAGGACTGCATACTTTTCGCCCAGAGAGGGGTAAGGCTTGGTTTTGGACCGGCAGGCTTGTTAGGTCTTGGTCCTCGGCATACAACATATTCCAAAGAGCTTCTATTGACCGCAGCGCCTAGAGACGGAATATAGATGGTAGATAGGATAGATATAGATAATAATGGAAATAGAAAAATGAATAATAAGGAAAGCAGAATGTGTGCAACCTGCAACAACTCCAGATGCAAAACAGGAATTTTGGCCCCCACGGGGGGTAAGAAATAATCGAACTCTTTTGTGCAAGAACAAACAGATTACATCCCCAGGTCCTCGTTTTCCAGAAGCGCAGCGTAGTCGTCCGCAGAGGCGAAAGTGGGCAGTTGCTTGAGCTTGCGGCGCTTGCTGCGGTTCGACTCGGGCGCAGCATCGGGCTTTTCGGGCTCTTCGAGATCGACTCCACCCAATTCCATATCCGATGGCAGGTCCTCGTCGCTGTCGATGAAGGCATCGTCGTCCGACACATCCATATCGAAGTCATCGGAATCCTCCTCGGCTTCCTTGGAGGGCTTCTTGGCGGCCTTCTTGGTCTTGGCTGGGGGCGCGGCTTCCTCGGGCTCGCTGAACTCGGCCATTTCCTTGTCGGAAGGAACATCGGATTCGTCGTTGAAGATAACGCCGCCGTCGGAGTCGTCCTCGTCCGCGCCTTCGCCATCTTCTTCGTCGGAGCCAAAGGCGGATTCCAAATCGGACATGTCCAGATCATCGTCGCTGTCCTCGTCGGCTTCCAGCTCGGGACGAGAATCGACGAGCGCTTTCCAGATCTCGTCCTCGTCTCCGCTAAGACCCTCGTCGGAGTGATCATCGGCATCAACGTCCTTGCTCTTCTTCGAACGCACCTTCTCCTTATCCTTGTTGACACGAGTGAAGTATTCGTGGAAGAAGACATCCTCCGCGGCAACTTCATCGGCCTTCTTTTTCCAGAAGGCTTCGGTGTTGAGCGGCAGCTGGTTCTGTGCCTTCTTGCCCGCCTCCACCAACCGGTCAGCGGCTTCACCGCCACCCAGGGGCTGCATGATAGAAGCACCGCGAGAGCTGACGTTGGCCTTGGGCGTGCGGTACACGAATCGGTCAAGGAAGTGAGTGAGAGTGTGCAAAGTCAGATCTGGTTTGCCACTCATGGGGTTGTGCTCAAGTAGATTGGTAGCGTTGAGAGAGACGGAGGGATGGAAGTGAGAGGTGAAAGGCAGCAATTCCCAAAGACAGCTCCGGTCGGCATTGCTGTGCTCGGGGTCTCGCTTGCGAGGATCGTATACGTTGTTCTGCTTCTTGGCTTCCACAATAGGAGCAGGTTCCGGCTGTTCGTCGTCCTCATCGAGGACGTCACGGAAGACCTCTTCATCATCATCATCGTTCTCCTCCGGCTGATCGACCAAGGCTGAGAGACCTGTGAAGGTCTTCTCGAGCTCACGGATCATGAAGAAAACACCGCAGATGAACGAGGGTTGGTGCATGCCAAGTACCTGGACAAGACGCTTGACAAATGCCTTGACTCGGCGGACGTTCAGATCATTCTTGAGAGACTTGTACAGGAGGTTGAGATAGAGAGATTGCTTTGATGAAGTGGCAACGCGGGGGTCGAGCAAGGACTCGTACAGAGTGCGGTAGAAACGATCGCCGGAGACTTGGTTAGACACCGTGAGCTGTTGAATCAGCATGAGCGCTTGGATGCTCGTGTTGAAATTCGAGGAGTGTGTAATACGGAACAATGTGTCGAGGTGCTTCGACATGCTAGTAGGAGTTAGTACATTGCATGGAGGAATAGAGTGTAAAGAAAGACATACCGTTCGGAATCATTGTCAGTGAAGGGATAAGCACGGTTAACACCAGTCAAGACACCGGAGATCAGCTTCTCCCGCATTTCGTCGTCCTGGGCCTGTCCCTTAGCAGTATCGTCGTTGCCTTTGGTCTTCGGTCCTTTTCCGTGCTTGTTGTATTTCCCCTTGGGGGCAGGCTTGCCCTGGTGGGAGGGCTTCAAAAGCACGAGGAACAGTCCAAAGTAGATGTCCAGCAGCTGAGCAGCCACCTTTTCTTCCTTAAGTCTCAAGATGGTCTGGTTCAGAGTGATAACAGCATAGTACTTGGCGTGGGAGCTCTGGCCAGGCCGGAACAACACTTCTTCTACTGACTTGATGATGATTGGCTTCATCATAGGATGTGACTGCATGAGTTGCAGCAACAGGTATGATGCCCGAGAGGCAATCTTCTTGCCCGGGTCTCCGAGTTTATTAACCAAAAGTCGCAGAAGATTGGTCTCCTGCTCGGGCTTCTCCTTCAGAAGTTCGTAGACATAACTGACGGCTCGAGTTCGTGAGAATTCGATCTCGTCATTACACCAAATCTCGAGAATCTTGATGACTTCGAAGAATTGATCTTTTACAATGTTTTCAAAGGCCCACACGATCAACTCGCTCTTCTTCAAACCACCCGGAAGAGGGTCTTTCTCGTTCCACCGCCCACCGGCACCTTGGAATGCTGCGACGAGCCCAGGCTGATTGGTGAAAGACTTCAGTCGTCGGTCGCTGGGCAGCAAGGTACCCTGTGCGAACATATCCTTCAAGGATCGCAGAACTTCAACTGCCTGCGCACGGCTACGCTTCTTTCCGAGACCAATCAAAGTCTCCAGTGCCTTGATGTTGTGCAGGGGAGACTCTTGAATGTTAAGAGTCAAGGCGGAAATTTTATCGCTCAGGGTACCAGACGCCATGATGGTCGAGTAGAACTTGTGTGAAGAAGAAGCAGAGGCTCTCTGGGCTGCCGCATACTCCTCATTTTCTTCCTGTAGCAATTTGTTGGCAAGCTCGTGAACGCGCTCCATCAGGTGGCGGGGCAAAGCGTTCATATGTTTCGTGTCGGCGGCGGCGGAGGGCATAGGGATATTGTACCAATCGGACCGAGGAAGAACATTCTATAGTGATCACGTTAGCAGAAGCGTTGCGGTGCTACACTGGTCCACAACTTACCAGCTTCAAATACTCCTTAGGCACAACAGATTCAGCCTCTTTTGTCTTAGGAGCGGGGGCTTCCTCAATATCGGATTCCGGCCCGCTGCTCTCTGCATTGTCTTCGCTGTCCTCGAGATCATCCTCGCTCTCTATTTCCTCTTCGTCGTCTTCGCCTTGGTCTTCTTCGACTTCGTCATCCGCTAGATCCTCGGGCACGACGTGGCCTGAAGCCTCCAGCATACTAGAGAGCTGCTTCCGAAGATCATCATCAACCTTGCCAGACTCGCCCTCAACCTCAGACTCAGAGTCGACCCCAGCAAGAAGATCAAGATCCTCCTCAGTACCACCCATAGCTAGAATTTCTTGGCGCAGTGTTTCGTCGTCGTTGCTCTTCTTGCCCCCTTTAGGGTTTTCTTGCTTGTTCAATCCACCCTTGTTCTGCTCGCGAGCAATCACCTCGCCGTTGCGATCCCGCTTCTTGCCTTGCGTAGAATCCTGAGGCCGGCCGGGCTTGGCGGAAGATTGCTTTCCTTTATTTGCGGAAGCATTGGCAGCAGGGGCTGATGGCTTTGTATTATCCTTCTTGCCCTTCCCGGTGCTCTGATTCTGGTTCTTCAATCGCTGTTCGATTTTCTGTCGTAGGCCTGCGAAGGCGCTCTCGTCCGGCATAGATGGCGTAGTTTCGGCAGCGGGAGCTGAGACGCTCGACGCAGGGGCAATCTCATTTGCGCCGGAAGAGCGCTTTCCTTTCCCTGCAGCCATGGTGTGTTGTGTTTGGGGCTGAATGATGGAGGAAAGAAAATTAGACGGAGAAATCTTTTGCGGCGGGTTATCGGGGCGCTCGGACCAGCGCGATAAGAAACATCGGAGAATAGGCACTCGACTTGCTCTACAATTTATTTTGTGTTTAGCCAGCAGTTCAATCACGGAAATTATAGCTTTTGACGCCCTGAAGTATCTTGATCGATGATCTCTGGGTTAAGGCCTCTATCAGGGCGCATAGCCGGGCGGCGGCTAGCGTTGAGCCTGCGCGTTCAGCAATGCAATCTTCACGTACGCGCTCCGAAAGATCGATTGAATGTGCTTGATAGTGAGTACTGACTCGATATAGGTTGATGGCAGAAACCGTGTTTCAAATATCTGGATCCCTACCGGTGGAATTTCTAAGAAGCCCGTCGATGGTGAAAAGGGTACGCCATCTGGCATCTCGATAGGAATTGACTATCACCAGATGTTAACAGAGATCTAGAGGATGCCAACGACCTGCTAGTCCGAGGTGGCTTTCTCCGACAGGTGAGCAGTCACGTCTTTATATCCGAGTAGCTGTCTCTGACGGCCTTCCAGGCATATTCTGGAGTGTTCCATTTGCTCCCACTTGGTCTACGTGTCCAAGATAAGCTAGAACGTCTGATTGACAAGCATATGCGCTCACTTGGTATGGGATATACCATTTGTTTATCATGGAGTGGCAGCTAAATCAAATCTAGGCGCATCCAAGGTTTCTTTGTCTTCAATATCCTCGCAAGAGCTCTGGAAACAGTCCGGCAGACTGACCGAAGGCTCAGAAGTAGGTTTCACACCCAATGTCTCGGATAATGTCGCTAACATGTATCATAGCTGTTCCGATTCAATGATCGGAAAGACACTCCATTTCTGTTGGCCCCAACGCACGAGGAAGAAATTACAACACTTGTGGGGAATCTGACAACCTCATACAAGAGCCTGCCTCTACGGGTGTATCAAATCTGTGAGAATTTTTCTTTATTTATTGTTTGTATACCTCACTAACGCAATCATAAATGAAGCACGAAAGTACAGAGATGAGGCCCGGCCCAGACAGGGACTGCTTCGTGGGCGAGAGTTTATCATGAAAGACCTCTATACATTCGACTACAGTGTCAGCGAAGCACTAAAAACATATGATGCAGTCAAACATGCCTATACACAATTATTTAATGAGCTCAAGATTCCCTACCTAGTCGCGGCAGCAGACTCGGGGAATATGGGCGGCTCATTGAGCCATGAGTACCACTTCATCAGTCCGAAGGGCGAGGACGAGGTGGTCAGCTGCTCGCACTGTGACCATGTCTATAACGAAGAACTTGCAGATGGCAAGACGCACAGCTTTGAGGAGCCCGAACAGAACACGGCACCTGGCTTCCAGACGGATGATGCACCTGTCGAAGGTGGACCAACAATCTCAACCGGCATGTGGATGGCCATCTCTCATGATAGCAACACCATCGTGCGGAGCTGGCACCCCAAGTTCTCAATGCAAAACGGCGCGACAGAGCCCGTTGAGCGTCATATCAACTCACACGCCGTCAAGGCGGTGGCGACCGCCGCTGGTATTGACCTCGATCTGAGCGTGGAGAACCCCCTAGAACGATGGACCGCCCACGTAAAGGCAAACAAGTCCTCCACGTACAAGCCGCGTGTGTTGGATCTATACGACTCGCAGGTTCGGGTATACCAGCGCCCGCCGCTAAGTGATCTTCTCCAGCAAGCTGGCTGCACACCCTCGGATATAGATTACTCCAAGCTTGACCGATTCCCTGGTACTTCCAACAAACTCAGCCTTGTCCGAGTGCACGACGGAGACCAGTGCTCGCAGTGCGCGCATGGATCGTTAACTAGCCATTCTGCCGTGGAACTAGGACACACATTCCACTTGGGAACGCGGTACAGCAAAGTCCTCAATGCGTCTGTTTCTGTCAACTCTGCTCTTCTAGAGGAATCTTCGGATTTAGGAGCGAGATCTTCTGCCAAGGAACAGATAGTGCCCATGCAGATGGGATGTCATGGTATCGGCGTCTCGCGTATGATCTCCGCAGTGGCGAACCGACTCGCTGATTCCAAGGGACTCAATTGGCCGCGTGCTATGGCGCCCTACGAGGTTGTCGTGGTCTCAGGAAAGGGTCTGGAGACCGTCGCGGATCAGGTGTATGATAGTCTTACCGGCGATACCGCCGCGCCTGTCGATGTCATCCTCGATGACCGGGATAAGGGTATGGGCTGGAAACTTGGCGATGCAGACTTGATTGGCTACCCCATTATTGTTGTCGTTGGGAATGGGTGGAAGAAGAAGGAGACCTTGGAAGTCCAGTGCCGCCGACTGGACGTGAAGGAGGATGTATCGTTGGAAGGACTGCGCACATTTGTCGAGTCTTTGTTGGCGAAATTGTGAATGGCTGGAAGTGACAGTATGTAATATTAGCAGCTCAATTTGTACATTATCTCATCCCCGATCCTATAAGTATATGCTATCCGCTACTGCACAGTAGCGGTGTAGTTAATAGGGCGTCAGGTTCTCGATCATCTCCAATTAACGCATGAAATAAATAAGGTTCAATGTCCACTTTTTCTCCGGACTTCACGTTTTCCGTAGTGATCGACTCTGGAGGTCTCCCCGAGGTTTCCACGCCGAACACTCCGGTCCGAATACTCCGGTCTATCTTACTCCACCCGCCGATATATAGAAATGGCCCTGACTCATTCAAAGGGCAAATTGATTCTATCTTTTTAGCTCATGTTAGATTGCATTCATATCTGCTATTCCAATTCATTACCTACCTTCACGACTTAATCTAAGCATCACACCATGCACAAGACCAACATCCATATCCCAGGCCTCGGCGGATCCAATGCCTTCACTCGGACTCTGAGCAAGGAAGACGTGAAGATCTGCGTAGCTGTCGAAGAAGCCTTTACAGAGCCAGAGCGATGCTCCGAGGAAAAGGTAAGCCAAAGCCAGAGCCCGAGCCAACCGAGCAGTTCCCAAGATTGCTATTTCTGACACGGTCCAAGTTCTGCTATCGCCTGGGGGCATGCCCGGAGCTATGTCTGGGACTCTTTGTTGAGAACGAGCAAGATCCAGCTTCACCTACACTCATTGGACATGTCATTGCAGTCCGCTCTCCTTATACACGTATCACCGACGGGTCGATGGCAATGCCGGAGAATTGGCGATCACTGGATGATGAGCCTGTCTTTGTTAATGATGAGTTAATCGGGAATCATAAGTATGGTGATAGCATTGCAATTCACTCTGTTGCTATTTCGCCGGAGTATCAGGGCAAGAAGGTCGGGAGAGCTCTCGTCCGGGCGTACCTTGAGCATCTTGGGAGGGGATGTTTTGGGGCGAGCAAGGTTGTGCTTATTGCGCATGACTACCTGGTGAACTTTTATGAGAGTGTTGGGTTCAAGAACCAGGGGAAAAGTCCGTCTAACTTTGCAGGTGGTGTTTGGTTTGATATGGTACGTCTATTCCTGGTGTGGCTAATGATCGTCCACTGCTGATATAGGTTTACTAGACTTTTGATCTGGAGTAATCTCGATTTTTGATTTGATTTCTCGCACTACAACCGTATTATACAGGATTCAAGGGACTTTACAGGCAACAAGGAAGGTGACACCTAGAATAAAGATAGCGTTGAGAATAAATATAGAATTCTTTGGGATGCAGTTTCTTCTAAGTCGACCAACTGTTACTCACGTCCTCTGTAAACACCAAAATCGAAGTTTAGTACTCATCATCTCTAAGGTAGTCAATAGGCCGGATTGACTCTGGGCTGGATAGTGTCTGCTGGCTTCCATACTACTTGGACCCCTCTAGAGTGCCATTCAACCACCTCAAATCTTCTAGGTCAATCACCACAAAGGATTGTGACATAGGATTCCACAGCACGTTACGGAGGGCTGCATCTTTCTGAATGACTCCATATTCTTAAAGTGTGTCCTCAAGTTTCCGCATCTCCTGTTCAAGGTACTGACACATATCAAAAGTTACCTCTAGATCCGTTCGGATTCCAGACCAGCTGAGCAGCAGCATGTAGTTCATTTTAACCCCATAATACCAATATGGGATCTTAGGTGAAAGCATTCCATGACATACAGAAATTTGAGATCCCTGCAATGACACCGGATTCTGGTATGTGCTCAATTCAGCATGGATCCTGTGCGACTTGCTGGTGCTGGTAGGCTTGATCGACGTCGTGTACCCATGAGACAGCAATGTAGCTTTTAATAGGAGAACTCTCGACGGATATTTCCTTCCAGGTGTCCATTTGAGTGTGACTTTTGTTCACGAAGTCCACCCTGTGGGAGCATTGACCCAGTCTGTCCTCGGAGATGGCTTGGCCAAATGAAACATAACGTAGTACTTATCATGCCACTCTTCGTTTGTATCAGTACGGCCCGCGCGTGAAAACCCTGAGAAATGCATAATTGTTGTCAGCTTGTAGTGTTCGCTACTCAACAACGGATAGAGCGTACATATTCCCGGTAGCCTTATCATAGATGATCTTCGATGGGGTTGGCATACGCGGTAGGTAACCATGCTTCTTCAGCTTTCTGATTCTCATGTCAATTAAGAGCACGCCAGGCAGAGAGTTCTGTAAACTTACGGAAAGGCTTCACGGAATTTATCACGGATTGGTTTGCGTGACTCAAGATCTAGCTCCCAGAATCCTTGAAAGCTTAGAGGCTCCCTGGGGACTTTATCCCAGACAACATAAGTCATATAACCTCCCGGAACGATACTATCTTCGCCTTGCTTTCCCTCCCGGTGAGCGAGGAGGTCAGGGACAACATCACATTTCAATTCCTTGAGCGCTTTCAATGTCCTCAACTCAACGTGCAGCTGTGGCTCAGCAGCCTGCTGTCGTCGAATCCGAGAGCTCTGATATTGAGTGCCACTGATAGGAATTTGAAGATAAATTCGCATAAAAGCCTGCTTGCTAGAGTTTTCCTTGCGATGACAGAGAAACTTAGCAGCTGCGAACGAAGGTCCATGGCCATTGGTAACGGCCTGCTGCGTCATCCATTGAGATCGTCCAGAAAGCTTGTTATCGATCACCCATGTTTGGCGGGGCAGGTGGAGAGCCGTGTGCCTTCGAGGCCGCACAGGAACTTAGCAGTTTCGGGATTCTTCATGCTGCCTTGATGAGTTTTGCAACGATGGACGATGGATGAACATGTATTATTGGCGAATGAAAGCCTAGTAAAGCTGGCTTTTGGATGGGAGAGAAGAAGACGAGAGTTGATGGAAAAGTGATCACATAGAGTAAGAGACCTCCACTAAGCCAAATTGGGAAAGCTTTATGCCCTGTTTGCCGGGTATCAAAATCAGTGGACTAACTCGTTCCGGCTAGTTTTTAGCAACCATTGTACGCCCTTTTTTTTACCTACATGTACCTGATATAGGAATGATATCACTGCCTCAATAGTCATGGAACAACACTAGAAATGTATTCTGCATATGTAACGACCGGAATTATTGCAGTTGCCACGTTGGTCACTCTACCTCATAGGGTAGGATAATGAAAATACTAGTTTACCAGTTGATAAGAAAGGCATCAACCCCAACCAGCAGTCGCAGTGTGAAGATATCCAGCACGTAGGACTCTGTGAGCAGTTACCTGACCCTGTCGCCCAGTGCAATAATTGGTGGTGGTCGCTCGATATTCTGTCTGAAGATATATCGCCTGATCCACCAAGGAAGCCACACAGTTAGTTCGTAGTGAATGAACTTCTTGGTCGGCACTGAGAAAACCTCTGCAATATATGTTAGTATATATTGTCATAGAGATTCAAGTTACTTACGATCCAATTCTTCTAGAGTTAGCTGCTTGGTCTCCCTCACGAAGCAGAAGATCATAAACCAAGCGAGGAGGTTAAGACCAGCATAGAAGCCAACTAAAGCGAGGGTTAGCAATTTGGGACACAACGGCCCAGAAATTGGCAACTTACATGCACCAGTTTTGGTCATCACAGTCATCATTCGAGGGAAAGTCAGACTGAGGACGCCAGCTGGAGAAGATTGTGTTAATGGAATGTTCGGTGGATTGGACGTTCGCAATACTCACCAAAAGTGTTGTTGATGCAAACAGCCCACGCCATTCCTTGTTCTCGCTGAATGGTCGGGAACACCTCAGCAGAGTATTGAAAAGCGACTGGTCCTTCACCTAAGGAGTAGGCAATAGTAAACAGATACACAAACCTAGCAGCAGATATAAATTAGCCTATGCTCAGACAAAGTAGAAAAGTTACCAGGCTTACAAGGCCACTGGTGCAATCATCGCGGCATGGTTCTCTGTCTTGTTCAAAAGCGAAAGACCACCGGCTAGCAAGAAGATGCACATGAAGGGGAAAGTCTTCGTAAGAACGATAGTCAGCAATATTCCACAAGAAATTCCGGCATGACTCACAATCAAAGTCAGGGTTCTTCGGCCTTTGGTGTCGATCAGGAACAAAGTAGGAATGGTGGCCACGACCTGGATAGCACCGTAGCCAAGAGAGGCATACAAGGCCTGGTCCTCTGTGTATCCGACATCCCGGAAGATGGTAGAGCTGTAGAAAGAAATGACTAAAAGGTGTCAGCGATGGCTACTCTCACGAGACGAGACACAACTTACTGTTGATACCGCACATTTGCTGCGCAATCATAACAGTCGAGGCACCGTAGTTAGCCCGTCTGATCCTCGGGACGGCAAAACAATCCCACAGACGGGAGAAATAGCCTGCGCCACGGGCTTCCTTGAGTTCCTCTTCATAGATAACGTATGAATAATAGAAGTCTCTCGCAGCGATGATTGGATGAGCTCGCAAGCGCAACATCGACTGGAACCCTTCAGCGTGCCTGTTATGCTTCATAAGCCAGCGAGGCGACTCGGGACAAAAATAGATTCCAGCACCGAGGATGAAAGATGGGATAAATGCGGAACCAAGTTGGAGACGCCAAGCGATATCTTTGACGTCTTTGACAATAACGTTGGCAGCAAAGCCCAAGAAAATACCTGTGCTAAAGGTTAGCCATCTTTGTCGACGAGGGACGAGCGATACTCACCTGCTACGACCCAAAGTTGCCAGAACATGACAAGAGCACCTCGAGTTCTGGCCGGAGCCATCTCAGCCGAGTAGATCGGCACCGTAGCGTTCTTCGCACCGATGCCGATACCCATCACAAATCGCGCAGCGAAGAGTCCTTGCCATGACTGTGCGAAACCAGAGCCAATTGGCGTGGCAGTGAGACAGAGAGCAGTGACGAAAATCTCACCTCTTCGGCCCAGATAGTGGTTAAGTGGATCGACAATCCAAGCACCACTATGTACAAGGTCAGTCGCGAGAAATAGAAGGAAAATGCTCTTCAACGTGCCATACTTACATGAGACCAGCGGTCAAGAAGATGATCGAGTTGACGATTCCCACAATCCATTCATCCTTTCCTTTACCGTCAATACCAAATTCCTCGTGGAAGGACAAGTTGGCACCGTTGGATCCAGTTTGATCCCAGCCTTGTGTGGCGGCTCCGACAGCACACAGACCGATTGAGTACCAGAGCATAAACGGACCGTGCCATTTATGGTCCCTCTCGTATGTGAGCGCGTCGCGCTCCTCTTCGTCAATCTCGGAGGCCGATGGGAATTCGTTGGGGCTCCGCGCAACCACAGCAGCCCGACCAAATAGATCAGCGTACTCGCTCATGTTGTGCGACTCGGCGTACGCCCGGGCATCGATAACAGCCTGCGCCTTGGAGCTGCGCTATATCCACAAAGACAAAGTTAGCTTTCATACTCGACACTACCATCAAAGATAGGGGCTTTAGTTGTAGCTTACCATCAACGGATTCTGAACGATGTTGACACCGATAGCCTGGCGGCGCTCAGGTGCATCAGGGTCGGCCGCCTCATCCAGTTCTATTTTCTTAGCCTGGGCCACATGCTCAGAGTGAGGAGCCTCCTTAGATGACTTTTCATCCATGATGGGGAGCTTTTTTTGGTAGCTTTTCAGATTCAGGAGATCTCTGCTCTTACGATGCAAAAAAGGTTTGGGGAAAAGATTGGCTACCCCACAGAATATAAAAAGAGATCAAACTTCCCCCCCGTGGGGTGACCACAGCTGCAGATCAAACCCAAAGTGACCTTGTGGCTTTGTCCAAGGACGGCAGCATTGGACCAGCCGTCAGCACTAAGACGCTAACGGGGATCATAGCACCTGGCCAAGTTACAGGGAGCACACCATAATATTACATTGTAGGTTGAGACGCCACCGACAATTAAAGTGGTAAATTAAAGTAGTGGTAAAGGGAGGCTAGAAAGAGTGTAGCGCAGTCTTCGGATTTTAAAATCCCCAAATCTGACAATAGTCATCGATCACCGCTGAATCGACCATGTCAAAGCGGATGCGGGGGAGAAGGATGATCATGAAGGCCAAGCCTCGGCCTTTTGAGTCATGCGGCATACAACGTGTTAAGGGAATAAACTAGAAACTATAACCTTGTAAAGTACGTTTTATTACAGGCTGATTGGCCGTTTGTCTCCCGTAAGCTGAAAAGGAGGTGAGTCTCAGATTCGGATTCCTGCATCTGCGACATCCATGGAGATGACGAAGAACGTGTAAGACTGCAGTCAGCATCGGATATACCCGGATCACATGATGCCGCACAGCCCTTGTCCATTCAGCCGCGGAGTCATGACGTTCGAGATGATGTATGACTAGTTATATTCTAGAATGAAAATTTAAATACTATAGGGCTTGGATCCTTTTCTAAAATCTATTGCGAATATTGGTCTTCGATGATCCAGCAGAACATGGAGCCATCTTGTTCTGAAGCCGATTACATGATTATAGGTGCTCACCTGGGCATGTGGTGGGCTGACAAGGTGCATGGTTGCCTCGCGCCTTGAGCAACGGAACCCGTCCGTCAGCATCCTTGTCCTCGAGGCGCACAGTGACCCTTCTACGAGTCCCGATGTCCAGACCTTCCCAGAACTCTTCTCTTGCTCGGTTCGGACCTTTACTCGACCTATAAGACCCAGCCCCAGCCCAAAACTGAGGACCGAGTACACGAGATCCACGCCACGCTTTGAAGGGGGAAACATGATCAACTTTGGTGGCTGGAGCTGGGGCGATGCAGCCGACTCTACTGACTAGGCTAGAATAGTCGGACACAAGCGATGGAGTCAGAACGGGTTGCCTCCCTAGTCCGGAAGAACTGAGCCATTCTTCGACACTGAAGCATATCTCAAGAAACACGGGTTTGATGGTCCATTTCCATATCACCTCGGCCTCTGAGAGTGATCCCAAGCGACGATATCCTCTTCGGGGGCCAATGAAAGAGGTATGGAGTGGGATTGGAGTTCAATATAGGCGAGATGGCCGCTCAGGGAATAGATATGGTGTCACTAAGTTGAGTAGGGGCTCTTGCCGAATCCATTGTTCATCGACTTGAGCTCACCGATGACAACCCACAAAAGGCTGTTTTTGGGATGAAATTAGTAGATGGTCGGCGCTTTTGTGCATGGAAAGAGGTCACCGACACTGCCGCGATGGGCAAGATGGTTAATCCGGACCTCCGTGTCTATAGAGTTCAGAACCCTCGCGTCCTGGATGTGAGTATCTCGCATGTAAGCATTGGGCATTACCCGTAAGCTACTCTGGATGCTATGGAAGAGCCGGCTGTGGATATATCGTATCCTAGACGATTGTCAAATTTTGCCTTGTGCGCCTCTTTGCTTCCATATTTTGTCCCATATCGAGTTGCAGTTTAGGCGGCTGCCAATAATCAAGCTGAATGTTGTTCCATAAAGCACGGACTAGCAAAGTCAGAAGCTATATGCAAATATTCTATCACCTTTGGGATCATCCTCTTTGCGGTGATGGCAATTTTTGTCTGTGTGGAGGGCTTTTGATAGATTGATATCGTGAAAAGCAAGGTTGAACTTCATTCCCAGTCTTGCTTCAAGAGTTCGGTTTGTTCCCTTTGTTTCTAAATGGGGATTCTAGTTACTTTCTCTTCCTTTGTTTCTATATAAGCAAAAACAATAGGTTGCAAGTAATATTGTTGATTGCCTTATAGTTGATAAAGGTCCTGTTTGGATTTGCCGAATATCTCAATCAATGAATCGCTTTGTTCTCGAAGGGCTTCCTTCGACAAGAATATGTCCCTTTGTGTCTCCCAAAATACATAGACCATGCTTGCAATAATCTAGCAAGTACAAATAGCTTTTTGAGTATTTAGTAATCGAGTTACTCCACCTAAACCATCATAATTTCCAACAAGCCAACGATGCAATAAAACAAGCCAACAGTTCAATAGTCTAACCGTCTAACAGTCCAATCTAACGGTCCAACATCCAACAAAATCACTTCTTGTCAATATCAGCATCATCCAATATGGCTCCAAAACCCATAGAATTTAAAATGGATATGAGCCCAAAGTATGAGAAACCAATTTGGGAATCACTTGGTATCGATCTGGCCTCGAACAGTGCAGATAAATCAGCCGTCATCCACTTGATTCGACAGATCTACAATCCCATGTTGCACGACTCTCTTCAAAAGGGAAGTGATTGGAACTCGACATTTAAAGGTAAGCTGGGATTCGAAATAAGACGCAGGCTCACCGATAGGCAAAACGATTTGCCAGCTTTAGTTCGTGCTCATGTCCCAGATCCAGAGGCACTTACCCAGTGTATGTTCAATGTCCTTCGATATTACCGCTTCACTGATCCTTCATGGAGAGTCGTCAATTCTAATTATCCTATTGTTGAAGATGTCCCTCTACCTGCTCCTGCAGGTGGCCTTGCACCTCGCCCTCCTGCTCCTACTCCTACTCCTGCTCCTGTTCCTGCTCCTTCTCCTGTTGATAGAAGTCTCCTTATCGCTGCTCCTGGCCGTCTCCTTGCTCCTGGTCCTGGCCCTGGTCCTGCCCTTGCCGCTGCCCCTGGCCCTATTCGTGCTCCTCCTATTGATGATGTTCCTTCTTCTGTTCGTCTTCCTTCTTCTGCGCCTGCTCGTGCTCGTGCTCGCCCTCGGCGTCAGCCTCAGCCTCGTGCTCCTACGCCTGCTCCTGCGAGTGCCCCTAGCCCTGCCCCTACCCCTACTCCTAGCCCTGGCCCTGCTCCCACTCCGGCTCCGGCTCCTAATCCTATTCCGACCCCTGCTCCCGCTCCTACTCCAAATTTGTATCTCGATGAGCGAGACACAGCGCTAATGACAGCGCTAATCGGCGCTGGATACGGACCCCAGCTACCCGAGACAACATCTCCTGCTCCCGCCCCTACTCCAAATTTGTATTTCGATGAGCAAGACGCAGCGCTAATGACAGCGCTAATCCGCGCTGGATACGGACCAATCGACACGACATCTTCTGCTCCCGCTCCTACTCCAAGTTTATATTTGGATGAGCAAGACACAGCGCTAATCCGCGCTAGATACGCAGCTCAGTGGTCTCCCAACCCACCCGACACAACATCTCCTGCTCCGGCTCCCGCTCCCGCTCCTAGCCGTCTCCGTCTCCTTGCGTCTGCCCCTGCTAGGACTCCTGCTCCTGCTCCTACCCCTGGTCCTGTCCCTGCACCTCCCGTTGATAGATGTCTCGTTATCGCTGCTCCTCCCCTGGCTCGCGTCCCTGTTACAAAGACTGCCACGGGGCCAAATGCTAATGATTCAGGTGAGGCTCCTACTGATACTGCAGCTCCTCTCAGTGACTCTCTCGCCACGTTTGCCCTCACTCCTACTCCTGGTCCTCAAATCCAACCTAGCATTAGTCTCCATCCAGATCATGCTCTCTTTATTGCAACAGAAGAACTCCACGCCCCTATCCTAGATGAACTACAAGATGGCTACTATGTGACCGATCCTACGGAAGCCCCATCTCCACCTCGCACTGACCTAGATGTTTTTCGCACCTACTATTGAACGTGAGAATCGCAAGCGTTCTAGGGACAATGAGCAAGAGGGATCGTCTTCCCCGCCACAAAAGAAGCAGTCTGAATGGACAGGTTTGACCACGCTAGGTGATTCTTCTTCAAATGATGAACCAGAGCTGGATGCTGCTGGCGATATCCTGATGGATGGTCAAACGTATAAGCCTTATAGGATTAAGAATAAATCTGTTGAACCAGAGAACAACGTGTGGTCTACGATGCGAGGTTATCTCGGTCGTATGGGCCGCGGACATACTTCACCGGAACAAGATAAGCAGCTCTAGGAGGGTTCGGAAATGGGTGAGTGATCTAGTCGACAATGATTCAAGACAACCGGGGTGTATGGATATAATATACGAACACAAACGGTGATTATGATATATAGACAATGCCAAACTTCGGCATCATCGGTCTTGATTTTGATATACTACTTGATGTATGGTAGACTGATTTTATTGTCAAGCTTCGATTAGTTAATAAAAGGAATATGCATTCTTTTCACTTGCTTACTATGTATGATTAAATATTTATAAGGTCGTTTTTGTACATGTATCCAGGGTGTTTGAAACAATTCCATGTCCGATGATGAATACCGTAGTGAAGATTTGATAGTCGAGGCCTACATACTAGTAACAATTATTCTTTTCATTGGGTGCATCTTGTGGTCAATTTATCTATTTTGCTTTCTCCTGACTACAACACCGAAAAGAGACCTCAAGGAAGACATCCAAACACATCTTCAATATAATAACCTCGGGCCAATGGACAGAGGTTGTATAGGCGCCTGACTACACTCGTGTCTGTACATTTCCAAAGTCATGTCTTATATTGCCTTGTCTTCAATGTTCTTTGTTGGATGGAATTTCAGTGGTGTCAACGCCATACCTAAGCAATCGATAATTTCGTCATACATTCTTCCAGTAAATCACTGTGTTTATCTACTATATTGCAGGCAAAGTAGGGTCCGAAGCCAACAGAGAAGGATGATACGCGAGGTTCTCCCAAAAGTCCGTCTCGAAATCACACAGATCCTGGCTGAAAAATGCAGCCCAATCGCCATTCTCTCCTAGATGCGATGGCAGTTGCGTCGGGGATTGTATCCCTTCACGGTGTATAGAATCAAGGAAGCGCTCAATCGTCTGTGTCGCTTTAGATACCAAGGCGTAGTTCGGATCTCCGCGCCGAACGATACTTCCAACCTGCACCTGCGCAACAAAGATACCGAGATTGAGTATTGTTTTGGACCATGAGGATCTTGCTTCCGTTAATGTGCGGTGTTGTTTCAGCATTGAAAGGAGGATAATCCCTGCGGCCGGGAGGCCGAAGTGGGCGATCTGACAGGGGTTTAGTTCAGTAATTAAAGATTTGAATAGATAGAAATACCTTCCAAACGAGTCCAGTTCCAGAGTTGACCAGTTGATCTCGTAAAAGAATGGTGTCCACTACAAGAGACAGCATTTGATCCGAGATGTCAAGTATAGATGGATCGGGCTCGGTCAGCGTATCAAGAAACGACAATTGAAGTAGGAAAAGAACATGTAGTTGGTCCAGGCGTATGCTAGCTAGAAGGTCGCGTTCGAATGCATCCCCATGGCATTCTTTCAAAGTGCCCGAAAGCCGGAAGTGAGGGGGTAGGTGCGCCCATTGAGTTTCAGCTTTTTGCCGGATGATGCTAGATCAAACACTAGAGTGAGCCAGAGTATCCCATATTACATGGCTTTATCTTACCTAGCTTTCTGGTTGAAATTCTCGCGCTGCTTTGATCGAAGCAATTCGAGGACATCTTCTTTCAGCGCGGAGCAAAGCGTCGCCCACCGAATACTTGACCTATAACAGATCGGCGTATCTGTTTTCCATCTGACGACCTCGTCCCCAACGTGTGAAGTGTTCCAAACCTGATCCGAGCTTGTCGGGGTCAAAGGTACTTGGAAGTGACAGAACCGCTTGCTCATCCGAGGTGGCCGACCAAGGAATATAGCCACATTCTTATCGGCTGAGTAAGTGGTAGCCCAAGCTGTCTTGCGCAATTCTGCAAGGAAAGTCGGAATTGGTGGCCTGGTCTTTTCGACATTCTCATGGTAGCCAAGTGCAAGCATGGACGACACGACATCTCCAAGTCTACTCCACGAATGATAGCCTGCGTTCTCGATGAGCTGCAGGTTTCCACAGATAAAATCAATGGAGAACGCTTACTTTGGTCCCCATCAACATGGGTGTGTACAATAAAGTTCTCATACTGCAGAACCAGTTGTAGGTCGTTCAAGCAATCCAGCGAGAGCGCAATATCTAATGCAAGATCGCTGAGTTTCGTAGATAGCTTCCGAAGCATGAACTGATCCTTTTCGGTCTTGAACAATGGCGGGAAGAATGATATATCGATCGCTGCTCGGCTCACAGCAGAGAGAAAGATGCCTAGACTTTCCCATCGGAATTTCTGGTCGAGAAACTGGGCCGAAAAGCTTTCCATATCCGATGTGCTGCTAAACTGCAAAGGTTCCCGGGAATTTTGTGTCAGGCGTTGGGCATATGCCAGATGCCAGTTGTCTTCCTGTGAGAAGGACGTAAATAGGCGCGTCATATTTTCAGTACACTTCTCGGTGAAAGGCTCTGCCAGAGCTAGATTCGCACCCGTCGCTAGCCAAAAATTGACAAAATCCTTCATGGCGGCTAGGGGAAATGTGTTTAACAGCTGTCTGAGGACGTCCGCGCCTTGGATCAACAAGATATTCTCGCCGGTGGACTGTGACTGCATCAACATCGTCATGTCCTCGGAAGCATGGTAGGTATCGGATGCATGATAGTCCTGCGGGGAAATTTCGTTGAAAATAGCGACATGGCTGGAGGAGCCCAGAAAGCCGGGGTTTGGATAGGGATTATTCCTTGGGGTGAAAGATGGTTGGGCCGGAGGTAGCCGGCTGCAGATTCGATAAGCAGGTGGGAAAAAAGCGAATATAATTACATGTCTGAATCACATATCACATACCTAGGAGACTGCAGAGGTGTAGTGCTCTCCACTCTTCTTCTCTTGAATGGCGTCGTTCGGTATATGCATATTCCAGCTCTATCGTTACTTGCGCACCGAGTACATGCTGGTCTTTTATGATCACAGGCGACCTTTGCTTTTCTGCAAGCTTCACATGCTGCCAGTCTCGAAGCCATTGGTATGTGGTGAAGAAGGATCCCGGAGCGGAGCGGAGAACAGGGAATCGTCGGAGTGATGTCTAATTCTTCCTGATAACATTCTACCTACTTGCAGTCATGGATAATACATAGACAATGAACCGACAGCTTCCAGATGTCCTTTTAAAATATCTAGATGCTCTGTATACACTATGGGAGTCATAATTAACTCTTCGTTTATTGTCAAGTTAAAGTGAGGTAGTCAGGTGCGTGGGTATAAACGCTGTCCATTATTCTGCCTGCCAACACTTGACCCCACTATCACCACGCGTCAGACCCAGGAGTTTTTTGAAGCTCCCCCCACCGTATACACCTATACAGTCCCAATGCGAGGACCTGATCTCCAATAAAACAAAAGTCCCGATCCGGAAATTGTTCCCCGAAATACCCCATTCTACCTCCCGAACTCCAAAATGTCACAAAACGCTCAATCCTCGGACGGAGCTCCCCAAGGCTCAAGTGCGTCTCCAATCCCCCCCCCTCAGCACCAAGATGACACTGCAGCGCGGGCTTCCGACCCTCGTGTCATATAGAGATAAATTCATAGCTAACCACCTTGGAACCAGTCAACCTCGCCTCTCTCTCCGTCCCTCAGCTCCGCGCCCTCCAAACCCGTCTCACCTCCGAATTGGAGCACCTGACCACCTCGCACACGAAGCTGCGCGCCGCCCAAGCCAAGTTCCGCGACTGTGTGCGTTCGATCAATGACGGCGTGACTGGGAACGCGAAGAAGGGAACCGATGGCCGCGATGAGATCCTTGTGCCCCTCACCAGCTCGCTGTACGTCAAGGGCCGGTTGACGGATCGCGAGAAGGTGCTTGTTGATGTCGGAACTGGATTTTATGTTGAGAAGGTATGTGGCGACGGGGATAAGTCTGGGATTTTGGTGATTGGGCTGATCGGGTTAACGATTTGTTTTGTCCAGACTGCGCCTAAGGCGGTTGCGTTCTATGACAATAAGGTCAAGGGCTTGGACGCGAACTTGCAGGAGTTGGAGAAGATCGTACAGACCAAGAGCTCGCAACTGCGCATTGTGGAAGAGAGTGAGTGCCATTTCCCGGATAATAGGAGGCGGGATTCCTGTTGCCTTGTGAAGCCCCATCTGCTAACCTCTCCTACCTCTCCTACAGCATTGAGGCAGAAAATGCTCTCAGAGGGTGCTCCTCAGGCTGCTGCGGGCTAAACTCGACACTTCGTACAAATAGGTCGACTTACCATAGAGAAATCAAAATCATACACAGAGGTTATATCTCACCATTCGGAACAAACAGACTGGGGATGGATTACAAGAAGAACGAGAAGAAGAAACCATGACCACGGATCAAGGGCCGAAGGGGCTCTCCGATATTGGAAACCAGGAATAACTTCAAATATGTATGAATTGGAACTATTACTGCTACATGCCTAATGATCTCTGCTTGATAGGCAGGCCGGACGGTAGTGTTGTTGTCTTTTTCTTTGTCTTTTTTCGTTTTCTTTAGTTGGCCCTTGTGGTCCCATGAGATGTGACAATTCTGGAACCATTGTGCTGATGGACTAGAACAGACTTCCAAGATCTGTCTCAATAGTATCAGGCATCTCAGCACCTGGATTCCCCAGCATCCGCGCAATCTGCTGGACAGTGCTCATGAAAAGCCCCAGCTGCTTCTCCTCGTCCATCTTTCGGATTTCGGCCTCCTTGCGGAGCTCATCCTCGGTTTTCTGCTTTTCCGTCTGTTCCTGACCGTCCCCCGGTGGTGGAAAGAAGACGGACAGACACCCATCTTTGGAAATATCGAGAACCTTGATATCAGCCTGTTCACCTAGGATGTCATCCCAATTAGGATTAAACAATGATGCACCCCAGGACACTTTCGGGTCCATCGACCAGTGACCAGCCGCGTACGTGTACTCGTCGAAGCGGGCGAGCTCGAATACATGGGGCGAGTCTTTGACTTGGAGCTCAATTGTGGCCTTTTCGACGAAGCGCTTGACTGGGGTACCATAGGAGAACCTGGCCTTGCGCTGGGGGGCAGATCCAATGCTCTTTGCATTTGGGTTCCATTGGAAACCAATAGAACGCATAAATTTGTCTAGCTCGGGGGGTTTCTCATTTTCGGGGCAGAGTTCAAGAGCCTTCACTTCAAGTTGCCAGTCGGACCTATATTCAAACTCAGCTTCCAGTAAAATTCGGAAAGGATCCGGGATAAACAAACCTTTCAAAGTCAATCATGCTGATTTGCATTGGCATCTGACGATCAACAGGAGCACCGATCTGCTTTGATTTGAAACAACGGAGTCCGTTGACTTCAAACTCCTGTGAGCCAACAGGAAGAGAGAATTTCGCTTCCACGCGAATCACCGAGTCATTGTTCACTTGGTACTCAAAGTTGGCGGAATATCTAGGCATCAGGCTCAACAGAGACTTGATCTTGGCTTTACCCCAGGGCTTGAGGAAGGTTGATTCCATGATTCGGTCGAAGATCTCTTCTTGCCGCAACCGGATTCTAAGAGATAAGTCAGTCAGCAAACTATCAGATTCCGGTGGGGTTGATAACATACCCCGGAAGCAAACGTCCTTCGGTGTTCATATGGGTAAGCATCTCGCGAAACTCTGAGAACTCATAAGAAGTGCCATCTTTCGGCTTCCGCCACTGTTGCAATGCGAACGAACCGAACTTTGCTCGCATTTGCAGGAATCCCCGAAACTGAGGAATCACATGCAGCGCTTTCCTAAGGCGCGTGGTGACAATGTTCTTGTTGCTGAGCTTGATCTCATCCGCAGTGGCCTTCCAGGTCGCGGCTACGTCCGGGGCCAGTTCCGGCCCACAGATAACAGGTCTCGAGAGCCGACCAGACTTTTGTAGGATGACGTGAGTTCTCATAAGCTCTACGCGAGGCGCCGCAACAAGGAACAGCTTGATTTCGGTCTCGTGCTGGACCATTAGCCTCTCCCACAGCTCTCGAAATCGAGATGCAATGATGCACATATCCCGCTCATTATTTCCAGACATGAAAAGGTAGTCCGGGATACCAGGCTTGATGTAGATGTTCACGTCATATTTCAAGCGAATGAAATCGAGGAGCTCGCGCCGGCCAGTAATAAAGTAGTTCAGTGACGGGCCATCCGAGGGCCACAGGAAACCAAGCTGTAGTATTAACGGCCGGTTAGTCTTCATGAGGTCCAAAGACAAACTAGGGCTGACAGAGCGCTATTCATACCGTGTAATCCGTAGCAATTCTCGGTGGCTTTCGCATCTCGGCCAATCTTTCCTCGTGGCTTTCCCGCGTCCGGGCATGGGCAACCTTCGTATTTGAATGCGCGTGTATCTTGGTCCAACGCGATGATGCCCTAGCCGAAGTCCTCTGCTGCATTAACCGATTCAACATATCCTGGAGCAGATTCTGGGCTGCCAAAACCTGTTTTTGTCGGCCCCAGATGTGAACCAGCTTTAGTGTTATCAGTATATTGAGCCTCTCAAATGTTGGGGGATTTAAGCTGAAACTGACTTTAGCATTTCCCGCGCTCATCCTCACATAGGCACCTGTCTCCTCGATAATCCTCTGGCGAAAGTCGATATTGGAAGCTTCTCCTGAAGTTACTTGTTTAATTCTTCGGTGTTTGGGTTAGTTTAAGACCAACGACTCCAAGGCTTTATATACTCACTTTTCTTGGAACACTTGACACTCGTAAGGTAAACGATAAGAAGCTATATGGCCGTTAATTGTGGGCTTGAGGTCGATGTGAGCACACTTACCATCTGGAGAAAATCCCTTGCGCCACTTTGCCTTGGAATGAGAGTCATTTTGCCCTGGTGCGGCAGATCCTGCTGCAATAGGTCCCGGTGTGATAGGTGAATTCCTAGCTCTGTGTTGCGAAGGAGTTGAACCGCCTTTTTTTGACTGAAACCGTGCTCGCGGTGTGTCAGCATGAGCCCCCCTGAGAGGGGTACGTTGACCCGATTTAAGATTACGTGTCGCATAATGCGGCTGTCTTGCGAATGTATTGAAACTGCTAGAATTAGGCCCACGCTCGTTGAAGATTGGCCCCTCTGGTGCCTGAGCTCGACCTGGTCTGGCTCCAGTAATAACTCCTTGGACTGGAAAGGCGGTTTGGTTTGCAATCGGCGACGGTGTTGGCACAGGAGGTACACTTGAGAGGGAGCGACCAGTTACAAGCACTGTAGAAGTTGAGGGGTGCGGCGGATAATCAACTGGAGGGGAGGCATAGTTCGTATCCTCGAGGCCATCCTCATCATCATAATCGGGACCTCTATTATCCGCGTACTCGTCATCGTCCTGACGGTAGACGGTCCCCCGGCCAAAGTCTGGACCGGGGCCGTAGTTAGGCAGTTCCCATGCTAGCTAAGTCAGTACGTACATCAATAAGTAAAACAAAGTTTATCTCTCACATTTGGCGTTGAGACGCTCCCAGCTGGCAGCATGGATTAGCGGAATGCACTTGTAAGTATACGTATGTGAGATATACTTACTCCGTCTCGTAGGACTGGGGTGGAGACGCCATTTCAATGGAATCAGATAGCCACTGGTGTTCGATAACCAAAGTGGTGTCTCACAGGATGGATCGTTTGGAATGAACCAAGCCGAAAGAGGGCGACACGGTTATCTCAGGAATATTAAACGGGTAAGTGAAAAGAAAAGAAGATGTACTACGCCGCTCCTTGTCGACAAAGGTGCGATTGAACTGAACAAAGATCGATTGACGGGGGCGAGTGTGTCGCAACCTAAGGAATGTTACCCAGGTGGAAAGTAGAAAGTAAAAGAAAGATAAGGGTAGAAGTGGAGAGCCCAAAAGCTGAGAAAGGGAGAGGAGAGGCGAGAGATGAGGCCGAAGTGTAGCTTCTTGACTGGGAATTATCGAAGAGTAAGAGCATTCACCCATTCTTGCCTAGGGTGAACCGCGGTTATTGATTACATACACGTATGAAATCTTCGGCATTGTCCATGTATACCTAGACGTAGGGAACATGGAACCGGTCCAATACCTCGTTTTCTCGGTGCAATGAGAACATATTGATGGATCAAGACGCCCCAAAATCAAACTTCCTACGATAATCATGGACCTTGGTCTTGTATTAAAGGTTGACTGTGAGGGATAAAAGAGGCACATTGCATTGCAATTTGAGATTAACGCAATACAATCCATCTATAGTGCTCAGAGATCAAGTTAAAACAAATCCAGTAGGGAGTATATAGATCTGATCAACTGAGGTGTCGTTAGATGCCGCTGAATGTTAGGGTTCCGGAATAATATTGTTCCTATTTATCTGGATAATCTTATCAGCAATCTTGAACCGTCTGGCGAGTCGTGATCAACATTTTTCAATGACTTAGTAACATTGCAAATGAATGAGAGAAGTTGTGAAATAGCATATATCACTATAGTCTAAGGCTGGCTCTTCAAAAGTGGTTTGGAATTGTATAGAACGTTAGTAGGTAAACTTCAAAAAATGCGATATTTAGGGGAGCATAACGAGCAAATCACAGCACAAATCACAGCACACCGTACTACATCCATGGATAGGCTAGATGCTTGCCATATTGCACTATCACAGTGGGTGTAAATTGGACAAGCTAATAGAATTTATAACATGCATTGTGCATATCTACTTCGTTTATACCTGCAATGTACCAGAGGTAGATGGATTTTATTGGCCAGACCTCCTTGCTAGGCTAAACCTAAAAGGGACGAAAGTGGACAACGCGTCAAGCGCGGTTTCTCCTTCGTTGCATCTTCGGTTCAATCACATCTCTCGCACTCCCAATGAGCGATAGCGATTCAGACTCTTCTCCTCAGAGGCGCAGTGCCCGTGAGCGCGCCCAATGGATGACCAAGGGAGCTCTCGTCCGAGACGACTCCGATGATGAACTAGGCGTCGAGGACCTTCCGTGGAACTGGATTTACGACACAAGTGAAGAGGCTCCGCAGGAAACCGAGACCAACGATGATGCCCCAGCGAAACGCAGCCGAAGACGATCCTCCCGTCCCGCCCGCCAAAAACGCAAAATCGTTGGCGCACAGATGGGTCAATTCCAATGCAAAGTGGGCGATGTGATTCTCTTAAAATCCCCTGAAGCTGGAAAGGACTGGGTTGGTATCGTTACAGAGTTTTTGGAAGAGGAGGACGAAGACGAAGAAGACGAGATTGTCAAATCTGCCAATATTATGTGGTTCGCATCCCCCGACGAATTCATGGGCACGAGGAACAAGCGCCGGACCGACGCCTTGCCCAACGAACAGTACATCACACTCGATTTTAACAGCAACCCCTTGACATCAATCAGCGGCAAAGGGACGGTCATGTCTCAGAGCGCCTTCAGTGCTAAATACCCGAATGGACCTCCAAAGAACAAGACCGAATTGGCGGAATACAACAAGTGCATTGTTTGTCGACGAGGCGTGAACCAGGTTCAAGGACGGTATACCGATGAGTTCATATGGGAGCAGGTGTACAATGAAGACAACATCCATCATCTGATCAATTGGGTCAGGGATGGCTTGAAGGCTTCGAGAAAACGCAAGGTAGCGGACGATGAAGTGAGTTGAACCACATGCTTTCAATTGAAAAGGCAGTTCTGACTTGGGCAATCGCAGTATGTCGATGCCAAAGAGAGCACGGTACCTACGACCCCGAGAAAGAGGCAGCGACTAGCAGCGACGAATGCAACACCACAGTCACAGCGCAAGAAGTCCCTGATGACTCCCACCCATAAACGGTAGGAAATGGCGAAAACGAATATTCCTCATGAAGTACGACTGACGTATAGCAGGATCGTTGTGAAAAAGCCACTTGAGTTTACTCCTCTGGGCACCCGTGTCCTCTCACCCACGCATTTCGACTCTCCTTACCGGCAAGCTCGGAATTTGCTACATGTCTCCACCGTTCCAGACTCATTGCCATGCCGAAAGACTGAGTTCAACACTGTATATAACCACCTTAGCGCTGCGATCATGGAAGGCACAGGCGCCTGTATCTATATCTCCGGTACCCCAGGCACGGGTAAGACTGCCACGGTACGTGAGGTGGTTGCACAGCTAAACGGTGCCGTGCATGAAGAAGAGATGGACGATTTCATCTTTGTCGAGATTAACGGCATGAAAGTCACCGACCCGCATCAATCCTACTCCTTACTATGGGAAGCCTTGAAGGGCGACCGAGTATCACCCTCCCACGCATTGGATCTCCTCGAAAGAGAATTCTCAAATCCCTCCCCTCGTCGGGTCTCGTGTGTTGTGCTCATGGATGAATTGGATCAGCTTGTTACGAAAAATCAGTCCGTCATGTATAACTTCTTTAACTGGCCGGCTCTCCGCCACTCGCGCCTTATTGTCCTGGCTGTCGCAAACACCATGGATCTCCCCGAAAGAACTCTAAGCAACAAAATATCCAGTCGTCTCGGTTTAACCCGTATCACATTCCCTGGATACCGTCACACAGATCTAATGGAAATTATCAGTACCCGCTTGGCCAATGTACCGGGTAATATTGTTGATCCAGACGCCGTCCAATTTGCAAGTCGCAAAGTAGCCGCCGTCAGCGGTGATGCTCGAAGAGCTTTGGACATCTGCCGTCGAGCCGTTGAAATCGCCGAGCAAGCAGCAGACGAGGCTGCTGCCGCATATGAGGCAAAAGACGAGACAGAATCATTGCCTCCCACGCCCAGCAAAACCCCCGCCCGGCGCAACAAGGCTATCGCAGCCAAAGAAAATGGAGCATCGGTCGTCGCTAAACCTCCTGCGAAAGGCCAGCCGGGGCGCGTCACTATCGCCACTATCAAACAAGCCATTCATGAAGCTACATCAACTCCTCTCCAGCAATCCTTGCGTTGTCTCCCGCTATCAGGAAAGCTCTTCCTCGCAGCCCTACTAGCCCGCGTTCACCGGACAGGCATTTCAGAATCTACATTCGGTGACGTCCTCGACGAAGCCCGCCGCATCGCCGATGCAGCCGTCGCCGTTGCTGGAGCCGCTGGTGCTGGCGTGAAAGATTTCTTGCTGGGCGGAGGCCCCAGTGCTCGCGTGCGGAGCCTAGGCCATGCGGCTATGTCACTGATGAACTCGGGTGTCCTGGCGCTGGAGCAAGGCTCTGGCTCTAAAAGCGTGCTTGGGGGTACTACGATTCCCACTCGCGGCGACCGCAGTAGTAAGGTTCGGCTTAGGGTTGCGGCGGAAGACGTCAGGTCAGCTTTCAGGGAGGATGCTGAGGCTAAAGGCTTTGGTTTGGGTATTGAGCAGTGATTGTTTTGGGAGTTTTGATACGATCTGGAGTTAGTGTAATATCGCACGATAGTTTGCACACGATACCCTTTCAGTCCAGCTGTGTCTTGCGTTCTAGATCGTAGAGGCTACTTGTACGTGTTGTCCATCTGGGTCGATCGCCAAGGGTATCATTTGGCTGAATTGGGGTTTGTATCATACAAAACGTTAAGGCTCTTTTCTTAGAGACATGAAACGAACCTTGGCAAGGAAACTTTTCCCAATACATGTTTGAATATTTTAAAACCAAGGGCCTTCCATAGACCGCGCTTAACTCCACGATAGTGCCAAAAAGAACTTGATGGCATGAAAGAAAATGAATACAGGGTATTGAGGAATCGGAAGAAAGGATACGAATGCCGGTGACGCCGGTCATCCCTCTAGTACCGCTGTCTACCGAGAGTCGGGGCCCAAGTCAGAGGGTGAGTCTCGGGGGTAGCTTGTTCGTCCTGCTTCCAGATCTTGATGGTCTTATCAGCTTCGCCGGTGATAAGACGCAAACCAGTACGATCAAAGGTAGAAGCCATGATACCCGCTTCGGCTTCAAGAGAGCCGGGCTGCGCAGTCGTCTCGATAGATTGGAAGCGATGGCCAGTCTTCCAGTCCCAGAAAGACATGGAACCGTCATCACCACCAGAGAAGAGAACGTTCTCGTCGTTGACGGCGAGAGAGTTGATGACAGAGTTCTGACCGTCGAAGTTTTGCATGAAATCGCCCTTGGGGCACATCCACTGCTTGATGCTGCCGGTACTGGCACTGGCAAATGTAAACTCGGTGGGGTGGATGGCGAGGTTGCGAACACCCTTCTTGTGGTGTGTCAGGACGCCCATGCTCTTGCCAGCGGCCAAATCCCATAGCCGGACTGTGGAGTCCAGTGAGCCGGAGATAATCTGAGGGTCCGCGTCTTGGCACTTGATATCGGCGACAGTCCCTTTGTGTCCGCTGAGAACGTGTACGTTGCTTCGCGTCCGCATATCCCAGACTCGGCACACGCCGTCGCGACCACCAGTGACTAACAGATCGAGACGAGGGTGAAGGGCCAGTGTGTACACACCGCTGAGATGGCCATGGTAGTGTCGAATCACCTTGTTGGTCTCCAGATCCCAACACTTGACCATCTTATCCTCACCACACGAGAAAAGGTACGGATGCCGGGGTGACACTGCTAAGCCACGGACGGTGGAGATGTGACCGGTGAGAGTGAGTCGCAATGCACCCGTCGCCAGATTCCAAATCTTAATTGTCCGATCTCCTGCTCCACTGGCAAACCACTGGTTGTTCGGTTCCACTGCTAAAGCCCGCACCCATCCCAGATGTCCCGAAATAACGCGCATCAGCTTCCAGGGGGCGTGCCACTCGGGCCGCTGTTGCTTGGTGGCCGATGGTCTCTGGACCAAACTCTTGGGCTGGTCCCCAGCTGGTGCTGCTCCCGTTCCCGTGCCCGATGGCCGCCTCACAAGTGACATGGATGAGCCACTGCCGTCTGCGGGTGCCTGCACCTGAATCTTCGGCCGTTTTGTTCGGCCGGCTGTAGCCTTCGCCTGTTTCTCTGCGAGAGCTCGGGGGAGCTCGGTAATATCTTCATACTCCGCCTTCCGTCGGTACGAAACGCCGATTGAGCTGTCTGTAAGAGTTGAAGGTGTGACCATCAGGTATTCGTCACCGAAGAGGTCGGCGGTCCGCTTTGCGGACATGCGCACGGCGTCATCTGCGGACTGGTGTGAGGGGTAATCCATTGTGATTGTGCAGGGTACTGATGTGGGCAAAACGAGATAAATCGGTGTGCTTCGGAGGACAGGAGCTCCAAGGAATCACGATCTGATGGTACGCGCGAAAAAAAAAGCCTGCGGCAGGTTCGTGACTGCAACCGAGTGCGGAGGTTGAGCCTAGACACCAGTTTTGGCAGCGCACTTAATTGAGGACCGAAGCTGCGTCTCTAACTGATGCGAGGCAAGGTATGGTTAAAGATGATAACGAAGACGCGCATGAATCTTTTGATCGAAGTTGCAACGGGTGTTCGTGCCTGAGGCGCCATAATTTACCAACATTATACCGGCCCAAAAATGGCGGTGAGGTAGGGCGGTAGACTATAGTAAAATTCGGAGATGTTATCCAGGTTCAATTCTGCCTACAATGTATATTGGACTTTATTAAAAGATATCTGAATACATATTTCCTCCCTTCTTAGCTGACCTATTCCGAGAACTCCGGATACATGTTCCAGGGTATTGCATGAGTATTATCATTTGATATTTTGCTGTTCGCATCTACACAAAGGGGAGGTTGCCTTCTTGCTTTTATTTCTTGAAACGATTCCTCTGATACTGCGCACATATGTATGCTCCTAATATACATGGGGCCAACTTCACTATACGATTGTTCTTTTGTATACGACACCCTCACAGAAGGCAAATCCGGTGTTTATAATTACCAACGCTTAAATTAGATCGAAGCTATACCTATGAATCTTTACTAGCTACATTGGTAGCATATGAGTTTAGTTGATTTGATTTTGTGACCAAGAAACTGAGGACATGCTAGATGTACCTTGTGTATGCAAGTCCAATACAAAAGGTACAAATGGAATCACACGTCACATGTAATCACAAGATGTAAGAAAAATTGCAGATATTCTATGCGGTTAATGTACTGAGTCAAATACATATGTACCTGTAAATCTCCGTCTCCCGAAGATAAATTCTTCCAGCTGGTTGACGATGCTGGCGACTCGTGGACCACCCGCCCAGGCCAGGGGCCCCGGGGCGCAATATTGCTGACTCAGCCGTTCCGGAGGGCTTATCGCAGCTCTTATCGCAATATCACTCTTCCTCCTCCAAAGTCGCCATGGATTCCGATCAGAAGTTCGCCCTGCACGAGGCTGCCCGAGAAGGAAGAAGTGAGAGCTTGATCCTTCCTTGGTATAATACAATATGCTAATATACCTGCTTAGACGAGGTTGTTGAGTCATTGCTCAATGTGAGTTGTGCCCCACCTGGGGCCAAGGGTGCCCCGCAAGATCAAGCTGGCGCTGGTACTGCTCTGTCTCCAAGAACAAGCTAATTATTGAAACAGGCAAACCCAAAATCTGCGTTCGTGAAAGATGATGACGAGCGTCTTCCAATCCACTGGGCTGTGGCCTACAACCGAGTCCCGGTCGTGGAATTGCTAGTTGCTATGAAGGATTTCGACCCAGATGTAGAAGTGAGTATCTCTGTTCGATTTCCGAAGAGAATCCCCCGTATCTTTTCAACGTCGACTATTCACTATCACATAACGTCGCTAAATCAGCATAGGATGGATCCGGTTGGACGCCTCTCATGATTGCAGCTAGCCTAAAAGATGCCGCAGGCGACGCAACGATCGACTTATTACTGCGGAAAGGAGCTGACGTCTCTATCAAAAGTAACTCTGGGCAGGTCAGATTTTCGAGACAAGAATGTGGCTATTGGGTGTACATGGACTTACTATCTAATAGAATGCGCTGCACTTCGCAAGTTCCAAGGCCAATATTTCCACTGTCCGCACCTTGCTTGCCAATAAATGTAGTGCCAGAGTCAAGGATAGACGTGGTCAACTTCCCCTTCACAGAGCAGCCGCAGTGGGATCTGTGCCTATCTTGAAGACCCTCTTGGAAGAGGGCAAGAGCCCTGTCAACGCAACGGATGGGGACGGATTCACGGCACTTCACCACGCTATCTCCGAGGGACATGGACCTGCCGCAATCTTATTGTTGAAGTCTGGAGCAGAAGCAGAAAAGAGAGACAGTGAAGGTAGACTGGCGATTGAGCTAGTCCCAGATGATAAGGTAAGCCCCTCGCCAGAATTAGGTATCAATTGAGATCAGAATGGCTAATTCTCATTGTGTTTATTCAGGTCAAGCAATACATCTTACAGACGGCAGAGAGAGAAGGGATTGAACTCCCTTGATTATTCTAGAGCATCTAGAGCCCAGAAACCTCGATTAGGCTTACAGAGCTGGATGCCTCGGCCCGTTCGGCTTCCCCGCATTACCAAACTTCCAAACTTCCAAACTTGTACGATTTTGTTATTCCAAAAGAAAAGCTTTTAGTGAGCAGATCAATACATTCCAAATTTGACAAATAGTCTTCTTTTAATTGTTGCCAAAAAGATCAAGACAGAGAGTAAGCCCGGGTTATTTTTTTGCAAGCTCATGCATGCTTTGAGACACGTTGCGTAAGACATGCATAGGCAAAGGATAATTGACCTCGGTAATCCCCGATTATCGAATGGTCAGTGCTATGGTTTGGAAAGCCTGCGGGGAAGCTCTTGGTTATATTCTGCGCTGCGCTGCCGGTCATGGTTTACTTGCCTCTCGAATAATGCATGGTCACCTCACCTAAGGATGTCGGCATCTAGTAACACACGTCTCCCTGTTGGGAACAAAGACTTTACCAATGCGACTGTTGTCATTATTGGTGCTGGCATATCGGGTATGTGGAGTCCCCCAAGGCAAATAAATCTCACTGACATTTCCTTAAGGTTTGTGCATGGCGATCGATCTGATCAAACGAAATAAGACTCATAATTTTGTTATCCTCGAGAGAAGTAGCAGTGTGGGTGGAACTTGGAATGACAACAAGTATCCTGGCTGCTGTTGTGACGGTAAGAAATACTCGACATACGCAATGACAGCAACTGATGAATTCTAGTCTGGAGTTCGCTCTATAGCTATTCCTTTGAACAGAACCCTAATTGGTCAAGAGAATATCCGGGGCAAGAAGAAATACATGTTAGTAACCTTAGAATATCTGTCTTGCTGTATACGAGCCATTGCTGATTATTGCGCATCGACCAGGCGTATCTCGTTGGCGTTGCAGAGAAATATGGACTCTACAAGCACATTCGTTTCAACTCCACAGTAGAGGAGGCCCGATGGGATGATATCACGTCCAAATGGAGGACAAGCGTCGTGATATCAGGGCAGAAAGACAGCGAATTCTCTAGATCCTACGTTTTGAATTCAGATTTCCTTGTCTCTGCTGTCGGGCAACTCAATTTACCCCGAACCCCTGACATCCCAGGTCTAAGGAATTTTCAAGGGAAGATGATGCACTCTGCTCGGTGGGATTGGAGTTATGATATGACAGGAAAGCGGATTGCAATCATTGGCAACGGTGCGCACTCCAGAGAAAAGATAATCTATCTACAAGCTACCATACTGACCCATTTGCAGGGGCAACGGCTGCCCAGATTGCCCCTGAAGTTGCTCAAGTTGCTTCCCATCTCACTATCTATCAGCGGACGCCAAACTGGGTCCTTCCTCGCCTGGATCAACCAGTATCTACCCTTCAACAAGCCCTGTTCAAATGGGTCCCGCCCCTCCACTGGCGCAAGCGGGCGCTTCAAATGAGATTCCGTGAAGGCTTTTATGCTGCTGTCGCGGATGGAGACTCGCAGCTTTCCCAAGTGGTTCGCACCACATGTACAAATGCGATTAAATCTCAACTGCCTGACCGACCAGATCTATGGGATAAGCTGACACCCAGTTATGCGCCGGGATGCAAGCGAATTATTATCACAGATGATTATTATCCCACTCTTGCCCGTGAAAATGTTCACTTAGAGACACGGGGCATCACATGTATTACGGACTCCGGTATCAAGGTCGACGAAGAAGAACAAGAACACGACCTTGTCGTTCTTGCGACTGGCTTTAAGACTGTAGAATTCATGCATCCTATCCGTATTTATGGCGCAAATGGGCGGTCCTTGGAGGATATCTGGAGAAATGGAGCGACGGCATTGAACGGTGTTACAGTTGAGGACTTGCCGAACTTTGGAATGTTCTATGGTCCCAACACGAATCTCGGTGAGAGATGTCCAATTTCCAATAACATCAAGGTTTCAATCATTCTAACTAATCAAAAGGGCACAACTCCATCATCCTCATGATCGAAGCACAGTCACGATATATGAACATCCTAGTTGGGGAAGTGATGCGAGCCCGCCAACAAGGAAAGACGCTGGCTCTCAAGCCAGAGCCGGGTGCGTTGAAAAGCTACAATGACAGGATCCAAGCTATTCTACGGCGTACCAGCTTTGCAGATCCAAATTGCAACAGCTGGTATAAGAGAGACGACGGGGTCATCACCAATAATTGGTCTGGGACTGTGATTGATTATCAACGCGAACTCTCGAGGGTGCAGTGGCAGGACTATGTTGCCGAGGGAACCGGTAAAGACCGTGTCATGAACAAGGCTGCTACAAAAGTGAGTCATGCTCAGGAGGATATCTTCTTAAGCAATTTTTCGTTGCTTGTTGGGGCTGTTGGTGTTTTGTCGGCGACAGGTTATTTCGTGGCTTGGTCGAAGCGGCTTAAGGCACTCTGAAACAACGATATTGCTATAGATAAATAGGTTGATTCCACCAAGACCATTATTCTCAAACCCTCTTCCTATTTCGCTGTCGAATTAAATGCCCATATTTATAGAAAAAACAAATGGAACCGGTGTCATCAAGGCAGAAATACATCTTAACAACGTGAGACCAATGGACACCCAAATTGCTGTACATTAGAATTGACACGACGACCATGGCACCAGCAGCGATATAGCGGAAGAAAGTGGCGCTCACCAGCGCACTGGCCGCAAAAAGCTCATACGTGTCGATGAGATACTGGTATGTGGAGATAAATATTCCCTGAAAGGAGAATCCGAAAGCCACCGAAGCTATCAAAGGCGACCAGTAAGAGACCGAGGGATGGCTGATCCAGCCCATCCAGAAAAGAGAGATTGGCAACCAAGGAGCGCCGTACATAGCGAACCAAAGCCTCTCCTCGGGTGGAAGGCTTTTTTCCCTGTTTGCAACGGCTTTCGATAATCTCTTCTTGTATGCGAAGTAGATATGTGGCACCAGGGCAAATGCAAATAGGAAACCTACATTCAGTCCAATGAACGTCAATCCCACGGACCCCTGATTGAAACCATATGTGTCACCAAAGATGAACTCATAGCCCGTCAAAAATCCAAAAAGAACAGTATAGAAGACGACGAGATAAATGGTAAACAGCGCCACCATGATCTCTCTGAATAACAAGTCGAAAGGGCGGGAGCAGCTGTGCATCAGCCGAGTGAAGAGCGATGTCTGTCGTAGTTGAACTCGGCCACGAAAGGCTGATCGCCTGTGATTTCACGCAGGCTTTTTGCTCTCCACCCCAAGAGCACTGGTCCATAAGTTTCTAGAACAAAAAAGAACATGGCAGATGTGACTAGCGCAGCCATGATCATCATGCACCATTCAGTCCAGCACCAGCTGATGTGCGTGCTTTGTCCAACAAAGGCTCCAACCATCGGGGCAAGGAAAGGTCCGAGGAATGACAGTGAGCAAATTGGAAAGGCATATGTGCGCTCGATGGGGTCAAAGATATCGGACATACTGCCGCCAAAGGTGGTCATTGGTGTACAGCCAAACAGTCCGGCCAGGAAACGAAAGGCAAGTTGGGCTCCGAGATTTGGCGCGAGTCCTGATCCCATTGTAAAAATCATTAGAATAAGCAATGTAATGATGTAAACTGGGTTTCGTCCAACAGTCTCAGAAAGAGGTGCAGCCACAAGAGAGCCGATGCCAAAAGCAATCAGGAAAAGCGCTGTTGCTAGAGATTCGACGACCTCGCTGACTCCATATTCCTGTTGTCCTTGTTTGATCACAGCCGAGTCAATCGATGAAGCCCATCCGACCAGCATCCTCGTAGTGCCAACAATGCCCAATGTCCGCCATTTCCGTCCCGTGGACCAGTTTTTGGGATTGAGTTGGTCGTCGGGACCATCGAAGCCGACAATAAACAGTGTTTCTGGGTCGATACGTTCAGAAGTTTCGGATACATCGTGGGGTTTAACGCCGGGGACTGTCACTCTCTTGCCGTCAGGTAGCACGATTTTCGGTGTAGCATTCATCGAGCGAATACCCTTCTCCAGTCTGGCAACATCAACATCCTCTAGGATATTGTTTGTCGGTTTGTGCATGTGCATGAGCATCACCCGTAGCGGCGTATAGGCCGTGCGATTGAATGCTTTCTTGCAAGTCCTTGCGCATGCGTCGGTATTGTCGAAAAGACTGCATGGTCGCGGGGTACTCTAGGGCGTATGCAAGGGGGGTGAAAATAATTCAAAGAGGAAGTAGTAGCTTGAGGAAATCCTTTTGATTTTCGCTATTGACTTCGTTTATTGCTTTTCTTCGTAGTGAAGACTTTATATATCCTTCTTCCTCTTCTAGTTCTACTTCCCGCTTTACCCGACTTACCCGATCCCAATTTACCCGTCCAAATTTATACAATGAAAAGAGCACAGGTTATGCTAGTTTCTAGTTTTATCGTTAGAGAATGAGACTATATAAACCCAACGCGGAAATCCTTCAATTACGGACTCAGGTCATCATGATTTTATATTTTATCTATCGCTGGGCACCAAACGTTGCATTAGCTAAAGACAGGAAGTTGTACGTCTAGAAATCCATTCCAGTCAAAGTCAAAGTTACCAGGTAGAGACAGGTTTTCGGTCGCTCCCAGCCAGGCAGCAGCGTCCAAGGCTTGGGGAGTGGTTGAGCTTCGTTCAGTCAGTCTTCCATCCCTTTGTTGCAGGACTGTCTCTGAGAATGACCGAGTCCCGTTGCTTTTTAGTTTGGAAGTGACAAACCAGCGATTCTATTGTCTCCAGCGCCGTGTGGATACTAGGCGTATTGTAAAGCCTGGTGACGGATCTGAACGAACGTAGCGCGGGACCAATGTGTGACAGCGACTCTCTTGTGTCAATGGCCAGCAAGACACAGATAAACTGAAATGGTAGGTTGGCAACATGCCACCATGGACAGTGACCTTCGGCTAGTCGCATTGCAGCATCAAGACCGTGGTTCCCCAGTCGCATGATGCGAGCCAGAACATCATTCGATATATTCACCGACAAAACTCGTATCGACGATATATCGTGAGCGCCAAATTACTTTGGGAGAGGATCAAAGCATCATGGGAGAGTGTAAGGCCCTCAACGCGGGACAGAGGCTCTTCGAAGGCAAAAGCTTTATTGTCACGGTCTGGATCGAGCCATTCGGAGATTTGATACAGCTTATGAGGTCCGTGGTGAAGTCGTCCTTCCGAGGCAAGGGGAGCTTGCATGAGACACCTCGTGGGGTCACGCGCGATCGGCCGTACTCGTAGGAAATCCACGAATTTAAAACCGTGGCTACCCAGAAGAGCCAACGCCGGGTTTCTTCATTAAAACTGACATCTGCAGTGTCGGAACACACTAAAGATGCCAGTTCGGGCTCTTGATGAGCTCCGATGGCCTCGATGATGTGCATCGTGGAACAACTGGCCATCCACGACGCATGAGGGCAATTAGTGCTCCGGAGACAAATGGTCCGTAATATCCAAGTACTCGCATAATGAAGGAGAGTTGTCTTTGAAGTTCTGGTTGTTTCGAGTTTTTCCTTCGCACACTGCACCAGTGCGCTTTCCTTTGGATGTTGTTTGTGGCCCGAGTACAAGGAGCCTAATGCCGCCACACCGCAGAGAATAGAGTCATAAGAAGCCACGGTCGTAGAATCATTCCATCTGGTGTCAATCTTTTGCTGTAAATCTTCAGGGTCCAGGACCCCATACACAGGGTGTATCTTCTTTAAATAATGGCTGGCCAGTTCTTCCATCTCCTCTTTTGAAATCAGCCCCGTCATATTGGTGGAGAGCTCAAGAGGCTCATCTCGTGGACCCAAATTCCAGCTAAAGCCATGCACATTGGGTGCGCTTTGGGGATTCAATATCATTCCCAGGAGATGAGGGAAAGCAGTGCCTGAATTGGCTTCCATGTGCGCTTGGTTAGCGCCCGCTCGATCGGAGAGTCTTTGTGCATCTGGTTCATCTCCCAGCGCTGTCGAGGACTTAGAGATGGTCTTTTTCTCTCGTGGAGAAGGCTTGAACGCGCAGTGATACTCATATCGTATACAGCAAGTGCATGGCTCATGACCGTCGCATTTCCGCTTTCGCAGCTTGCACATTTCGCATGCTCTTTTGGCCCGCTGTCTGGTCCTTATCCGACCGGAAGTATCGGTATGCGAAGACATGACGTTGCAGTACACGGAGCAAGATGTGATCGCTTTGTCCAGTCGATGTGGCCATGTGGGACCTGTGAGTGTCAGCGTACATAGTGACCAGTCAGCGACAAGAACAATTCTCTAGTCATCCATTGCTATATCCAGAGTCCATTCAAGTTGGTTTCTGTAATGAGGGCAATGCTGTCGCCCTCGGCTTATTTGACGCAGGATTCTCTCTCAACTCTAAATTTCATCCGATCACCCGCCTAGCAAGGGTGAAACCATTCATGCCGCTACCGTTTACACCTTCAAATGGAATGTGTCAAACCAAGGCCACTTAGGCCCGATCCATATTCTGCTAAAAAAAAAGGGCGAAAGACCCGAGATTGCAGGGTATGTGGCGGCGACCAGCAGTAAGTACAATATAGTCTTCGCTCATTTCACCTAGCGTTGTGTCAACGACTAAACTAATATGTTTATAGCCGACACCAAAAGCAGCGACGGTGAATTCCAGTGGAATGTTAGCAGCACTCCTCCGAGCAGTGACGATTATTCAAAATTTACTCCACTAGCAATGCTGCCATCCACAACGAGTCTCTAAGCTTCAATATCAAGCCTCAAATGAATCGACATACACTACTTCGTCTACAACGCCGATGGCCGCGACTTACCATTGCGAAAGGTGGACTGACTGGATTCTCGCGAGGATGCGTCTGAAGCATGGGACAGATGGAATGTCTTCGAGAACATCTGAAGCACGGCTGTACTGGCACGTCCAGCATTTTTGAATAACATGCGTCCACTGCCGGTCTCTTATTCCGTCGAGCTTTGGAAACACTTTGTCAGAAAAAAGACGCTGGATTTCTTCATCTTCCATTCCCTCGTAAGGTTCTTCGCTGATAGAATCTCGTAGACAGTGGACCCCAGAGCGAATAAGTCGCTCTGGAAAGTATTTGGAGCATCTTCATCTCGAGGTAGGAAGTGCGTAGAATTCTCCATTACAATAGCCTCTGAGCCTTGCAATGACGAGCCGCCGAAGTCAGATAATCTGATATTGCAACTTTTGTCCACCAGAAACTGACGAGTGCTGAGATCGGAATGAATAAAATCCCTTCCGTGGATAAAGACCACTGCCTCGATGGCTTGCCGAGCGATACCGTATTTAGAATAGCTCGCCAAAGAGGCTTTCCCCAAGTGGATTCGAGGTCGCCATTGCACTCATATCGTAAATCGACGAAATCATCGCCCCAGCGAATGCACCGGGCAATCCGTTTATATTTGCTCAGGTGACCATATATGCGACCTTCGATATCTACAGCATTCGTGCTGTAGGTATAGTTTTACCCAACGGAACTTCCCGGACGGTCTTGTTGTTCAGCTTGTGGACGATAATGAATTGACCGACGCTGATAATGCTTTGTCGGCAGGGTTGCTGAAGTTCATTGCGGAACATGCACTTTTTGAACTAGTCAGTAATTTCCCCTAGTGTACCCAAATCATCGTGCCCAGAAGACTAGTTGTCCTTCAGGTCAACTAGGAGAGTCGGCTCAGATAGGCTTCCTTTTTCGTCTCCGCAGAGAAAATTCGGAAATCCACCTAGCCAGTTCATAGAAAGTGACCTTTTCTTCTCTGGTCGTGATGGATGGCTACCTGGAAACCAGGGAGACGAGATAAGGGGGTTTGGCACTCAGCGCTTAACTCGCCGCCATATGTCGAATAAAACCCAACGCCTCGACCAAACTCGGCAGGTAGATCTTAAATGACGCCCTTTTTTCGAAATGCCTTGCTAATCTTTATCAGGTTCTATACAAGTCTCTAAAATTGGGGCCCGGCAGCGCAAATCCGTTATTCTTGTGGAAGCCAAGCTTCCTTAACAGCCGTCGATGGTACCAGGCCCGAAACGACACAGCAGATCACTAAAAACGTGGTCTATTTGCCTGTTTCTCCTAAGTTGGAATCACGGAAGCGTAAGATCTCTATTGATGAAGATGCCACGTGAAACCCAGACGGTCGTAGCGTCTCAAGAGAGCTCAAAGCTATTGACAATTGGGCTTTAGTCTGTGAGAACAGTACTCGTAGTCCCTTCGATGGATACGAGCCGAATAGCTTGATTGTTTATGGAGAGATTTCGATGCTATGTAGTAGTCCTTTCTTTCTGTCTTGAATTTTGTTTCTTGCCTGAGACTTTCTGAAGTGTTTCGTGTTTAATTAGGTGTGCGGAATGTATGTGAGTATGGGGAGGACCAAGCACGGTGCTTTTGTACATCTACGAAATTGATCCTCTTTTTGCGATGTTTGTTCCAATGGAGCTACTTGAGTCCTTTCCTTGCGATGGAAGTGGTTGAAATAGCGCATGAGATAGGTACTTAGAAATTCCATCCGTTGTCCCGGGGGAATTTTGGCGAACTTAGCCTCGACATCCCAAATACACAATTTCCCAAGGTTAAAACGGAATCTTGGGCTACCCAGGGAGCAACAAATAAAATGTACTCCGTAGGGCAGAAAGAGTCACGAACCTAACGATAAAATGTGGAAAGGGGGCAAGTGAATCTAAAATATGAAGTTCTGGATTTTCGAAAGAATGTAGGGCTGCATATTTGAGTGCCCAGGTTTTCTTCATAATGTCATTCATAGAAGAACATACTTATGGCTTCAGGTTAAGCACATATAAACGGTACCCCCCCCCCCCCCCCCCCCCCC
>CAJVRC010000836.1:428317-456212 GCA_911456345.1 Penicillium egyptiacum
GTTGAGCATCCCCATCTTTCAGACATAGTCTCGCTTATTCTCCGAAGCAGGATTACCACATAATATGGGTAGACGTCCCACGTGCAAGCTAGGTGAGGTACTAGTAGCACTAACGTTTCAAGTGCTGCCTAGAAAGACTAGCGCTCGGCTACTGCAACCAGACAAACACCTTGAATTAAAAGAAATGATTCCTGAGATTCAGAATCTTCTACCAAGTACGGAGTAACCCGGGTCAATTTCTCGTCTGCTCGCATGGGTACGGCGCATAGCCGCCAGTGCGCCATATCGTATTTTGCTAGCAGAACATTTCATAAAATTAGTATGCGTGTATTTTATTGACCACATAAATTTATAGATATTGTAGGAATTGAGATACTACAGACAAGTATAGTTGGCCGCTTATACGGCCGTAGTCTAGTGGTCTTCTCCGATAGCTTTTGTCTTTTTTAGTGGTCTCTTTTAGTACTCTCCTTAGGTGGTCTTTTTAGATATCTAGTTATACAGATATTTTCTCAGAAAATTACAATTATTCAAGGGACAAGGACCTCCTAGAGTATTAAATATTAATATTCTCATTATTCATGACAATTTGTACGTCCGTCGCTAATATAACGCCGCTCTTTGTCTACTCGTCTTGCCCAACATATTCCTTATATCGCCATCGACAAATATCCTCCAACGACTTGTCGTTAATAATCATAAACAGACGATCAAAAGGCAAACTCATTCCACTGGATCCGAGATCGCAAACTTGCTCAAAGCACGAAGCCTGCTACCATAGAAGTAAAGCAACCAGATACCAATAATCCCAATGACACTCAGTCCACCAAGAAGACTGACACCACGAGCAACACCCAAGTTCCCAAACAGCGGATGCGCAAACAGCACACTGCCACACGCAAGCGCACTGCGGAAGAAATCATTCGCAGCAAACAGACTAGCCGCGTACTTGGGATAGGTGAGGGGGATGTACATGAAGATGCACTGCATGACGATGAAAACCGTAGCACCATAGATGGTGATACCAATGGTAGGCGCAATCCAATGGATAGACGCACGAGCCGTCCAAGCGAAGAGGAAAAGGCCAATCAGAGGACCAAAGGAGGCAGGTAGCGCGGGGATAAGAAGCTTCTCATTTACGGGGAAGCCGAAGCGACGGATGCGACGGTTCATCCAGAAGTGGATGTAGCTGGCGTAGACCGCAATTCCGATAATACATGAAACCAGGACACACAGGAAGACTAGACCAATCTGGCCGAGGTTCATGTTGTAGTCAACCGGGTAGACCAGAGGGAAGACCTCGAAGAAGGAGTAGTAGATGCCGTAGATGATGGCTGTGTAGATCTGGACGAAGAGGACGGCGGGATCCTTGATGGTGATTTCCATGGGCTTGATCAGAGCGTCGATGGCAACATCTGAGATACGCATGTTGCGCTGGTCGAGCTCGGACTGCGACATGAAGCGGTTGTTATTGTGGATTTTGCGCAGACGGGCGGCGCGTCGGAGTAGGATTGTTGCGCTGCTGGTTTCTGGGAGGAACATGAACATCAGGATGAATACGGGGGCGGAGGCCCAGATTGATTCGAAGAGGGACCAGCGCCAGCCTTTGACGGGGACAGCGAAACCGCTGAGGAGAGGACCGAGGGCGGCTGTATAGTCTTGTTAGTACATAGACGGATATTGGGCATAAATGAAGTAGGGAGGAGACTTACGTCCACAGTAGGCCGCAGAAACCCAAGCCATCATGGCAAAAGGCAGGTTCATTAGGCTATACATGTCTCCGATGGAAGCACCTCCAGATGCGAGACAGGGTGAGCCAAAGAAGCCTTGCAGAAAGCGCAGCACCATCAAACCGGCGAAGTTGCCCACAAACGCTGTTGGGATGGAGATGATCACGAAGATGAACATCGTGATGATGTAGACTGGATTGCGTCCAATCACTGGGATTTCACTCAGTGGAGAGAAGACCAATGGCCCAGTACCATACCCCAGAACATAAAGTGACAATCCCAAAGTAGCGACCAAGGTGCTCACACCGAACTCATGCATGATACCTTCTGTTGAAGACGTGTAGATCGCAGAAGTGGTATACACGACGAATGTGTATAAACAGATCAAGATCGTAATGAGAGCGCGCTTGCCATTGGACCAGTTGTGTGGGTTCTCCGAATCATCGGTATAGTACCAATCCACAAGGATGGAACCGTCTTTTGTTTTCTTGGGGGCGATGGGGATGGATCTGACTTTCTCGATTTCATGTTGTTCGTCGGCCTCGAGACGAGCTTCGGTGAATTGCATCGATGCTTGGGTAGAGGCCCGACTTAGGGTCTCACTGTCTCCATGGCTTCGTCTGGAGTCTTTTTGGATGACATTCTTTTCATCACTCTCATCTCCATTGGAATTCAACAACTGGAGCCATGCGTCGGGAAGTTTGAAGTCAGGCTTTTCTTCGGGGTATTGGAAGTATTTGTTGTTCGTCAAGAGACGAACAAGCTGCCCGAATGGGGCATCTCGAATGATCGATGCCATTTGGAAGGGCAAGAAAGATACCCTTGGGCTGTTATAGCTGAATTGGATGAGATATTATCAAATTAAGCTCATATTTAGAGGAGTAGACAGACTATATATACTCTCCAATACTATAATACTATGTTGTACATTTTAAATCGGCTGAATAATAACTAAACTCCGAGTATTAGGAATCAACCTGATTTCAAAGGAATCTATTGATCGATAATCAGATATTATACGATCCATGGGTGGTGGGTTAGAGTCTGCGCCAATCAAAATGGCCCATCAACGCCATCCCAGGGTTTCTTATATGAATTCACCCGACCCCGACTCGTATAACGTTACGTTATGCTATATATCCTAACCACACTCGGCTTTAGATCATGTTAGAAAAAGTTAAATAATGACCAGTTTATCATTTTTGACTCATCGCGTGATTTGCAATCTATGGATGTCGTTAGGTTCGGAGATTAGCCGCTTAGTTCCGTCTAAGGTTATATCTCCTGCTTAGCTCCGTTTTTGATATCCTTGGCGTCTGCCCAGGTGAGCCTCAATTCCTTAGTCAAACTAATGCTCTTTGAGTTAGACATTTGAATATACTGAGCCCAAAGAAAGGTGGTGTTAGATCCAACAGGAAAAGACATTTTGTATGCAATTGCTTAAGAAAATTTAACATTCGCCACTTTCGAACGCCAGGGCTTAAATAGGTACATATGCACGCCAAAACCCCTGCCAACACTGACTTGTTACATGGAAAGTGATAGTGTAACAGAAGAAGATAATATATACAACCGAACTCAAAAACATGAATCATCGCACATGAGGCATGACAGGCTCTCGCCAGCTGGTATCCCTAGTAAGGGATGAAATCGAACTGCATTCGTTCTATGAGATGTTAGCATGAACAAAGGAATGATTATGGAAAATTCTTACCGAGGAAATGGCTCCAGTCTTCTTCCTCACTCAGTTGATTAGCCCAATACTGCTCGAGGAATTTCAATGATTGAAGGACGTTCGGAACGCGAATAGTGTCATGCAAGGACGACAGCAGTTGTCTGACTGTATCTCGATCTTGACCGCGCGCCTCGCACCCCGCAATAAAAATTGGTGTCGTCAACATCACCCAAGGCGAGAGACCTGACGATGGTCCAATCTGCGCGGTGCACTCCAGGATACGTTGGACGGACTGCTGCACTTCTGGCGACATAGTTGGCGTTTTCCGAAGTCGTCGGTGGATCTGAATAAGCGCACTGTGTTGGAATGCCTCATTGCATAGCAGGAGCTGCTGTGCGCTCTCCGCAGATAAGCCTTTTGCGGCACTAGGGTAAAACGAGGGCTGCGTGCTTGAGTCGCGATCCATGAGCTGTCGAACTGCGAATTCCAAAGACGCGGCATCATCCTCAACGCTGCCATCAACCTCTCCTGCGACAAAGCCCTGAGTAGCGTTTTTGATTTCATGGTTTCGCCAGGCGGCAGCACCGATCTGCCTAAAGACAGCCGCAAGGTCTACACTGAAACCCCAATAATCATCTAGATAATCAGGAGACCCGCCCAACCCCATCAAATCAGAGGAGGCGAAGTCAGAGATATCTCCAATAGGTGGACCATTGCCCGTCAGTGCCGTAAGCGACACGATCGACCAGTACCAACGATCCAAATACCGCCGGAAGCCGCTTGTAGACCGCAGGGAATCCTCACCAGCGGCGTCCGATGCTCTCATCAATGCTCTCGCCCCGTCAATATGTGCTCTCCACGAGTTCGGATTGATCGCACCAGAATGGATCTCAGCTAGACAGAGCGTCCGAGCCGTCGCCACCAGCGCCTCTGGGTCCTTGGATGAGGGATTCTGCAGCTCTGTTCGGAAATGTTCAAGACTGAGAGCCATTAACCGGGCAATATCCGGTGCAGATTTTACGCTCTCCGACTGGTTATGTAGTGCTTGGATATGGATCGCCGATAGGGCGGTGGTAGCGTAGAGTAAGGAGGGAGTCTGAAGAGCCATCGGGATCAACATGCGACATATGTCCTGCTGCATTCCCGAATGACAGGCTGTGATTTGAGAGGCATCGTTGATAAAATGGTGCAAGAGGGCCTTTTGACTGGATGACAAGGACGAGAAGGGATCGACAGGTTGCGACAGTGTGAGATCTGATCCGGTTCTGGCGCTGGCTGACTGCACCGCTGTCTTGGTAGTGTAGATGAACTCTCCTGGTGAATATTCTGGAACAGTCAGAAACATGTACAAAGCCCATCTGGGATAAAGTACATACCAAGTCTCTGCATGCCTCCTATTCCGACACAAGCACCAAACCGGGATCGTGAGAACGCCCGTCCACCCCACTGCAACTGCATTGCATATTGGCATTGCTCGCCGGCAGTCTGGCAGCGCCCGCAGTTCGGTCTCTGCTCGTCACATTTTTGTCGGCGTGCTTTACATCTCTTGCAACCTGTGAATGATCTCGACATGGGTGCTGTGGGTTTGTGGGATGTTCTCGGCGAAGAATTCCTGCGGGGGCACCCCGGACATAACCCGCCCGCGTGGCAATATAATTTCTGGGGAACCTTGGAACAGCAATAATAGGGGGTTGAAGTTATTATATTGGTTTCTATAGAGAAATGGAGGGGTCGTGCTCTTGTCTAGCTGCACTGTTGCACATCTTGGGTTATTTAGCGGTCGATCGCAAGATCCACCGTTTGGACTATTGGAATATCAAAAATCTAGGGGCCATGGATTTCACATATGAATATGATTCTAAGATCCCCACAAAATCAAGGAAGCGAGTATGCGCTATGGCAAGAAATACACAGTACATGCCAACCAGAGTATATGTTCATCCTGGAAAGCCATCAACATATCGGTCCTCTTGGAGGGATCAGCCCTCAAAGGTATATCGAAGCCACTCGCCGACCGCGTGCAAGCTCTCCCACCGTACTGATTCATCTTGATCAGCCATCAGTTCCATCACCCGCGTCTTTAGGCCTAGTCGCTCCAACTGCCCGCGGCGTTCGGGAACCTCCTTCACTAGGTTCCCTACGTCGCTGCAGGCTATAGCCAGCACCTGCTTGTCGTTATCCCAATTCTTAGACAGAATCTCGGCCAGTTTCTTGGGCAAAGAGCCATTCGCGTCCTCAACAATTCGTCGAGCGTTATCTTTCCAGAAGGTCGGGTTCTTGTGAGGTGGCGACCAGCGCAGGTGGCCCGTCTGAACTTCCGCGGCATATTCATCAAAGGTGGTCTGTGTCTTGGTATACTCCTCTAACATGGAGGAGAGCGCATTGAGATCCTCGAGCAGGTCGGGGTCGGTCAGGTGACGACTAGCCAAGTTGCTCAGGAGGGCGGGGAGTCGAAGAAACACGGCGATGGGTAGCAGAGTCGTCCGGTTGCTGGAGCAAAGGCTGTACAGAGTTGCAACAAGCAAGCGAGTGGTCTTTTCTTTCGGCGAGAGACGCAGAAGGTGGATGTAGAGTTGGATAATTTCATAGTTCCTAAGTGGGGTCAGTAGGCGCTCAGAGTGTAAGGCGATCGCTTCGGCGTCACATCACTTACTCTTGAAGTTCGTCGCCAACGAGAGCGCCTTCGAATGCAAGCTGCCACAGGACAAGGAGCACCCGATATAGAAGCTGGAGGCCAACACCACCGGCGAGACCAGGCTCGACGCTGCGAATGCTGCTTCCCAGTGTGCTTGCGTTGCCGACGTTGTCTTTAGCCCCTACTGCAGCTCGAAGAGTGTCGATCAAGGGGGCCAGGGTCTCTTGACGTTGCGCCCAAAATATCTCTCGAGCTCGGCTAGTTCTCAGCAGCTCTGAGAATCCTTGAACACCAATATCCTGGAGCCCACTGTCCTGATTCTTGGTTAAGGTAGAGAGATAGGTGTAGAGCTGTGGGAGTGCCTCGTTGTCACGCGGTGCAGGTTTGGATGAAGCAACGAGACTGTGCGACACGAGCGCCGTGAGGAAGGTGGACGTGAGCAGAGGAATGGGGTCTTCGGCGTTTGTCGAGTGCTGCAGAAACGGTAGGAAGGGCCTGTACGGTTCTGGGTGAGAAACAAGCGAGTTGGCCAAAGAAGGCACATCTATTAAAGATCAGATCAGCATGTTTGCTCAGGGCTTCGCTCCGCCAGTGGCATATACCTTGAATCAAGTCCGAGGCCAGCACCAGTATATACTGCACGATATCGGTCCTTCGAGAGGCCAAGTCCAAGACACTCTTTCCCTGTGCACCGCCAGCCAACAGATCTGTGTATGCAGCAAGATCCCCTTCTATCGTCTGGCGACGTTGATCCTTGCGCACCTTATCCACCGCCTTGATCTTCTTCAAGTGGTCATCGGTGATGTTGCCCGCTCGCACGGCACCCTCCCACGGAATTGGCCGAGCTCGAATGTTATTCTGGAGGGAACTGAGGTAGGTGGGTGGCTCCAGTGACATTGTGGGTGTAATCTGGAGGAATTTGGAGCCAGAAAAAGGACTGTCGCTGGCTGTGAATGATACAAACTGGAGGTGTGTCCAGAGGGACGGGGAGCTTGGGGATGACGGAAGCCTGTGCCAAGACCGACGGTATCTCAACGCATAGCCTCAACTTTTGATTTCTGTTCTCTATTTTGATTATCGCTTCCTATTTCTCTATCGTCTTTCCTGTTTCCATAGGTCCCCTATTTCCGATCATTTGCCTCACATTCACTGTGTTATCGGTCTAGCACCTTAATCTTGGGTCGGGTTTCACGCTAGTACCTTGAATTCGGCTTTAATCCTACCAGTCTCTCTCGTTTCATCGTCGCGGCAAGTCCTTGCCATTGCCGCCTAGGCTTCGACACATCTAGCAACAATTTTCGTCGAATTGGTTCTGAAACGTCCCCCACGATAATCGCACGTCGACGTCCGAGCGCAGCCCCCGCCGAATCCATGCGAATGCGACACGAGGCATTTGCCGCTTAACAGCCTGTTCGCAATACCCAATACAGTAACCCTGCCACGATGGTGCAGAACTCGCAGACACAAAAGCCAAAATGGGGAGTGGGTTCCTTTTTCCAGCAGGCAGTAGCCGGCGTCGAGTCTCGGCTGGACCACATCTTGATGGATGAGGAGGGAAACCAAACCAACTCTACTACAAAGCCCACTGAAACCCTGGGCGGAGAAGTACTGTCAACAAAATCTCCTGATCCTTGTATGAAATCCACAACACATGTGCGACCCGGTAGAACTGGCTAACGTCTTTCAGCGGTTTCACGCAGTTCATCGACCGCGAGAAGAAATGACCGGCTTCAGGAACGTCTAGCCCGAGCTATGGTGAAGCAAAATGCCTCTAATCTCTCTTCCAAGTCTTCTCAGAGCCGAGTCTCATCACCGCCTGCTAGTCCAGTGCCTAGTAATGGAGCTCGGTCGAGCATGGACATCGATTCCAGCGTCGCATCGGTGAATAGTGCGGGGGAAGACCCCAAGACTTCTCAGTCGAATGACGACAGCAATGCAGCTAAATTAGCCTCACCGAGGATAAGCTACGACTCCGGGGTATCACCGCGTGTTTCAACGGAGATCAGCGTCACAGACTCCGCGCCCAGGACATCCGTAGATATGGCTCGACCATCAACCGACTCTGCCAAAGCTAGTCAAGAAATGTCGGATTCGCAACGCAATTTAGTACTGAGTGATATTGCTTCGGGCGATAGTCCGCGGGTTAGCGTTGAATCGCCATCAGAGGTACCAGAGGAGAATGAAGACCCGGATATCGCTCGCTTGCAGGCTGAGCCTAAGACTGCCGAGTCTCAATGGCAAGAAGAGATGCATGGTTATATTGAACGTATTGATGCATTGCAGTCGAAGTTGAAATACCTCGCTAAGGATGCTGCGGAATCGGCTAAAAACGCCGCGGCAAGTGCTACCCCAGGGAGTACGCAAAAGCAACTCCTAGAGAAAGATGAGAAGATTGCATTGCTCCTTGAAGAAGGGCAGAAGCTGTCCAAGTCGGAGATGGACCACCGCACGGTGATCAAGAAATTGCGTCAGCAACTTGCCGAAAACGCCAAATCTCAGACTGAAATGAAGAGAAAGACGGACAAGCTTGAGCGAGACTTGGTCAACTCCGAAGCAAGGGCTAAGCGGGCAGAGGCCGCAGAGAAGAGGGCAACCGAGTCTTTGTCATCAAAAACAAAGTCGACTAAAGACTTGGAAGCTGTTACGAATGAACGCAATGCACTCAGTCAGACTGTCCAAGAGATAAAATCACAACTGAGTCGGGCGGTTTCCCGCGCCGAAACCGCGGAGACAAAGGCGAACTCTGACGCTCTAGAGGTAGAAAAGCAGCGGGCGACGGAGCTAGATGAGGAGCTATGCAACCTGAAGATCGAGCGCGACATCAGTGAAGAAAAGTCCAAGAAAGAGATTACTGAGTTAAAGGAGAAGATTGAGCAAGAGAAAGAAAGGGCCCGAATGCTCGAGGCTGAATCGAAAGGCGAACTATCTGTCTTGGAAAGCAAGATGGAGAGTCTTCGCTCCCGCGCAGAGGAAGCTTCATCGGGGGCAACAGGAGAGACCCAAGCCAAACTTTTGCGTCAGATCGAGACCCTGCAAACTCAATATGCTGCTGCTAGTGAAAACTGGCATACACTAGAAGGCTCTTTGCTCTCACGCCTGGCAAGTGTGGAGAAAGAACGCGATGATGCTGGTCGACGTGAGATCGACCTTCGGAAGAAGATTCGAGAGATAGTAAGATCTCAAACTCCATGCCTCAGTGTACCTCGAGATTAACCAACGTGAATTAGAACCACAAGTTAAAGAAGTTCGAAGAGGAACTAGATAACGCCAAAGAAGCCGAGCACGATTTGAACAGCAGGCTAGAGGAACGCATGGAAGAGCTACAGAAGCTGCAACAGAAACTCGAGAAAGCGGCAGAGGACCTTGCCTCAACGCAAAAGGACATGGCCGAGCAGAAGAAGACATGCGACACAGCGTGGGCGCAGAAGCTCGAGGAGGAGCGGGCGAAGTGGAGAGAGCAGATGAACTCCCCGTCGCAACTGCGCGGAGTATCACCTGTTGCATCTTTACGGCGATCGAGCACTCTCGACGCCATGACCCCAGCGCAGCCGGACTTCTGCCCTCCTAGCCGGCGCTCATCTACTATGGCTTTCACCTCACCGGAAATTGGCACGCCGCCTCGGCAAAACTCCTACCCTGCCTCAATCACCCAAACCACGCTTTCTCCCCCACACATCCACACCAATCCGTCCCTTATGGCAGCGCCCTCCATCACCTTTGAGCCGGACGAATATTTCGAAGATTCTGGTACTCCTGCCACTCCTTCAGCGTACGGTGGCACCCAAGCGCCTCCATCGCGCGGTATAAATGACATAATCTCGGAGTCAACTGTCGGCACCGGCCCTTCTGTACAGCTGGTCGAGCGTATGAGTGCCACAGTCCGCCGCCTAGAGAGCGAGCGCGCCGGCTCCAAGGACGAGCTGGCCCGCGTGACGACCCAGCGCGACGAAGCCAGGCAACAAGTTGTTGATCTTATCCGTGAGCTCGAAGAGAAGCAGCTTTCGGATTCCCGCGTGCAGGAACTCGAAGCTGAACTCGAAGACCTTGATCAGCGCTACCAGACCACTCTTGAGATGCTGGGCGAGAAGAGCGAGCAGGTCGATGAACTCAATGCTGATATCGCTGATCTCAAGAAGATCTACCGCGAGCTAGTTGACAGTACTATGAAATGAGGGCAGACTGGTTAGATGTTTACCTACCATTTAGTGAGCCGCCAGCTGGACGCTTCTTGACTAGGATCTTTCATGCTTAGACTTACATCACTCACCACTCGGATGTGTAAATAGAATATATCCTGTTCTTACAAATTAATCGGTCCCATCCCACGAATTGCCTCCTACATCACAGCGCGCCTTCCCTTTTAGGTGGAGCAGTCATACTTGCGAATGTCCCGGAGCCGAGCTCACTTCGATCTTGGAAAATCAGCAATACTGCGAGCACCGCTTAGGCCGAATTAGGGCTCATTTGGGGGAACGCCAGAAAATTTGTCTCGGCATGACCTCCTCGATTGGTCAATCAGGAACTGTCTCATCAAATACTGCAGCCCTTTGTTTACTTGATTAATCTGTTTCATTGAGAAATGAGACCTTGGGCTCTTTCAGCGTCTTATAACATCATCCATATGACCCCAGGCTGTTGGCAGCGAGCAATAGCTATCAAGTCTTGGCTCAGAAATTGGACTTTCTTATAAGACATCCGCTCTCATTCTCAGTGCCAGGCATATACCTTGATTTTTGAATCGTTGCTTCTTCTATTACAGTACATGAATCGAACTTCTTGTTGCTAAATTCTCACAATGGATATGAGTGATAGGTCGTCCTGCTATCAGCAGTATGTCCCAATTCTTCTTACCATGAATCCAAAGCAAATCAGAATGACTTCCTCCTTGCAACTTGATCATGCTCCAGCCCAATACTTACTATGCCGGTTACTCTAGTAGGGGCTTTTTTTCGCCCTGGCTGCGCTGGACATCGCAGCAAACGCCGCCGCGCATGTCAATGGGAGTCCACTGACAGCGAGAGCAATTCAAATCGGAGCGCTCGCTGCAGTCACTAAATCAGGGGTGGTGGCACTCGTTGAACTCGCGTCATTCACGGGTATGCCAGCACCGGCGTTGACACTGTTGTCTCTGGTGGCAAGTAGCTTTGGAAATTGTGTCCTAGTCACGGTGGAGGTTAGCAATTTGGTTCTTTGGGAGAGTGAGTGCGAGTCTATGTTCTGAAGCTAGAGGCTCTGTGTTTTGAGACTTGAGCTGGTGGGTATGATCTGTCTGATTATTCCAAGGTTGTGTCTAACGGTATATAGCACCAAGCGCTTTGCTTATTGCGGCTGTTGTCGCTGCTATTCTACTTACAGGAGAGGAATGTTTTGGGATATATCCATGTAAGTCCTTTTGCTTCGCTCGCCGCTCCCATTTCAAATCTTGCTTTGTGTTTTAGCGGTTGCCAGGTCATATCGTGGCAAACCTCACTCACGACTTTGTGTTATGGGGCTCGATGCCTTGGTGGGATATGTTTTTGCTCGTATGGCACATAACGGAGGTCAGTTGCAGTCTCTTCTATATCATGAAAACTTTGCGGGGGCTCCTCCTGTTGCACCTTTTCACGTAGGATTTGACTAATACCTGAAATTCAAACCTGCAGATGTCTGCCCTTACAATGTTGCTGCTGCCGCTGGGAGTGTATACGGCGTCATCAGCGGTTTCTTCCCTACTGTCATTAGGTGTATCATCGCGTTTACTGTCTTTGCAAGTGACTTTGATTTTGTCTGAAACACCGATGTTTTCGCGGTCTTTCTATACTTTCTTGGGTTAAGCCTGGAAATATACGAACAAAGGTCCTGATCAACAGTTTGGATGAATAGTCTGACACTCAATTCCCTCTTCGGCAAGGCTCGTCTGGATCATGCGTTCATTTCGCCGAGTCGAAGAGGTATATTGGTCACCTTCGTCATGTCGCGCAACACCCATTACAACGAAAGTCACGCATGGCACCTGACATTTAGCCAATATGTAGATTAGTGGTTAATTGAAGACAGTCTCTAGAAAGCTGGCCTTTCTCCAAATCCGGTTACTGTCTTAAATTACAGAGAACAGTCCAGAAGCCCTTAGCATCTTTATGTGCCTCAGCTTGGATGCTTAAGCGCTCTCACAGCAGCCTTTTCCATTCCATCTATACGTTCGGTCATGCTGGGAGTATCGTCCATCACGGTCGACCTAGTCACGTAGAACCTTCGGAACGGGCATATCGGTGTAGGGTGTCGGTTGGTTGAGTGTTTCGACAGCAATTTTTGCTCTTGAGCCCTCGAATCAGAACCAGAAAATCAGATTCCACGTTTAAATACCCCATAGAAAAGTTTTGAAGTTGCTAAGATAATTGCATCGTCTTTGTCGTGGGTCGGTCCAGCCGCATGGTACACCCCTTGTCGAATCACCTATGGAGTACTGTCATGCTTGGAAATGGTAAAGCTGCGGGAGATGAGTTTGGATTAGGGAACAAAGGATTTGAAAGGGAAGCACTGAGGCGGTGATTCCTGGTCCTATGCTCACCGCCATATAAAAGACAGTTCGGATGGTGTCTGAGCCACATATTGCACCAAATATGTTCCATCTGTTCTATTCCAGAGATGTACAAACAGCAAGGGCCCTTGGAACAGTGCAAATACAGCCTCGAGACATTTAGCCGACCGATGGATCCAGATACTCCCGACTGCTTCTAATGATACATGTAGAACGGCAGTGGCTGGGATTAACAAAGCCAGAAAATCACCGATCGCCCAGCAGGCGTAAGCTATTTTACCAAGTCTTTGACTATAAGACAAATTCTAAGGTGAGACATTGGTTTTTACCGCGGGAAGGGGGTGGATCAAACGGTATGCATAAGCCACCTCTTCTTTTTTGACGTGCAGGTGGGCTGAGACAGCTGTTTCGGTATATTGACTTCTCCGTACGGGGTGGTCTCGAATTGAAAGGTGTAGGTGCATGTCTCGGATCAAGTAACCCAGAATATCCCCAATTCATTCCTAAATATTAAATATCAAAAGCAATATACTATCTGCTACGTAACACTGTCTCAGAGTCCTCTACGACAGCTACAGTGGACCCTTATGGAGCCGCATTTAGAACTGTTAACTTATAGATCAAGTTGCGAGGTTATTTTTATACAGTCGCTGAGAAGTAATATCCAGTCTAATGTACTATGTACATATGCTGTGCTCTGTACCAGTGAAACATCGTCTGGGGCGTCACACAGCGCGAGTGACAGAAGTCGCATAAACGCCCTGAGTAAAAGCCCCGTAGATCGATAAGGGGTTGAAGACACAATAATTGTATAATAATTTAATATTTTGGACCCTAGTGTTAACTAAGAATAGTGTGGTGATTAGTGCTGGGCCTTCTCTTAACAACACGGGAGACAAAGTATATGTACGGAGTACATGTATACAACAAATCCATGGATAGAGCTGAATCCCTGAATCATGAGCGAGAGCAAGGAACAAATAGTTGTCCAATCAGCTACAGGCGCGAAAAGAATCCATATGAATTGCAGTAAGCAATGCTTTTTTTAGGTGGGTTCTTCAGTGCTGAACGACTTAGGATTCAGCTCTGTAGGCTCATACTTGTGTCCTTGACTCCATACGGAGGACAAAATACAACCACATTGGCCAACTTCCTGATGTGATGTGACATGATGCAGGAAAAAGGTTCTTGAGCATGTAGGCGCTTAGCCCGTTGAAGCAACACATGCCGGCCCACACACTGGCCCGAGAGTCTGGCGAGACGCTGTATCGATCGATGTCTCACTTTGATTGGACAGTTTGATTGGACACGGCACAGTGGTTAGCTTGCAGTATTGAATTGAGCACGTTCTTCTGGCAGGAAATAACCTTGGTCTTTTCACAAAATTGAGGAGCTTGGACTAGAGAGGGAACTCCCGAAGGGGAAAAGGGGCAATATCTCCACTGTGGGAGAAGATGTATTTTTTTCCATGGGCCCCTTAATATATTGCAGATTGTATATTGAGTTCGAGTTCCGGTTGAAGTGATATACAAAGATTATATGAAATATATAATATCAATCTAGTATAATATCTGGTATGATATGTAGAGCATGTGGATTGTATAGGACCAGCCAGTAACGTCAAATTTGAAGGGGGAAGACATAAAGTACTTTGAAGTATTTTACAATTTGCGAAAGATAATGAAGTTACAGAAAGGTACATGCCCGGTACGGCAGTACAGCCTTGAAAGGCGGCTACCCCTGAATCGCCAAGCATTCGGGCCAACCTCTTCTCCACGACTCAAGGGGGTTCTTTGTGTCACTTGAGACTATTGAATGTTCTATTTTCATCTTTGAACCTTGTCACATCACCGTATGCTCCATATCCTCCGGATATTGAGGTGTATAGAGAGCATTTTTACCGAACTATCAATGAGACATCAACCATCACATCCATCACACTTTATAGTAGGTTCAAGCGATGTCGATCCTACCGGCCAGAGCACCATTGCACGATGTATTTGTGCCAATTGGATCGATGCAAGTCCAGACCCAGCCCCCCCTGCGCTCCACCCACGCTTACTTGTCCCGAAGCCAGCGCTACCCACGGGCGGTTTGCGCCAATCGCCCCGGGTTGTCGTGGACCAAGACTTTCTCCTTTTCCCCCCCATTTCCTTTCTTGTTTGATATTCTCCTGAAAATAATCCTTACCCTTTTGGTCGTTTCATTGGCGCGTGCCGTTCTTTTTCCCGTGCTCATCGACATGAACGACTGTCGATCTATCGTTATTTTTTGATCCGGACCAGGGTGTTTCATGGCGTCTCCTCTTGGGTATGGCGGCTCTCCCGCCCATTCAGAGAGCTTCTCTAGTCCCAATCCCCATCCAATTACTCCTCCAGTCCGAAGGAAAGCTCTTCCGCATAATGGTGATCCAGTGACTTCGGGCCCTGACCACCCCTCCTCTCCCATTTCGTTCGAGGGAGATAAACCCACTTCAATTCCCACTGCACCCGTGTCCAGACCACTATCCCCTTTGTCGGTGGATGGAGACTCATATATATCGGCACAAAAGAACCCGAACAGGTACGCGACCAGCATGAACCCGGCTTTTCCTCTCCCGGATCTTTCTGCAGACCCTCCTTTTTCTCCCCGGCTAGCTACCGGACAAGCATGATATGCCCCGTACATGCTATTCCGCTTCTGCAGAGTCTGGAAGACTAATCGCGTGCCTCTGTCCCAACTACCCAGATATTCCCGAGGACGGCACCCTATCCAACCCCTACACATCGATACCGCAGCCTCCCGTCACGGCTCCGCCTCGTACTTGAGATCCGTACTTGAGGACGACGACGACGAAGACGAGGGTCCCGATTACTTTGACGAAGAATACGAACACCAGTTCACGAATGGAACCCCCTTACACAGTCGTCTAGATAGCGAACCATTCATCCCGGTCCTCAAATCCCCTCCTCCAACGAAACGATCGTCACGACGGGCAACGAGTATGGCATTACATCCGCCTATGAACAGACCACCTCCATTACATATTGACGTAGACCCGCGTTCGGTATCAATGTCAATGGGTGCGGGAGATCCAAGACACCCAAAAGCCCCTGGGAACAAGATCAGCTCCTTCTTCGGCTGGAAGGCAGCGAATAACAATACAGTTACATCCCCTGGAGGCGAATCATCGAGCACGGAGATCTCGGACTCCGGTCGTTCAGCAATGCCTTCCCCCATGCCACCATTAGCAAACGTCCCTTTCAAACCCGGCTCTCCTTACGACACGAAGGCCAATGGATATGGTCTTCCGGCGCGAACCCCTTCACTGGGGGCTTCAAGTTTAAAGGAAAATATATTTATGTCTAAGATGGCAGAGATTGAGAATGAATTACGAGAGATAAGCTCCGAATTGGCGGGATCTATCCGCCGGGAAATGGAACTGGAGGATCTGGTCGAACGGCTACAATTAGAAGGTCCGGACGTGAATCGACGTACTAGTGACTATTTCTCAGACTCGGGTACTAGCTCTGTTCGCTATACCTCAGATCCTGGGAAGAACGAAGATATCGAAAAGATTCGCCGCGCTGCAGAGCAAGAACGGGCACAGCTCAAGGTCGAGTTATCGCAGAAGTTACAGGAGGAGCGGTCTCAGCGGTTGGCATCAGAGTCGCATGTCCAAATATTGGAATCTCAAGTCCAACAGGTACGGCTGGCAAATTATACGCAACATACGAATGCTACTAACCTCTATCTAGCTTCGACGCGAGAGAACGGATATGTCTGATTTGTCGTCAAAAAACAAGGAACTGGAGACCGCACTGGAAAATACCAAGCGAAAGCTGCTTGAAGAGCGACAATCCAAAGATAACTTCGAGGACCTACTTACCGCCATGCGAGTAGAGTTGGAACAGTTGCGTAATGATCGAGATCATCTTCGAGATGACAACAGTCTCGTGGAGGAAATTGAAGCTTTAAAAATCGAAAATGCCTCTTTGGCTCAGCTACAGGGCGGACGATTCGCTTCGATCGCCGAGGAAGGTGGCTCACCTAGGAACTCGGCATTTGGAGTATCACGATCGAGCTCCATTGCACGCAAGCCCAGTGGCCTAGCTCGCTCGGGTTCGCTTTCTCGGTCTAATTCGATCAATAATAACAGCGGTGGGAAATCACCAGAAACACGTGAATCGTTGGTTGATAAGGTTCACGATATCGAGGTTCAACGCGATGCCCTCCACCGGACATTGCGGAGCCTCCTCGATCGCCAGGCATACCAGGCTCGCGAATACGAGAAGCGTACTCGTATACTCGAAATGGAGCTTGCTCGAGCCCAGCAATCGGGTCAGCCACGGAAATTGGGCTACGAGAGAGACGTGCGCAACCTGCGTGACGAGGTGAATCATCTCCGCATGCGCGCTGAGGACGCCCTAGATGGCAAGTGGCAGTGCGAGAAGAATCTCGCTGGTCTCAAGATGGACTTGGACCGTGCCGAGCAGGAGACCAGCTCTCTACGCGCGCTTCTTCTGGAGGACACTACCGCCGGTGCAGAGTTGATGACCGGTCAAGAAGGCTTCGCTGAGGTCGTGACCACATCTTCTTCCCTTCAATCTGCATTCCAGCAATTGCAGGCGGATCGAGCTGAGGCCGAGGCGGGTGTTGCGGATTCGGAAGAACTCGCTTCCTCCCTTGCCCGGACTGAGGCACTGGGAAGCAAAGTCGATTACCAGCTTCAGAACAACACCTCCTTGCATGCCCGTTTAGCAGCGGCCATTGATAAGGGTGACAAAGATCAGCAAATCTCGGTTGAACGGATTAATATCCTGCAGAACCACATGAGGGAGCTGGAGGAAGTTCTTCTGGTTGCGCAAAACCACTCCGAAGAAGAGATGGGCAAGCACGAGGACGAGATTCGTTTGCTAAAGGAAAGCCAGCATGCCCAGCTCACTCGGATGATGAATGGCGGACGCAACACAGTCGGCCTCTCCCCGCGGCCGCCGAACGCACCATTCGATTCTCGCTCGCCGCGTTTGGACCAGACCACGAGCGGAGAGGGTGTACCCTTGACCGTGGTTGTCCAGTCCGAAGTCCTCGAGCGACGAGTCAAAGATCTCGAGAAGCTCCTCCGTGATGCGGATATGGAGATGGAGCAAGTGGTTGGACGGATGAACCGTACGCAGATCGATGTGGCTCAGCTTCAAACTGACAGGTATGCAACTCATGTTTCGTCTCATATTCCTTCTTTTCATCCCATCTCTTACTAACTCACCCCACAGAGACGATGCTCTCCGCCAGACCCGCCAACTCCAGACCGAGATCCAAGCCGAGCGTGACGCCCTTAGAGGGCTCATCAACGCCCTGTAAATTTGACAATCTCGCGCTTTGTCCTTTCCTACCACCTTACTATACCACGTCTGCATTTGCATTTGCGCTCCCATCGCCCGTGATGGTAGAGTACAATATGGAGTTAGCCCGGAGTCCCGGGTTTTTGTTTTGGGTTCTTTTATGAAGACTATGCGTGTGGTATCACGCTGACCTCTTCCCTAACTTGGGCTTGGGGCGTTTTGTCTTTTACACTCACGAGACTGGTGGTTGACTGTTGTTGGTCGCTTGTATATAGAAACCGTCTCTATTAGGGTAAATATCTAATCTACTGTACAGTATTATTTGTGATCAATCTGGTATTCATGAAATACATCGAGATTAGCTGAGAGTAATGTATAAGTGAGATTAATGTGCGGTCCAAATAACTAGAGCATCCCTTCACATGCAACGTTTGTTTGTTTTGCATCCTCTTATCATTCGGGTGCCACCGCCGCAACTTGGAAACACCTTGAATGTCACATTCGCTTCTTGGCATATCATTGATCGCATCGGAATATATACCTTCAGAAACAACCTCTCCTAGCCTCCGCTCAAGCCGACCTCTAACACATCTCACCAGACCCCTCCTCGGCCTGGTCGCATTGCTCGACTACGAACAACGAGCTCCAGCACGACCAAACAAAGCGCACTCGAGTCAAAGAAGCAACGCTTTTGAACATTGAAAAGCCGGGATATTCTTTCCCTACGTCACATCGGCGGCCCCCTCGAACATATCCATTCTCAAGGGTCACAAAGACAAAAGGTCTCAAACAAAGCGCCGGCGAGCCAAAGAAAACCACGTACCTGACACGCGAGGACCATCTCTCTCTCTCTCTCTATCCCTTGTCTCTCCCCCGTCGACCACTTCAAGATACAACGATCATGGACTTCCTACCAGGTATCTATCTCACCTATCCTCCAGCCATATAGACACAAATACCGCAACGCAAAGTCTACAAGCTAACCAAACATCCACGGACACAGAAAACTTCCAAACAGTCCTCCAAAATCCCACCTTCACCTACCTCCAAACAACGGCACAAGACCATCTCACAACAAAACTCTCGCACCTACGCACAATGGTGCTCCAACCATACATAATCGAGCCCGTCTCGAGTTTCCTCGCCTCCTACTCCACCTCCATGCCAGACCTACTCTCAATATTCCTCCTCGCCATAATAATCCTCGTCTCCCTCAAGATTCTAGACTACGCCTACCGCGTGGTCGTATTCTGGGTCACCCTCGTCTTCAGACTTGTCTTCTGGGGCTCGATTCTCGGCCTCGGGTATTACGTCTACAGCATTGGTATTGAGAATGCCGGCAGAGATTTCGGGTGGCTTTGGGGTGTGGTATATGGGTTTGTGGGCGATTTTCAGGAAAAGAGCAAGACCGCTGCTGCGGCTTATGCTGGGAACCCTAAGTAGGGTGGTTTGGTTTGGTTTGTTGAATGGAAACTGTGTGATGAGAATTGAGTCAGAATCCTCGGCTTGTTAATGTCTTTCTTCGTGGCTGGTATGCCTGTTTGGGGGTATATGATGAAAATGCGCAATGGGTCTGTCTATTTCTTTACTTTACTTCATCCTGCTAAATTGGATGGCTGTTTTTGGAGTTCTAGACATAACAATATTCATGAATTGATTTTGGTTTCATTATGGTTTCATTATAATTTATATTAACTGAGGATATGACACAATATCCATTAGCAGCGTAGAAAGCTCCCAACTCTGACTCTGGTAGCCTCGGCCGTGGTTGTGTCGTAAGTCACTCCGGCGCGACAAGAATATTGGAAAGTCTTTCCAATATTGTAAGGTCCATCAGCCGGACAATAGCAACATGAGATGAAAAGTGGGCTTTGTCTCAAATTCCTCCGCTGCCAGAGACTCGAGGCTGCTGCATGGGGTGGCATTGGGTGAAGTGGTCGGTCGTGGGGGTCTTGAATGTGCAGGAATTTGACTACAAGTCACAGCACTGCAGTAATCACGCGTGATATCCCTCAATCCTCATAGTTTACCTCAACTTCATCCTTAGGTTCTCTTGGTTCCTGGGCCTCATGGTACTGGATAGCATCGTCGATGTGGCTCACAATCGCCGCGACGCTGTCCTCATCGGAGACATCCAATTGTAGGAAGGAAACCATACTGAAATCATCGATCAACTGTCCGACAGCCCGGTTGAGCTGCTTGAAAGATCCGCCGCTCATCAAGGAGTCCGCGGCCATGGGGTTGGCACCTGCGGTGAGATCATCCTCTTCCTTCTCTTGCAGCAATTGCACATCCACGTTGGTGAACCGTTTCAATTCCCGGCGTGTCACCATATCGCGGACCTGGTCCATCTTGCTGAGAATGTTGACGTGTGGCATCTCCATCATCAACATGGCGGACATGGCACTGAGTGTACCGGCGAAGAATTTAGCTTTGTCGATGACGAAGGTGCTTTCGAGTAGATAGGCGGCACACATGTTGATATTCAATGGGCCTTGTCGGGAGAGGAAGGTTGTCAGGGTGGGTAGAAGAGGAATATGTGTGTACAGCTCGATTTGTCCGGGCATATCGAAGATGATCAAATACTCTTCACTCAATGGCTCCAGTGCCTCTGATAAGAATTCCAGGTTCTGGAGTAGAAACTCAAAACAGTAGATGAGACCTCCATTTGGCCCCAGGCCCATCTCTTCCATCACGTCTTCCAAAGTGATCAGGTCCCGAATGTCGAGATCTGGTTCGTAGGCGAATGTCTCGGCCGCGGGGTCGAGGTTCACGTAGAAACAGCTGCGGCGGGTGGTTTGAAGGTGTTGGATTATGGCATTGCTGAAGGTTGTCTTGCCTGCACCCGCAGGGCCCATTACCAGGACACCGAATTTAGACATTGTGTATCCAATAGAAAGTACAAAAAGAATGTCAATGTTCTATCTTATCGCAAGAAAATTCCAAGGCTTGTAATCTGCCCGAAGTCACCGCCCCCAAATGGCGCGATCACGGGCGGACAAGGGACAGGAAGTACCGCGTACGGAGTACAATGAGGGTACTTCGGTAGTACCTGCATGTGGCCCACTCACACTATCTTTTCTCTGGTACCGCCAAAGTAACTCGGAAAAAAAGCAAAAACCCCCACCAAATTCCCCCTCCCCGAGAGATCTTCCTCTCTTTCCTCCTCCCTCCATTCCTCTTTCCCTCCCTTTTGTCAATTCCTTTTCCTTCACACACAGTCACAATGGGTTCTGTTTCAAACAGCGGCACTTTCCTCTTCACCTCCGAGTCTGTCGGTGAGGGTCACCCCGATAAGATTGCGTGAGTTATATCCCCTGAAAACTCTCACCTTTGCTCTCGGAGTGTTATTAAATGGGGTTTACATCAATTCCAATTGTCACAAATGTATTAATTTTTCCAATAGTGATCAGGTTTCTGATGCCATCCTCGATGCCTGCCTTGCTGAGGATCCCCTCTCCAAGGTCGCTTGCGAGACTGCCACCAAGACCGGTAGGTTGACCAGGATTACTTGAGGCCAGATCTCAATCTGACATGTTACATTAGGTATGATTATGGTCTTCGGTGAGATTACCACCAAGGCCCACCTGGACTACCAGAAGATCATCCGTGGCGCTATCAAGGACATCGGTTACGATGCCTCTGAGAAGGGTTTCGACTACAAGACCTGCAACGTCTTGGTTGCCATCGAGCAGCAGTCCCCCGATATCGCTCAGGGTCTTCACTATGAGGAGGCTCTTGAGAAGCTCGGTGCCGGTGACCAGGGTATCATGTTCGGCTATGCCACCGACGAGACCCCTGAGCTCCTGCCTTTGACTGTCATCTTCTCTCACAAGCTTAACGCTGCCATGAAGGCCGCCCGTGTTGATGGCTCCATCCCCTGGTTGCTCCCCGATACCAAGACCCAGGTCACCATTGAGTACGCCCACGACAACGGTGCCGTCAAGCCTCTGCGCGTTGACACTGTCGTCGTCTCCGCCCAGCACACTGACGATGTCTCCACTGAGGAACTCCGTGCTGTCATTAAGGAGAAGATCGTTCGCAAGGTCATCCCCGCCGAGCTCCTCGATGATCGCACTGTCTACCACATCCAGCCCTCCGGCCGCTTCGTCATCGGTGGTCCTCAGGGTGATGCCGGTCTCACTGGCCGTAAGATCATCGTCGACACCTACGGTGGCTGGGGTGCCCACGGTGGTGGTGCTTTCTCCGGAAAGGATTACTCCAAGGTCGATCGTTCCGCCGCCTACGTTGCGCGCTGGATCGCCAAGTCTCTGGTCAACGCCAAGCTTGCCCGTCGTGCCCTCGTCCAGCTCTCCTACGCCATTGGTGTCGCTGAGCCCCTCTCCATCTTCGTTGAGAGCTACGGTACTTCCTCCAAGACCTCCGACGAGCTGGTCCAGATCATCCGTAACAACTTTGATCTCCGTCCCGGTGTCATCGTGAAGGACCTTGACCTGGCCAAGCCCATCTACTACCAGACCGCCAAGAACGGCCACTTCACCAACCAGGAGTTCTCCTGGGAGTCCCCTCGTGCCCTCAAGTTCTGAGCGGGCTCTGCTTGATCCGGTGACTCCGGACAATTTTTGACGACTGTGATGATTTGCTTTGTTTTCAACAACTCAAAGCACGATGAGCATAGACTATAAAAAAACCCCTCATAAAATCCAGAAGTTGGTTTCCTGCTGGAGACCAACATCTCTTGTTTCATTATCTGCATGGTCGCGCAAATGACGGGCCTTTTCGGCGAAGACAAAATTCAACATGATACCACTTTTCATCGGCTGGGAAAGGAAGTTTTTGGCGTTTTTCTGGAGCGATAGTCTTCAACACCATATCTCTACCTCACTGTCCATGGTCCCTACCGGGAGATTTTGGTCCTGCTTCCACGGCTGGATCATGCTCTATCGGTTTCGAGGGGAACTTCACGGCACTCTCTGTGAGAGTGTCTGCAGGTTCTTTTCGTCTTGGGTCCTGGGCCTGCTAATCTAAACATTGGCGATAGATTCATAATATTCTTCATATCTTTTTTGGACATATGGTTTTTGGTAGTACACCAGTAGCTTACATATAGGTGTTTTGTAACGTGACTCAATCTAAGAAAGCAAGTTCAACATCTAGACGAAAGCCTTGCTACAAACACTCTTCGACTACTTCATTAAAATCAATTAAGTGTTACATTGGTCCAGGCGGCGTGCACGTCCCGACGCGTGACGACAGACCCGCCAAGATTCGAGCGCGATCTTGTCGACATCTGCACAACCAACGTCAATTGCTTTGTTAGTTTAGCATAGGACTCGACTATTGCGTTCAAATTACAGGATGCCCACGATTTCCTAGACGCGACCATGGCCTCGCGTGTAGTCCCGAACATCCTGGATCCGCTCAGTTCATCCGCGCTGAACAAACTCCATGAACCGACCCCTCCACCCATAAAGAAGCGAAAAAGAGGCGATCAAGAGGAGCTAAATGATACTGCTGGACAGCTTGCTACCTCTTCCATCGTCATTAGGGTGAGTTGTGTCTATAATTAGCCCAGTGTACGCTTAATCCATTGGTTGCTGTTGCTCACTCTCCGCAACTTGTATAGGCTCACTCGGCGTCTTTATCCGATGAACCCTTAATTCTCGAACCAATTACTGCCCTCCCCCGCACAAGGCTGCCCCTTTCATGGCTTGATGACACGCCCGCCTCCCGATCCGACGAGCAACCAGGCGGCCTTTTCACCGCGGACATCCCCACGCTGGAAGTTGACCTGCGCGCAAAGACGGAACCAACTGTCCTCGCTGTGCGCCTGATACCCAATGGCGGGCTGTATATTATCGAGAGAGTCAAGAGGGGCTTATACTCGCTCTCCAAGCTTGCCCGATGGATACACGAGGGCAATCTCGTTTTTGCGGCCAAGGGGTGGCATGGAACTGATGCGGAGGTGGATGGCGTGGCTGTCGATGAGACAGGTGCTATTCCTGATGGATTTGACTGGTGGCAGGTTGCTCAAATCGATGAAGCCCTCTCTGACCTTGAGATGGGCGAAAAGGATGCTGGGCTGGACATCGCGGTTATCTTTGGTCCGTCTGAGTCTGATCTCGGGAATATTGAGACATCCTTTGTGGGCGTTGTAGAGCACCGGAGTAATTCACTTGCTCCGTCGAGGAGTTTCGATGCCGCTGAGGGGGGTTCTTTCTTGCTTCCTGAATCTCAGGGCTTGGGGGATGTCGCTGTGGCTATGGAAGTTGATGGTGTCGATTCCAATGTCGTGGATGTGCAACAGTCGCCCGAGGAGTTGCTGGAAGGGATGAGAGATCACTATCTACAGGCTCTCTACGTTTCAAAAGTGATATGTTCTACTCGATATTGGGGCGTTGTCCTACTAACATTTTCTAGACTTCTGTGGCGTACTTTGCGAAGGGCCCGTTGACACGCTGCCGGACTGCTTTCCAGGCTCGTGACTCGGAACAGCCTCGCGGCTCGACGGAGCTGATTGAATCTTACCGTGAGGCTATCCTCGCTACGAAGAAAATGGACCTCAAATACAGAGAAACGTTGCCATCGGCGATTCGCGATGCAGTTCTTGCGCTTTCCGACGATGGCGCGAAATCTAAGAAGCGGAAGAGTAAGAAAAAGAAGATGGGCAAGAACGGTCTTTACCCAGAGGAGGAAGGATTCATCCACAGGTGGTGGAAGGACAGAATCTTAAATGAGTCTCCTGCGCAGGAAACGTCGCGTGAAGCAGAGTCTAAGAAACAGATTTCGGATCTCCGGCTCCGCGAGACACAATTGCAGATCCTGTTGATCTTGGAGGTCATGGTGTTGGAAATGGCCATTGCTTCGGCAGAGAAAAACAGCAATAACAAGGAGAAAGATGTAAATGGGGAGCAAGACACATCGAAGAAAGCGAAGCCTAAAAGATCTACGGATTTGAATGTGCTGCTTGAACTCCATCTCGATCGGATGTGCATCTGGCACGCCGTGACAATGGAAGAAACGTCTGCCGCTGATACAGCAAAGGCTTCTTCTTTCAGCGGCAGCCATCTTTCAGGCAAGAAAGTCGAGAGCGATGCGGTGCGTGACTTCTGCACGGAAGTCATCATTCCATTCTATGCTGCGCGTCTTCCAGACAAATGCAAATTGATCACCCGCAAATTCGGCGTATCTGGCGGTGTCTCCCCAGCTGCTAAGAAGACACAATCTTCGAGTAAATCACACCGCATGGAACCCGGGGCGGATGTCAAGCGACAACAGCCTGCACCGAAGCCCCGACGCACATTGCAGCGAGTCCTTACGGACGATAAAGCGGCAGCGTCCCAGGCTCGGCACCCGGGACTGACTCGATCAAACACCGCACCGAGCCAGCATATGGCGAAGCGCGACACTGAGCCCTTGTTGCCCACTGTTCTCAGTGGCAGTGTCCGGGGTGGCATCCAGAAAGCAAAACGCACGGAAAACCGCGAGGTTGATCTTAACGCCGTAGCACGACAACACGAGGCCAAATTGAGAAAGGTTCAAATGCTGGCCAACCAGAAGAAAGAGCTGGATGCTGCTATTCACGCGCTTCGGAAGCCGAATAGAGAGCTCGTCTCCAAGGATCTGGCAGATGATGCGTCAAAACGGGCTATAAGTGGTGGAGGCAGTTCAAGAAAGTCAAGAAACCCCGTGCGCAATCCGTTCGGCGAAGGGGTGCAGGTCATGGCGACTCCTCGAGGCAATCGAAGGAAGGATGCGGTCCCTCGTAGTTTGGTGCCATCCCGGTCATTTGCCGGTGTGGAAAATTCTCCTTTCGGCGAGTCTCCTATAATGATTCCATCCTCAAGTCGACGGGCGATCTCATTCTCTGGCGCAGACTCCGACCCTTTCAATTCTCACGACAATCCACGCGATGGACGAAGTCCACGATCAAGTCAACCCGACGGATCCATTCAAGAAACTCCAACTAGGCCATCTTCCAGAATTTTTCAGAGTGATACCATAGCTGCCCGTCGGCCACCATCCTCCACTGGCAAAGGCCTGTTCAGGGTGCCCAACCTCCCAGCTCCTCGCTCATCCACACAGCCAATGGTTCCAGGCTCCCCCATCCATTCACACCGTAACAATGTCTCCGCCTTTACGGAAAGCTTGTCGACATCAACTCGACAATTCAGCCAGTCTCTCAACCACGCTCGCACCTCGGCAATCATGGAGACACCGCCCAGGAGACAGGCACCGCAGAGTATATCTACACCCACTGCTGTGCCGTTTTCTCTGTCGCTTGATGCCATGGTCACCGATAGTTCTCGCGCTCACTCCCCACCTGCCGTCATGGGAACCCCCGTCAAAGGTGCCGCACCTGTGCCCGTAACGCCCGACAAATCCCAATCCAAGACGATATACGAGCAGCTGGGCTGGGATGACGAGATGGAATTCTAATTTCCTAATTTCCTATGCATACACGCCCGAATCATATCGTCGTCATGTGTCATGCATTCATCGGAGTTGTTCTGTGCTTGCTTTTGCTTTGCTGTGTGTTCTTTTCTCCATTCTTTCTGTTTTATTTGTACTGGTGTTCGGGTACACGTGGCCGGAGTTTGAGACGGCTGAAGCACTGGCGTGGCGTGCATTGTTGAATTCTTTTTGGATATATCCCAATCACTGCATTATCTTAGCTTTCTCCTACTCATAAGCATAGAATACATTCTATCCATATCCCACAACAAAGGGAAAGTTGAACATGCCGTAGTATTGTTCACTGGGGACTTAGATCCATGTAAGTACCTATATTGTACATTTATTGTGATTATAGGTACAATCTACCTGAAACATGAGCCAAGGTGTATGATTCTAAGCCAGCACATTCAGCTTCCGCTGGAAGGTTATGAGTTTATATTGTAATATTGGTGACGGTAAGGCTACCGCCTCGGGAAGCGATCGGCTCCCGGAGCCCAGACTGAGTTAGTCACCCCGCCGCCCTGAGCAGCCCACTGAGCGGGCCTGAGTTGCTCCCTGAGCACCTTGAGCGCTCACCCCTGACTAGCCCCTTTCATTCCTAATCTTGTTTTCTGGCCTTTTACCACCTTTTACCTGCTCCGATGGTAACCGCGCTGCAGCCTACTCGCTCCTAGGACCCTAGGTCAGCAGATGACGTAGTCTCGAGGCTGTAATAACGCGCCCTACTTTCCTAACGTCGATTGACTCGATTCCTTTAATCCTGCCTAAGAATGTGAAAATATCTCGTCCCTACGTTCTCTTCCACTTACTCTCTTAATGCTAGCCTGGCTCCTAGTAAGCGAAGCTTCGTAAGGAAATTCTCTAAAATTCTCTTTGTATTGATCTTCCTTGCTTAATATCCTATGCTAGATCCTAGGAACAATATTCGCCTCCTCCCTAGAGAACATATTTTTATATTTTTAGAGAGCTCTAGAATAGGTCTAGAACACTTCGCTGCACCGCGTGACGCAAAACGGCGACTTAAAGCGCCAGATCTAGTATGGCCTCGAGCAAGAGACCCGCTAGAGCGTGAATGAATTAAGCTAGACTCCTAGGAACTCGCTCTATGGCTATAGCTTCCGGCGAATTTGCTTAGAGAGAGCCAGAAAGCCTCCCTATCCGGTTCGAGATGGCCTTGGTCTTCGATAAGATCTTCATTTTCGGCCACGTCGTCTTCCTCACATTGCCATAGGAATTTGATGGCATCTTTTTCTTGGGTAATATAACGCCGGCTCCGCCTCAATAAAGCATTCGTTGACATCTATCATATAAACTAGGTATGTAATCTGTCTTAGTATAGGATCTCGATGGAGGCGGTAAAGCAAATGATTAGACCTTGACATTTCCCATGGGACTACAAACAATGCAAACAGGGAGAAACTCGTGACTTGCATAATTGTACGGCTTTATGCTGGTTTTTTAAGGTATTGGTCTAGTGGTTATGGCGATGTCTAGGCGACACCAAACGCCTACCAAGTTTATAAACACGGTCAGAGCACGGTCAGAAAACGTGATAAAATAAAGCTTTAAGCATATAAGTAATTTCTGGCTAGTTAGAAA
>CAJVRC010000836.1:456725-499570 GCA_911456345.1 Penicillium egyptiacum
GTGGGCCGAAGATTCTGGGGTGCCCATGGGAAATGTCAAGGTCTACAAATGATCACTTATGGGAGGCTGTCGAAAAAGCGAAGAATAGAGGTAAAACGGTAAGTAGGACGAGGTAAACGGAGTGTAATGGAAAATCTACTTGTAGGGTAGAAGGCCTGTCAATCAGGTAGGAGAAAAGCACCAAGTACAAAATGACTACAAAGCTGTTTCTTGAGCAGCTTCCAACCCACTCCTCAAGAGGATCTTATATACACTGCCTTTTCTAGCACGAAAAGGAGGGGGAAAGGGCCCGAATAGAGAGGCCACAAAGGGAAGAGGGGTTGCACCTAATTGCCATGCTTCCGGCCCCTGCGGGGGTTTTAGCCGCACCGTCGAATAGTCACCGAATAGTCCCCGTTTCCCTAGCGAAAGGCCCGTGCTTCTTATGATAAAGCGGACGCTTGATTTGGCTCACCTTTTCCTGGATAGAGGAAGCAGAGGATAAAAAGAAGACTGTGTTGTTGACTGTTAAAACAGTCCCTGGTCCGTACACAACATCAAGAGCGTGCTGTGATATAATGACCCGTTCGAATACCACGGCTGGGTTTCTCCTGTTTTATCCTTGCTCGATAAGAGTGCCTATTGACAGCGCCTGAGGCACTGTCAGGGCCAAGGGACACAATAGGAGCTCGGCTTTTCTGTTGCTTTGTGCTTTCTCCTCTGGTACGCTTCGACCTGTCTGCTTTGTCAGACTACTTCGAGCATACCTAGCCTCCCGCTTCAGCAAGCTGACAGGTCGAAGCGTACCGGGGACCAGCATTACGACCAAACCAGCCACATAGGGCATCAGTAAGGTGATGAACGTAACTGCTGTGGCTAATAGTTGCGTTTCTTGTATCTCTGTGTTGTGCTGGACTGCTTCAGCCGTGGCTTGGGTGACTGAAGGGAGAAGTACAAACATAACAAACACTCTCAATGAAATGATGTGAGCAAATTAAACTTTCACTGCGCCAGCGATTTCCCCACCTGCGGCAACCTTAAAGTCTAGGCAATAATACCTACTTCTCCTGCCATCTTCTGACTCTTCCTTTCACCTCTTTATTCATTCACCATGTCTAACTCAGAACTCTTCCTACCGCAACATTCTCTTTCTTCAACTTCGTGATTCTTCAACCTTCTTACAACAATGTCATCCCCATCCTCGCGCTGGTTTCACCAAGGAACAGACCCTGGCACAATCATCACCCTCGATCAACCTGTCCCTTCGCAGTGGAAGATCCTCAAGAAGCTCAATGAGCGTAACTTCCAGGGTAGTGAAGAAATGCGTCGTCGCCATGGCCACTACTCTTACGCTACGGCTAAACTCCTCTGTTGCGATCCAAAGAAGCCCTCCAGGAAAGCCTTCATGCGAGTTTATCTTCAGGTTCCTTTTAAGAACACTGAAATACAAGATCCGAAGAGCAGATTTCGCCAGGCCACAACATACATGCCCCCAGAGTTGACTGCCTACCAGGAGCTTACTCAGAAGGACTTCAGCAATGTACCAAAGCTCCTAGGGTACAAGGTCAGCACTCAAGATAAGTCAGGGCTGATCCCAAATGGGTTTGCGATCTGGCTGTCGTGGGAAATGGTCCCAGGTCTACGCCTCGGCAACAGCTTGGGAATGATCCATACTGGACTCTGTCCGCTGTTGAGAGGGGACATGTCCGTGTGGCCTTTATGAAGGCTCTTCCGTATGTCGATCCTCCCGTTTCCTGATCATGCTAACGATAAGCTTTAGTCAGGCGCTCGAGAAAGGGTATGGACCTTATACGCCCAGTCTCTCTAAGCTAGTCTGGCACAGTCAAACAGGCACCCTGTATGTTATTACATGTTGTGTTTTATGTCAAACAAGTGGACTAACATTTTCCGTTCTCTGCAGTTACTTCATCGGTTACTTCTACGGCATTAACGACGAACCTAAAGACCGGAGCAACATCAAGATCGGTCCTGAGGCCCTAGCGCGCTATGGCCTCGCGAAACCCTCTTCGAATGAATGGCGTAACAAAAATTGGAACGGGGATACTACAGGCTGGAAAATGTAGCTCATATAGAGGGGGAGTCCATCGAGCACATCCCTTTCTAGCTTCATCATTGCTCTTGATAAATGAACTTCTTGAATCTAATGTGAATATGGTCCGCCAGTACCGGTAGCGACTATTGCCTAGAAGACAATACCTTTCTCCAGTTGCTGGCGACGCCGTCGATAATACTTGGGGCTGCGGATTTGCTTCTTCTTTGAAGCAGGATAGTTCAAAATAGACATGCCTCAGGAAATAACAGATTCGGCCAAAGAACGTGGGCAAGTACTGACGCCGCAGAAGAATAACTGAATGACGGAAGGAAACTGTAGAGACTGGAGTTCAGAAGGACCCAGAGAGTAGTAAGACACTTCTCTCTCTTTGATGCAGGCCATCGAGCAGTTTGTACGAGCTGATGGCGGGGGGATAGACTCATTAAATATTAGAGGAAAGAGGGGGGTTGAGATATTTCAGCACCAAAAAAAGACCTTTCTATTTTGGTGATATGTGGCTACAAGCGGATTACGTCAGGACAGGCCATTACGACACAATGATCGTCTTCCCTGAGCACACTGAGTGAAGGGTGAGCTGATCACTGAGCACCCTGAGTGCTCAGTGAGTATATACTAAAAGTGGGTCGTGTTGGATCACGTGCGTTATGGCGACTAAGATTCTTCGTAAAATGGACGCTTAAAGTGGCGTCAGAAGTAACCATTTTCAGCGCCCAATTTACCGTCACCTAGCGTTGTGGTGTAGTGTCTCACTTCAAACAGGCGTCTCATGTATGTCAAGCGCAGATATGCAAATTCTCTTGATCACATATTTTCCGCTTTCTTATTTTAAAATTTTATATAATTTGTCTTAACCTTCTATGACACCAAAAGAACACCAGAAAGACATAAGGCTGTGCAAACGGTCAACTATTCTTATCGAGTACAACATAGACACTCACACCCAGGATATAAGCCATCTATCTGTTTTTTAGCCTAGTGGAAGTCAATTGCGACTAGACCGCCACTAGATCGACCTTGGCTTGATCTAAAAGGCCTTACGTGGTCGACGTGTGGACGCCCCACTGTCAAGGCAGTCGTATTCGGTCTAGGATGTCTCGAATAGACGAAACTCCTGAAAGGGAAAATACTTATCAAATAGTCCCCTTTACTGTGCCTCCACATTTGCTTCCATTTCGAATACACCTATCTAAAACTTCCAACAATCCGACGATGCTTAAAAGTCCAAGAAGGAATCAGAGATCTACGCGTATTCCGTGCCAGTCAGTCCGGTCATGAACGAACACGAACATCACAAGGCCCCGAATCACAGCCGACCTCTATTATACATCCCCAACACATTATGGACGCGATTATTTGCAGCGACGGTGCTCATCGAGACGGTCCTTACAGTCGCAATTGAAAGGTAGGGGCCCGACCTCGAATATCAGTCCCTTCTCGGACTTGGAGCTTATGGGGAAATCAGCTGGATTCTCACGAGCCTATGGGACGACCTCGACGATGACAGCGAGTCAAACGGAACATTGCGCCTTCAGTCATTTCTAGGCCTGTACATTTTCGCTCTTCTATACGAACTAGCTCTATCATATGATGCACTGCGCCGGAGGAACACAATCCAGCTGGTCGGACTCTGCGTCTGTAATCAGGGCCTGTTCACATATGGCCTTCTGCAGATGAAGGAGATCAAGGATACTATCTCTGGCTCGACAGAGAAAGTCCTCGGTGACCACTTGCAGGACTTGTATCATGTCGAGATCATTCTTGTCCCGGTGATTTTGGGTATCGGGACTGTGTGCATGAGCTTTTTCACGTGGAAGTTGCGCGCGGAGTTTTCATGGTCTATATACAAGAACGTCAGCGCCGATTTGCAGATGAAGCGTCGATATTTTACATACCAGGTTCGTTGCGACGCTGGTAATGTCCTTTTGTTTTGCGACTGACCGAATTCCTAGGTGTATATCGCTCTCCTAAAATTCGATTTCTTCTTCGTATTTGGAACTCAACTTCAAATCCTCCTTGTTATCTTTCAAGACCCAAAAGACATGGATTTTGTCGTCAATGCCTCTGTGATCCCAATCACGATAGCGACCTTGGTTCTATCAGCTCAGTTTTGCAAGCGCGAGAAAACGAAATCTCTCATGCTCATGATGGTGAGGATCCTCGCGAAGCAATATCCGAGCTCCAAACTAACCAGTCATCTAGTTCCTTATGCTTCTTATAGTTGGATTCCTTGTCCTCATCCTCCTTCGAATGTACAGCCGCGAGGATAGCACTGATTTCAGCTCTTTCCGGACTTCCCTGACATTATTTGCAGGTGTATCATTGTTGCTGATGGCTCTCACGATCATCAACTCCGTGATGTGTATCCTTAATTTCAATAAAGGATTGAAGAATCACGTTCACCCCCCTAAAAAGGGGAAAACGGTCTCGTTAGAGCTCGAATCCCAAGAGACACCTACGCGGTTCTTGTTGAACTAACTGTACTAACTTCATGACTTATTGCCCTTTTCTTTACTTTGTGTATTCTATAACTATTCTATGTACATATAGACTCCAATGGCATTGGTGACTCAACTACCTCAATCTAGTTATATTTTTGTACTGAATGATCCCAATGTTTGTCTGCATAATAACGGAGATTTGCGTCGAATAGCAATTCAAGAGATCTGGGCCATCCACTCTCTGAACGGAATGTCCCATATCTCACCACGGAAATGGCTCTTCATCAACCAACCATGCTGGATTTCCTGACCCAGTCTCATGTGGACTTTGGGCTGCTTGATCCAGTGGAGATGTTCAACGATTGGCGGTTATACGTATTGGGGGGATTGGGACTGCAAGGACACTAGCTTTAAGAATAACTAACTCTTTATTGGCGTAAAATATATATTCCTAGATTGAATTCAGGATGCAACGCTGCGGAGTAAGTGTGGGGTGATCGTCGGTTAATGGCTCCGATGTCTCAGGTTGCCTCTTTTTTAGAGACTCAATATTTAGCTGTAGTATCAGCTGTGCTATTTAACTTACATTCTTCGGTTTTCTATTCTAATTGTCAAGCCAATGGTAGTGTACAATAGGCTGCCACGGCTACAGTCTTTATAATGAAACTTGATTCAGGATTCTTCGTTTTTCCTTTTGTTCTGGCTGTGCAAGCATACGATGATGCACTTGGTCTACGTAATGGCTATACTTCTTTATCCACAGCCAACTTTGACATCAAGTTAGTCAAAGATTCCCAGGTCCTTGTCTCTCTCAAACCAGCAGGAGAGTCCTTTGACTTCTTGCCTTTCGACGATATTACATACAGAGCGGCAAATGGCCAGTACCACAATGGGGACATTACATATCGTTATCGACTGTCGGGTTCAACGGAGTGGATTGCAGGCGACTCATCAAAAGCAAGAAAATCGTTGAAAAGTGTCAAGTCCGATGCTCTTGCTGCCGGTGAGATGACACAAACCCTACCCACCTCTCCTATCAATATTCTTCGAGAATGGATTGATGTGGACGGCGATCTCGGGTTGACCTTCACTCTGACCAACAAGGGAAATCAGACACTAGAAATTGGCAGTCTGGGCTTCCCAACCGAATTCAACAGTATCTTCTCCAACCGCACAGCAGAAGACATGGTGGCCAAGTGCTCGCTCGCCGATCCATACATCGGGATGGATGCTGGGTACCTTCAGGTGAACCCCACGTCTGGGACCGGGGCATCGTTGATCGTTACCCCATTGTTCAACACGAGCACTCCACTAGAAGCGTGGCGAGACTTAGACGAGCCTAGCACTGATCCTCTCTATTACGGCAGTCAAACATTTGAAGGCTTCTATGAATGGCAGACTCACACTAAAGCCTATGCTGAGAATGAGTGGTCTGGTGTCACCCCATGGAACGAGCCTAGCTCTCGACTTGTGAACCCAGGTAACTCAGTGACCTACGGATTGCGCTTCACAGTTGTCAAGGATGGTGCGCGTGGAATACATGATGCAGTCAAAGTCACCAACACGCCTGCCGCGCTGGGCATACCGGGCTATGTGGTACCAGTCGATCTCACGGCTCAGCTTTACGTTTTTCACTCTCAAATCGCGGAAGTTGTATCCGAAGGCAACTCCTTTAAGATAACCCAAGGTGCGAATGGCACTCTATCACTCACTCCGACTGGCTCAGTCTGGGGTCGAACCAGAGTAACGATCACATACGAAGACGGCAAAGTCCAAACGGTGCACTACTTCGTTACGGACTCAGCGCCAGCAACAATCAGCAAATTGGGCGAGTTCACTACCACGTCGATGTGGTTCAATGACGCAAATGATCCCTTCCATCGAGCCCCATCAGTCATGACATGGGACCACTCAACCCAAGCCCAAGTCCTCCAAGAACCCCGAGTCTGGATATCCGGACTAAGCGACGAAGGCGGCGTGACCTACTTGGCCAGCGCAATGAAACAATATGGTCTAACCGACGCGACAGAAGTATCAAAACTTGAACAATTTGCCTCCGATGTTCTGTCTAAGACTATCCAAAATTCAGACTTCACTGTCCGCAAGAGTATCTTCTTTTACGAGCCTGCCCAACTCCCTGAATATACGTACGATCGCTCTCTCGACTGGGGCAACTGGTGGTCGTGGAATAAGGATGCCTCCTATGCTACGGACCGTGCCTACAACTATATCCATGTGATCGGGGCATACTGGGCGTTGTATCGCGCAGGTCGAGATAACGGATCTCTTCTAAAAACACACACTTGGCAGTGGTATCTCAGTCAAGCATACAATACCACAGTGACCTGTTTCGCCACGGACTCGGCTGGGCATGGGCTTGTGGGGTACTCGCGTCTCGGACTCATGGGCGAGACTGTCGTTGGTGAGCTTCTATCGGATTTGCGGCGTGAACAGTGGACTGCCGAGGCCGACTCTGTGGAGGCTGCTATGAAGCTTCGCGCGGAAGCATGGGATACGGAGGATGTTCCCTTTGGCAGTGAGATGGCTTGGGACTCGACTGGCCAAGAGGGAATCTACTATTGGAGCAAGTAAGCTTTGCTCTTTCGGGACCTTTCTCCGCAACCATACTTAATTTATTAACGTTCCATTTAGCTATTTCAAGTTAACCAACACAGCAACGAAGACCATTAACAGCATCCTGGGATACATGCCCACAGTGCCACATTGGGGATGGAATGGGAATGCCCGGCGATATTGGGACTTCATGTAGGAGCCGTCCCAATCTTTCACTGCTGAGCTTTCTTGACGTGTTTCCTCTACTAACATCTCATTAAGCTATGGCGGCAAGCTACAGCGTATCGAGCGCATGATCCATCACTACGGATCAAGCCTCAATGCACTACCCTTGCTATCACATTTCCGCCAGAATCCAACTGACATCTATCTCCTCCGAGTTGGCTACGGTGGAATAACAGGACCACTATCCAACATCCGACAAGATGGCTCCATGTACAATGCTTTCCACTCCTTCCCTGATACCCTGAAAGGCGACGACTATTCAGGCGATTACGGTCCAAGCTTCTTAGGTATGATGCTTGGATCCGCTGTCTATGTCGTCGATGATCCCGATGTCGGGCTTATCGCGTACGGCGGGAATGTCGACACCGATGGAAACACGGCCACTGTGCATCCACGAGATGCTGTGCGCCGTCGTGTCTATGTTGCACAAATGGGAGTATACATCACGATCAGCGCTGGGTTGATAAAAGAGGTCTCGTTTGATATCTCTCTACCGACGGCTCTTCAACTACGTATTGTCCCTGGGTCGTCTGATGTTTCTTCGGTTGTTGTTTGGGTCGAGACTCCGGGTACGGGGGATGACTATGCTGTGGCTGGGGATCAATTGCAACGCGCGAGAGGAGGCTGGAATGTCGAATTCGCCTCCGAGGAAGCGAATGTTGTTGTCTCCAAAATGTGATTTACGCTGAACACAGATGCAGATGCTATTGGATAATTTATTCCTCCGTCTACGAGTCTGAATGGAATGGAGAATTAAAATACTCAATATGGACAGATGAAATATTGAAATGCAGGGTTTGCGCAGGATCGCTTGATCTATTGGGATTACTATGCCTTCACGCTGCATTGCAAGAATGGTGCCAATGCAGGCTTTGACCGACGCAGATGCATAATTCCTTGCATAATCACTATCCTATATCCCAACTTTGCTAGAAGTAGCGAAGCATCCCGAGCTCCGGATCCACAAACTAATGGCCCCTTCAACAATGAAAAATTGGATTTAGATGATACACCACTCCGAATCAAATTATCTCAGTGACACACCATCCCAGATCGACCACATCGGATTTGCCGCTGCGGTGGAGGATAGCGTCACAGAGGGCGTGCATGGAGCTGCAAGGAAAGCACAGATGAGGTACCATATACATTCTCGGATATGGCGAATATAGCATTGTATTTGGACAAGGGGAAAACAAAGGCGGCGACTTAACCCTGCTGGCCTATATTTATAGTATGAAGAGGATCATTGAGCCTAAAATTGAATTGTTACTGCTATCTAAGGAACAATGAACAGATAGTACTCGAGCACTACGGCATCCCAACGGCACTCTTCGCGGTTATCAACCTAGATCAACACCCAAGGCCCTTACGCCAGTGACCTGCGCCCTTTCAAAGCCTCGAAGTATTTATGCATCGACGTCAGTAGGCCCGTTGTCTTACACCCACTTTTCGCAAAACCGCTAGTCAAACGTTCTTAAGGCGATCAAGCAAACCAGCGTCATCCATGACATAACCGAGCAATGTCGTTGGTGATCCTGGTCGAGCAGTTCCTCGCGGGCCGAAAGTTCACCGAGGGGATACTTGCTATGGGATACTTGCTATGGGATACTTGCTATGGGAGACGGATGAGATACCAGCCAATCGGGCAGATCCGCTGGTCGAATGGGGCAGTTTAGATTTGAGGGCCTAGAGATGTGCTGTGGCGATGCTGTGGATGTCAGATTCGATGTTCTCTTGGCCGAGCATGGCTAAAGTTCCAGTGACGTCCTCGATCCTCGTGGATGTACGAATGTAGGTTTTGTATGATGTGTGTGTGACTTTCCGTGTTTTCATTTCTTGTTTTCATGTTCCTCGCAACTCAATTTCTTCATCCAAGGTCGATAGCGTAGCGACGTCAGATGCATATTGACAGTTTGATACAGATCAAACCATGGGTCCGAAGCCAAAATAGTCCCATTTACCAATAGCATGGATAATGGGAATATCAGAATGTCATTTGAGACGGGAATATATCGAAGTTTGCTGAAAAGGGCAATATGAGAAATGTGACATGACATGACTACATGTCTATGATGAAACCTGATCCGATCGGAGGATAATTTGCCACCTTACCGAACTTTCCACCATTCATAATTCAGTATTCTCAGCTCGTTTCCTTTGGTTTCCATGAGGATCATGGTTCCACATCCAATCTCTCGGGTTTGGGGCCTGCGTCAGTTCTCCAGTACATTAATAGATTTGGCATTTCGAAGATCGTTTGGCACGAAGATCGTTAGGATTCTCATATTTCCATTCTCGGCTATGTATCATGTGACTGGGGTTACGCGGCAGGTGAGTCACATCGCTTGACCTTCCGGCTTGGGCACATCCAAGAATAGAGTGTGGGGAGTTTGGGGGAAGATTTCAAAGCAAACAATATCCGGGTTTAGAGAGGCCATAATAGGCCAATATTATTGTTCGAATTCTTAGTGTAACCGGGAAAGCAGATTGTCCAGCAAAAAAATTGTTCTTTGGTAATTATAAGTATAGTGTCAGAAGTAAAGTAGTAAAGTTATATACATGGGTTCATTTTGATGTATTCATCATGGTCATCAAGTCGTAATATCGTGTCGGTGGCAAAGGATCAGGAGAGAAGGTTCGGCAGTCGAGAGTGTAGAAGAAAATTATAAGGGAGAGGCGAGTTCAACCCGCGATTGGGGACACGATGCAGGATCCCCCTGTCCAGAGGTGTTTAGAGGTCGCCTCAAGACAATTGCGACCCTTTTCCAAAAAACCATGCTCGGAGGAATTTTCAGGCGACGTTGGTGATGTTGATGCAGGTGATTCAGGTGATGCAGGTGATGCTGGAGATGCAGGTGATGTCGGGGTTGCCGCAACAGCGACAGGCTCTGATTTTTGTGATAATTGTTCGGTGACTTCGACTAGAGTCTCGTTGGCCTGAGCTCTGTTCTTAAGAACAGGCAATTCTGTGTTGATCTCATCCACATCGTCTTCCTCGTCGGTGTCTTCGAAATCAAATGAACTGATGCGAGACTTCATGTCATTCTCGGTCCAAGACACAGACCCACAGTGCAGGCGAAAGTGAGCCACGCAGCGGCGAAGGTCGGGGTCCGGTGCAGTGGCTTCACGGGCGAGTTTCTCTTTCGACATATGTGTGAGCTTGTAAGGAAGGGCATTTCGGTTTGCCATAGGGGGCCAGCGTTTATTTTGAACAATTGGCACGGAGGCGGTTGGTTTTGGGGTCTTGGGGGCTCTTTGTGTCGTGCCGGTGTTCATTGTGTTTTTAAATGGTGATCATAGACCGGTCTTAATAAGAACGTAGCCCAAGATGTTCAAGGGATATTTTTGGAAAGTGTAGAATGGTAGAGTTCCAAAAGGAAAAAGGCCAGGGAACGGGAGTAGCGAGTCTTATACCCTCGAAAGGATAAATGGGGAAACCTGGTCCAAGCGCCCGTGTCACCCGATCAAACCGGTTCCAGGCTCTCTGGCTTTTTCCCTTCTCTTTTATGACTTGTTATGACTGGTCTACTCTTTTAAAACTCTCCTACCCCAGAAAGTTACATATTCTTGATTAATTTATTTTAATATATTCTTTGCTCATTGTCCCAGTCCAAAATGGTTCAAAAGGATAAAGAAGAAGAAAAAAAAAGGGATCACCGGTGTACGTAGCGGCTATTCAGTGGCCCCAGTTTTCCTGATCATTTGATGCTTCGAAAATTTTTCGGTGGAGACTCTTCTGCGGAGCTTATCTTGCTTATTCGCCCTAAAGAAAAAAGAAGAAAAAGAATTAAAAGGAAAAGAAGGAAATAGAAAACGGGGAAACTCACGATCCCCACGGATTACTTTCCTAGGAAATCCGAACCCCCTCATCCTTCGGTTTGCAGCTGCTTCTTTACAGCAGTTAGACACTACACCCTGCTTTCAATTCTTGTTTCTCTTTTCCCTAAATACAATCAGATGAAATTATCTCTGCAATATTTAAAAGCTGATTTCCCCTTAGGAATACCGTCGCATTGTTGACTCAGCAAGCCCTAACTCCCGAGGTCCAACCTTGGGACACACTGGGTAAAACACTGCATTCAGTTCGACTGCATTATATTAACACATAATAAGTGCCCCGGCCACGATCTTCCTGTCCCGTGAGCATAATAATGTGCTGGACAACATACATACACCGACAAGTCCCAAGCATTCCACATATGTCCCACTCAGGAATATGCCCCTCCTGACGATCTTTGGGAATCCGAAGACGGCTCTCCCTCATCGTCTGGTTATAATATCCGTGCCACGGAGATGCTCCAGACCCCCGCTGTAAACCTACACCAGCTCCTTTCGTGGACACCAAACCGAAAAAAAAAGAGGGTGGCGCCCGAAGCTGGAATTCATTACTCCGTACTCCGCCCAGTTTATCAAGAAAGCAGAAAATTATCCTGCCGATCTTCCTCTTTCACAACGGCCCCGCCTTGGATAATATAGGAAGCCAAGCATAGAGAACTCTCCGGTTTATTGTAGAACCTGATCGAAGCAACACGTAATAAAATAATGGAATTGTACAATAAACTTGCAGACATGATGCAACGCCGGTGATGGCGAAACAAAAAAAGAAAAAAGATGGCCAGATCTGCAGAGGACCCCACTAATTCCAACATTGAAACTATTGCAGCCAAGCCCAAAATCGAAGTCTAGAATCTCCTTTAAAGGGCTGGGCACTTGGAGACGCTTTCGAAGCAGGTTCTGTACCCGCTAAGCACACGTTTGGTGGGACCCACAATGCTTCTAGCGCCAGCGCCTCGAACTAGTTCGCACGCTTTAACTAATAAACAGACAGTTAGATGATGCACTTAAACGGTGACTTGTTCTTACGGTCGCAGCTAGAGGTTTCATCTCTGTAGATCATACTGCGTGTAAAATAGCACATTGCTACCAGAGACTCGCAATACGCGAGGTTTTAACGAATTTTGTATGGTGGATTAATTAATACACCGGTTTCCATTCACTATATCCGGGTATTCGTTATATCCGCGTTCGTTATAACAGGCGTTTACTGTAACTACCAACCTTGGAACCTTCCAAGGTTGTACGTTGAGGCTGACTAAGCACTAGGCGACACCTGGGCACCTGGGCAACAACAACAACACAACCTTATCCACCCAAGTCTAATCGACCTCCACGTGCAGACAGTTGAACCTGGTGGATGCCTTCTGACCGGCTGGTATCAATCTTGTTGCTTTTGTTGACTTGCGCCATGGACTGGCTTATTTATGTTCTTCCCCAATGCTGGCTGATCTAGCTCTGCGAGCAGGCAAAAGCACGGAACGCAGTTGTGGGCGGCCTTGATGAAGGGAATCAAGTTCTCAGAATCTCAGACGGTCGCAGTCAAATACGGGTACGGTGTTACGCCAGGTGAAGCTGCGACCATTATGCCTACCTATCAGCACCTCAGTCGAGGGGTCGTCCGTGTCCCACAGGTCCACCGCTTCTTTCAAGGCCGATCTGATCCCTCATAGCCGAAGGGTTATCTATTTATGGAATGTATCCCTGGGAAGACCCCGGAAGATCTCGGCGTAAGCGTTGGTGACGTCCATGAGCGTTTAACGAATATTGTTTCTGAGTTAGCGACGGTCACAGGCGGTGATATACCAGGACAGGTCGATGGGGGAATGCCTCAAGGCTACTTGTGGGGAGATAACGGCACGAGGGAAATGTTTCAGTCTGTTGACGATATGAATCGGTGGATCAACAAACGGCTCCAGCTCATCGACAAGACGATAGATCTTCGTCCATATCCCCTTGTGCTCTGCCACCTCGACCTCTGCCGCCGGAACATCAGGCTCATGGAAGATAACACGGTATCCCTCCTAGATTGGGGCCATGTAGGGGCTTTCCCACGATTTTTTGAGGCTGCTGCTGTTTCGTGCATCAATGATGATGCTGCTTACGGGGATAGCCTCCACCAAGTGATTACAAAGGAGGCAAGGCTGGCAGAGAGGGAGCAAGAATGTGTGAAATTGCTTCTGCGAGCCCGTGCTGCTAGTTTGCGGTATATCTTGTTAGTTGAAACACCGCAAAATGGTCTGAATTGGATGCTAACTTTTGTCTAGTGAACCACATGAGGGTACTGGCATGCGCACTGATATTGATTCCTGGGCCCCTCTGCCTCCTCTGCCTCCCCTTAAACCTTGAATGCGTTAGCAACCAAATGATATGATGTGGGACTGGCCGAACTACAGGAGATAATTTTTCGCCAATACGTCCTGACTATTGTGTTGCACTACACTTCAAAGAGGACCGAGAGCTTTAGCCTCTTATCATGGAACGAGGGACACTCTGCCTAAGCCGCGCATTTCCACCCAAATAATATGTTATGTCTTGCTAAATGGATGACCCCGCAGCACTACTCCAGTTATACTAGATGCTTTATACAATCACCTACTCGAGACAGTCACCTTATACCCAAGCTACAGCTTCTTTGGAGTGATTCAATAGTGGAGAAAAGACGCTGTTCTTATGGTTATTATATACCTGGGACTGCAACAAGGGCAAGCGATGCTATCTCTGCCGCTCCACTCTTCATCCAACTAAAAATGAGTAATTGAGAAGTCTAGTGATTGACTCTCGATCTTCCGGGCGTTCTGCAACGCCGACCACAAGGAAACTTGCAAGCTTTTCAGTATTTTCTGTGCCAGAATCAGTCGGTAATCTCGCTAATATGGACAGCAAATTTTTCTTTGCCATGCTCAAATATCTCGTGCATGAGAGATCGCAAAATCACATGGACCCCGTCAATAATGCAGCCAAAAGATTCTACTGGGAAGAGTGGCTCGTTTGTAGCAAGTTGAAATATCTGCACTTGATAGTTAGATCATGCTAGGGAATAAGGGTGGTGAGGATACCAAACACGCTAGAGCCCATACGTCAGCCTTCTCATTCCACGAATGGGGTTGGACTAACTCAGGTGCCCTCAAGGCTACTGGCGTGACAGGAAGAAAATCATCCTGGGCGTTCCATGTAACTATAGTAATTGTCAGCAATCCACACTCCCGAGGTCTCGCATCACCGAAAGGGTCCAAACCTCCGCCCATATCACCAATCTTGACTATAAGTGTCGAGAAGGCTGCATTGTCTACCATTCCGCCGGGCCGCTGCGAACTCATAAGATACCGCGGAGCACTGTTATCCACTGCAACTCCTGGAAGCCAGTTAACGTGACTAAATTCAGGTTCCATCATCATTCCACTCGATAAGTCGCAGTCCAAGGTGAATAGTACGTTAGCTGCTTGGAGGTCTATCCACAAATCAATAATCAATTTGGGCATTTGGTCCCCGAGATACATACCGCCATGGATAAGGCCCTGGTTGTGAAGATAACTCAACCCGAACAATATTTGTTTAGAAACCTTTCGCGAACATAATCTGGGTAGCGTGGTTTTCTCCGAACAGTCATTGCTTTACCATCTGGCATCATGACCGGGAACACGAGGCAAAGATGTAAGCCATTAGGCCCTTTGTCCTCAAAGTGATCCAATAATTGCAAAACGTGATCATCCCTGGATGATGTGTATCCCCTTTTGACAAATGAAGGAGGATAGAACGTTCTCGACTATTACTTGAGATGTCCGCTTTGAGAATCTTCAACGTAACATATCTTTCGAGCCTAGAGGAAAAGGAGTAAGTTTGATAGTCGCGAGCGAAATATGAAATGAGATGAAGGAAAACAACCATGTATCTTCGGCAATCCAAACTGTGGAAAACTGGTCAAATGCCCATTTTCCAACAATCCGATACCTATCCTGGAAAGTGTCCTCGAGGTGGACTGGATTGTAGCCTCCAGCACGATACTCTTCGACGGGCTCGACAAAATCATGAATGCGTTCGAAGCGACGCATGGCAGATTTCCTACTTAGTGACGCGGCTTCGAGCACTGTGATGAAACGATCAAAGCGCCGACTAATCTCGCAGGGTGTTCAGCTCCTTGTTGGAATCAACTGATAACTGTATTAATAGAATGAAAGGTATATTTATGAGAACTCCCTTCCAGTCAAAGCTGGGCTTTATTGTCAAGCCTTTCTTACTCTGTCTACGGAATATCCTTTTATCTACAACTTCATTATGGTTTTACCCGTGGAATTCAAGCCGGCCATTATGAAGATTAAAAAAGTCAGGAGGACTAGAACGATATCTCCAGACGATATACATTGGCATAACCACTACTACATCGACCTAGCTCTTTCCAGGTCTCTACTTTTGTCCCTGCCTTCAGCTGTTTATGTCTGTCCATAACTTAATCGAACCACTATTATCTACTCTGGAATATATGCTGCTTAATGCTTTATAACAGCCATATTTGATAAGGCCCTACTCGCAACACAAACTGTACGTTGTATATTGCAAAGACTGGCATAATGCATATGGTAGGTAGATCCCAGAAAAGAACATCTACGATGTACACACAAACTCACACCGAACCAATCGTACAACTTCTCCCTTAAAACACTGCATGCCCAACCTAAACTACTGCACCACACCGGATGCGTCTTCCAAACACCCCTCTTCTAGGATTAGCGGATTCCACACCATGCAGATCTTACTCGATCTCTGGGTCACGAGTTCTCTACCCCGGGCACTTCCGGGTTACTGCAGCCTAAAACAAATAACAAATGTGATTTAGGCTAATGCATGCGCGCGACTGGACTTTGAGAATTTGCTCATCAACGCTCGAGGAAGGTTTCATCTCCGGGTAACTGGCATACGGCTGCAACTAAGCCAGTTCCTGGGCTTGCTAGGATATCTGCACCATCCAGCAGAAACCATCCCTCAGATAACAAATATCGCTATAAGCACCGTTGAATTAAATCTTCTTTACATAGTAGTGGATCAGACCCTAGCCCCAACCAAATCAACAAGCGTAGCCTATCGGACTTTCATAGTGCCTCCAGTCTTCATTGTGGCATTCAAACGCCACTCAAAGAACTTTCCTGATTTTCGGGATTTGGACCAGGCCCACACTATATTTTAGATCTGCGCGCTATGATACAGTATGGACGACATACTGCTGTGCATCCCTATGCATAAATGCAGTCGTCTGTTTCAGTCATATTCACAGCCGCGAGGCAAACCGGTCTGTATAGTCCAACAAGCAGGCTTTTCTGAGTTCTGCTGAAATGTCTGTGAGCTGTGCTAGATTTATAGCTAGGCTACAACCAATTGAGGCGGATCTGTACGACGCGTGGCCCCCGACGCGCAAATTGCAGGGCAACGTCAAGCACGCTCATTATATCAAATAGGAAATAGTGACTCCCGATTTCTTGCTTGTGTTGCGTGAGTGTATATACAGCTTAAACTTACTTTTGATACCGACATATGCCTGTCTATTCTGGACAGATCATGACTAGCAGCTGCCGGAATTACCAATATCAGAGGCACGATGGGATATGTTGAGGCATGATATCAATGCATATGTGTGCCCGCAACTTATCGGTGGCAGTGAGCTGCCCCTGGAGATTCAAACACGTGGCTTTTAAACGCGTAGTATAGCTACTTTCCAGGAGTCCGTTTTGTTGTAACTCTTGATCAGAACCATGTTTTCCCTTGGTTGTCAATAGTGCGGACACATTTGGTTCTGATGTTGCATCAAAAGAGAAACATTCTAAACTCTCGCCCAGATATTGGGTCGAAAAGCAAATAGGCTGGAAACGCGATTGGACATGTCCACTTTGACATTTTTTATACCTTGTTGCGCTGACGAATGATGTTCTGCTCATCTTGTATCTGCATCAATTACGGAGTAAATGGCTCTGTATGTGTCCAATGTGTCTTCAGGAATGTAGGGATGGAAGTGGGGGGACATCAATGATAAAAAGCTTGGATGTGACCTGATGGCGGTATAGCGATCGTCGTTAGTTGTCTTTGAACGTACGTTACTTACCGCCCATTTTTGCTTGATGAGATTGATAGGGACATATTATCAAATGTGCGTCCGGTATTTGCCCATACCCAGCCGGCGTCTATGAAAGTACATAACCCAATAGATCTGCGTGACAAAGAACTGAAACGCCACTCGGCGCGAGTCGATGGTTCACGAAGTTAATATCAGTCCATTTTCTAAGGTGGTAGTTAAGAAAGCATGTTGCATCCGGGGTAGCTCGACTGGGCCCATCAGCTAAAGGACCCAGGTGGCTCATGTAAGGTCTAAAGTGAGCATCCACGATAGAAGAGAGATCCAGTCTTTCCTTATTTGGAGCTACAAGGTCACCTTGTGCTCTGTGAGCCTGGCACAGATCCTGCAATTTGTGTGACTGGCAAGAAAAGCCGGCGCCGAGCGTGGAAAACGGCAGCTCTGCAAGACCGGGCTGTTGTGAGACCTGGGACATGTATGATTATCTGGGCTTTTTCCATTTCGAACCTTGTACATTTGCAATATACTAATATACTTCATGCTGTAGTCCGACTCTCGCGGTGGGCGTTATTGTGTGACGATACTACATCTTGCTCTACCTCGTACAGCCGTTGCGGTTCCCGAATATGAGCGAAAACCAACTCCGATTTGGGAGATACTGTTGACATAAACAATACCGTGTGCGCTATGTATGGTTTAAAAATCCTCCTGATTGGAGCATTTTTAAGCAGCTTTACTTGATTAGTCGCGCATGGGCCGTTCGTTGATCGACCACCTAGGGAGTTCCCGCTCAAATGACCGTCTCGGTTCCATCTATAGCGTCTTCTGCAGGTCATCCGCTCGTCGTTTGACGAATCAAAGGCCTTACATCGGCTTTGAATGACACTCCAGACAGAACACTGGCACGAGGCTTCCATTTATACTGCAAACACAACCGCTCGATCCCCGTTAACCCAATATCATAGAGCTTTAAGATCCATTAATATAATACGAGCGTGTCCCATCCCCGAAATTATGACCACCTATATCCTCTCACTAATACTCGAATTAAGCATCCATGGATTGCCAGTGAGCTAAATCAAGTCTCTCTCAACACACGAGCATGCCCCCGCCCATCTTCATCTATGAAGCACTAGGTCTAAATGGTCGCTAGCTCTTGTTAGGCTGACAAGACGCGGCCCGAGCTCAGTCATCTTGCTCTCTTCCTTACTTTTATTTAATGGCCCCTCATCATTGCCTTCTCCGGGGGATTATCGCCCGACTTGTTGAATGTCGGCATAAAACAAGAACTTCCTTTGAAGTCTAGGTGACCAGGACGATTTGAGTATCAGATGGCTATTTCCATTCAGTATTTGCCATTTTGATATTTCTAGTCTTTGCTTGACCCGATATAATCCGATCACGCATATTGATCGCTTTGCTTCGGATTGGACCTTGATCCTGCATACTACACTAGTCGACATGGGTTAGAGACACGCATATATCCGGGAATCATTAATGATCTTGTCTCTCTTCTATGGAACCAATTATCTGTGAGCTTTGTCAGAGAGTCGTCACTCCTTGTTTCCACGTCTTGCTTCTTTCGTCTATAATTTCCACCCCCGCCAGTGTTTAAGACACCTCAGGTTACACAATACATACCCAGACTAAATGGACGTGATTATAGCTCTATCCGAGGTCTATCACATTGTCTAGACTCCGTCCCCTGTTGTGATGGACCTTGCTCGAAAACGGAATAGGAAAAAGGGCCATTCAGGTACATTTAAACAAAGTTATTCACCATTCCATAAACTCTTCCCATAGTCTATACTCGAAATCTTGGTCTCCAGCGATCGGCAAAAATATATCATAATCGGGGTATATAAATACAAAGGACAATACCAATACTTCAGATGTAATTGACCTTGTGATTGGCTCCAATACGGACAGTCCCTGAGTGCTCTGTACCTAGTTACGAATCTCAAAGCCAAAGGAGCGTTGTACTCTCTTGTGCTACGGTTGCACCTTGTTTTTTTAAATTTTAATTAATTTATTCTTTTCCTCTATTTTTCCCCTTCCTGCATACGTCTCCATACTGTTGCCCAAAAGACGCAGGGTCCTTCTCCGTGTTTCTCAACCCATATCGAGGATTCGATCGTTGTGCCACCTCGGAAAATCGTCCGTCTTGAACTACTTTGGAACCAAAGGAGTCAAAAGACAAGAAAAGCATCATTTTTCCACGCTTATGCTGCAGCTAAGTGCTACCGTTCATGAGCTGATTTGTCTCTTATCGACCCTGTCCGGATATTGGCGCCGTACCCGCGACGCCCAGAAGATCACAAAAAGATCCCCATTCCCTCCGGCTTCATTCAGATCTGATCCTTTTACTGTGACCAATATCTGATATCCGATCTATCGCGGGGAGAAAATTACTAATCTCCAACTGGGGCCAACAACTCCAAGGTTAACTATTCAAATCCCGTATCTTTTTACTTGTTTTCGGGGCTCTCCAGGACAAACGACTTGGTCTAGCCTTTACTGAGCCCAAAGCATCTTCAGCCTGCAGGAATTAGGTCAGTTTCTGTCTGATTCGGCGCCACTTTCTTAGCAGCGGACTTGTGAGTCTTAATTGTTTCTGCTCGTGACCAATCACGGGACGATCGTTTTCTTTCTTTATTTTTATTTTTTCCCTTTGCCCGTTGCCCCTTGCAAGACTTGAGTTCGTTCTCCCCGATAGAGATATAATAGAAAGACATCAAAATCTTGATTTGCGCAAGATTATATTCCCCAGGTATTAACAAGTCGATGTCCTCTTTGCAGAACACCTGAACCCTCAGGCTTCCGTCCTCACCGCCTCGAGTCCTTTCCCCTCTCAAACCCAAGTTCATCCGAGATCCTACCTAGAAGGCTACAAGCTCCTGACGACTTGAGACCTAAATCTACCTCAGAGGTCTGAAAGTCTTGCATGAGAATCTCCTGCTCTCTTCTGCCGCTTTCTTTTCCTCGTCCGCCCGGGTACCTTGCGCGTTGACTTGACGCGCCATCTTGCGACGGGCTCTCTAACTGTCCGACTTTCGACCCGCTATGTATGGCACATCTCACGCCTTATCTACAATGAACGGTATGGATATCATTGATGGCTCGGGGACCATCGATCCCGCAAACCTGAGCAACTCTGGTATGTGTCTTATCGCATTCCTTGCTGCCTCGGCCTCGCGCCTTTCATTTCCTATTTGCCCTCCTTCACGAATTCTCGCGCGCGCCCTGTTTTCTATGGATGGGGTTCACTTTGTCGGAATGAATCATATGTTCCTTCTCATTGTCTCGTCTCTTTGTGTATTCCCCATCACTGCTTCAAACTGATACCCCTCCTAGTCTCTGTTGCCCTACCAGCACATTCCCATGCAATAGCAATCCCCCGTGGTGTCAAGCGTAGTCGCACTCCAGACCACGTGGGAAATGGACATGCCAAAGGGGGTCAGGATGATGGTACGTGGGGCAGCGGGAAAGCATTGTCAATAGGTTCCATCCAGAACCATGCTATATCCCCAGCGCTTGCACCTTGCCTACTCACAGCTTCTGTACTTCATGAGATGGATGCTAACATTGCCTTGTCTGTTTTCTAGAGGAACAAAGTCGCCGCAAGCGTGGCCGTCCCCCAAAGACCCCTCGGCCAAGTTCTAATGAACAGGCTATTGCAAACACTCCAGTCCAAACCCCTCAAATGCAAGCACGCCCACTATCGCAAGCCAACGCCGGGTCGCCATCTCTTGCATCACCGGACAGCAAAAGCACACCAACAAAAGCACTGGTCAAAGCGCTCCCTACTGTGAGAGATCACACATCAGACCAGCTGAATGAAGAAGGCGACGAGTACATCCCTAAAGAGTTTGATGAAGCAGGAGAGCAGAAGGCAGATCCTATGGGATATCCGCAGGGTGGCCGCGAATATAAATGCCGGACATTCCGTGTTCCCCTCCGGGGCAGCAAGCTATTTATGCTTGCAACTGAGTGTGCGAGGGTATTGAATTATCGTGATTCATATCTTCTGTTCAACAAGAACCGATCGTTGCATAAAATCATTGCTTCTCAAATCGAGAAAGACGATCTGATCCAGCAAGATATCCTGCCGTATTCCTATCGGTCCCGCCAGATCGCCATCGTCTCCGCCAGATCCATGTTCCGCCAGTTCGGGAGCCGGGTGATTGTAAATGGCCGTCGGGTTCGAGATGACTACTGGGAAACCAAGGCTAGGAAGCAGGGCTTCACGGAGGATGACCTCGCCGGTGAAAAGCGCCCTGGGGCGACCAAGGCTCGCGATGGTTCCGTCTCTGAGCCAGCCACAAACATGTTGCCGGCGCTGCCTCATAACGATGTTGTTTACAGTAATGCCATCGAGCCATTACCTCACGGGCTCTCGCTGGATACTTCTGAATCTTTGTCTCTAGCTCCAGCCCCGATGATTCATATGTCGACGACGGATGACCCGCGGCTGCGGGATTACACTGTCATGCCTCGTGGACGCCAGGAATTGACCGGGCAACCTTACCATGACCGCACGCAAACTAGCTCAGCAGCAGACCTCATGAACCAAGCCCAACACACGTCTGATTTCAACAAAATGTTGAGCATTCAGCGCAGTTTCCGCCAGAAAGGCTTGGATGAATTTTACTCCAAGCCCCGCGAGGCCCCAGTCTCAGAGACCCAGTCTAATACTGCTCTTGAATCTGGTTTGTCTGTGTCACAGCCTGTTCAAGTATCACAGATTCCCTCGGCCGGGATGCCAAATCCCGCTCATACGCAGCATATGCTCCCTCAGCAGGTCCCCATGCAGCCTAATCCAATGATGGGCGGACAAACAAACTACACTCAACAACCCCACCCACAGTCCGTTGGACAGGCTCCGCTGAGGATCCCACCAAATATGCAGCCCAATCTTATGCAACAACGGTCCAACCCATCCATGGGTGGCGGTATGGGTCAAGCCCCTCCATACGGATATTCACCGCAACAGCAGCAGATTTGGGGACAGCCACCCCCGCAGCCGCAGCCGTCCCCGTTACCGTCGTCGGGCCACCAGGGCGTTGGAATGCCTCAGTATGGTCAACAAATGTCTGCAGCTCCACAACAAAGCCCACCTACCCTCGGGCATCATCCGCAGCAGCAACATCACCAATCTCCTCGCAACCAACAGCGACAGTCAATACCTCAGATGCCTCAGCAATCTTTCCAGATGCAACACCCTCAAGCGCCGCAGGCTCAGGGTATGCAGGGCATGGGATATCCGGGAGCCAACCCGGCCGGTTATCCAAGCATGGCACGAGCCATGTATCCACCCAACCAGGGCCAAACCTTCATGGGCGGGAATCCTCAACAGGCGGGTATTGCAATGAACATGACAGGCAATGGTATGTCTGGGTGGCCTGCCGGACCGGGTGGTCCAATGCAACCCGGACAACCTCAACCAGGCCAGTCTGGCAGCCCCTTGGGAGGTGGGTGGTCGTACTAGTTCACGGCGGCCGGCGTTATCTAGATTGGTGTTTTTCTTTTCACTGGCTTTACTATCATCTGAGGCGTGATTGTTTTTCTTTACTTTTGCCACATGCTTTCATTCATATCTGAAATATTCTCCTGTTCCAGTGTTACACTGCCTTCTTTGCTGCATCCCATGGTGAAGTATGTTCGGTTAATGTTAATCTGGGCCAACCTTCCTATACCCTTTGTTGAGTTGTACTTAGTCGAGCTACTTGTTTCTTCGTTTACTTATTCTTATTTTTCCCTTGTTTTCTTGGTATGCCTTTACTGGCGTTGGGCCGGCTTTTATCTTTACCCTTTTGGACAGAGTGTTACAGGAGTATGAGTATGTACGTTTCTTGTTTTATCTCTTATACATGGTCATAGAGGGTGAATCGCTGTGGACAGTCTAGTTGTCCTGTGCCTTGGCCGAGATTTCTGATCATCTCTTGGCTGTTTAAAGAAATGTGCGATCTTTGTTTGCTTGCATCTGCTTGCCCTGTGTATTTGAGTTCTATCCTTGTTTGAAATCTGGTTTTCTAGCCTATGTATCAATGCTTTAAGACTTCATTGTGCTTGAACAAGATCGAGATAATAAACAACAGCTCATTTCAATATCCAAAATGAAAGCTTTGAAGTCGATAGATAATCTTGGAGAGAAAGGCTACATATGTATATCCATGGATACACCTGATGTAGCACAATAAATAACTAAGGTTCGACTAGAGTCTAAGCCAACCTCACCCTACTCCTTACTGCACCTAACCAGACAACCTTAAAAATAAAAAGATGAATTCGCAAGACAAGACAGAAAAAAATGCCTTGAAATGAAAGTGAATTTTATAAAAATCAAAGAAAGCGTCCCCGGGAAGGCTCGATTCCAACCTCCTGATTAACAGTCAGACGCGCTAACCAATTGTGAGAAAGAGACTTTTGATGAAGAGCGAGCGAGTTTTGCACCATATAAGGCAAACCCACTCTAAGGTTCGAAGTTCGGGTTAGACTCGTACTGGAACTCGACTCAGGACCCAGACGTCCATGGATAGGTGCAACCTTGGAAATAATCAACTGATTTACTACTTATTCGCCAAATAACTAATTGACGGATTGGCTTCTATTATCCCTACGCTTGACCCACGACGCTATGATACCGCAAACCCATCAACCAACCTAGGAAAGGGAGGGGAAAAGGAGAAAACGAAAAAGAAAATACATGTGTCATGCCTGGAGACCAAGATGACCAGACCCATAATCAAGAGAAATTCCTTACATACATCCCTGGAGATCTAGACGACCAGGCGAAGGAAGCAGAGTAGATAGTTATCAGATAGACACCTCAAGGGAAACACCCAAGAAAGCTCATCTCCGACAGTAAGCCTAGAAACCAAGAACAGCAGTCACAAATCATGATAGTACCTCCCGTGACCTCTTTGTTCCGTAAATCCTGCTTTCAAGGTATCCCTCTAATTAGGGATTATGAATTGGGCTAATTGACGGGAAAAAGCAATGCGGACATCTGGGCAGTCTCCTGCGGTGACGGTTTGCATTCACCACCGCTCTCCAGTGCGTAAGAGCCAACCAGTCCCGGCCATGGAGGGTCCAAAGTGCTGTTGGGTAGTGCGAGAATGAATAACCGACAAAGTGGGAACTGGAGCCCGTCATTGAGTAGCCACATCCATCAACACGCAGCCACGTAAGGTCACCAGGAGGAAGTGCATCGTGACCGAATACATCCTCCCAGGTACCAGACATGAGCCGAACGTGGACCAAGTCAATGCGACGCAGCGTTTTCCGAGCTTGTATGAAAATCTGCCTGAGAGTTTCGTCGTTGATTCTCACACCTTCGAGCCGGAAGCTTTTCAGTTTAGTGAGGCTTTCTGCTTCCAGATCGGACACGTCAAACCAGGTACGGGCATCTAGGCTGAAGACCTGGATCCGTTTCGCGTAAGAGATGAGCTGGACGAGATATGGAGCAAATCGATCGAGTGGATACTTGGTCTTGATCACCGAGCGGGGCCATTTCGGGTCCCGTCTGCCATCAGGGCCGGTGCTGTCATTAATAGTGATGTGTAGCTCTTCGAGTTGGGCGAAAACATTGGTGAAGTTCCTGGCGTAACTGTTCGACTCAAAGAAACGGGCAAATTCCGCGGTGGTCGGCATAGACATATGGAGACATCTCAGTCTTGGGACAGGCACCAAGCGTAAAGTATGCACAAGAGCGTTTGTCAGCTTGGCAAGCAGCGGCGGCTTGAGTTGACCTTCTTCACTGAATGTGTCCACCACGGTGGGTGTTTGCAACCGCAATGTTTGAATGTTTTGGAAACGACTGATCAAGATCGGAAGAGCTCCTGCTGCCAAGTCGTCGATGTACCGATCATAATCCAGCCCGGGGAGCCATGCTCCCACGAAACCAAAACGCACGTCGCGTACGTAGAGGGCGTGTGGACTTTCGGAAATCTTTAGGATGCTATCAAGAGGTCGACCAGCAGAGTATCCGACCACGGCCTGGATATACCGAAAAAGGAGAGGAGTCGCAATCCGGTTCCAGATTCGGTTCACGAGTCTCAGAGTCGAAAGGGTCTTCTTGGTTGCCGGGTGTTCAAAGACATCCCCATAAACGAAGTCAAATTCCTCATATGAGATACTAGTAAGCGTGCCATAAAAGATCTGAGATCATGTTAGCTGGCTGAATAGCTCCAAGCTCAGTGATATGACCCAGTTTAGTACTTACTGTTTCCCAAGCTTCATACGGGAGCGATGGCTCTCGTGCCAAGTATGGAAAATCGCCGGATGTTTCATCAGATTGTGCATCATCACGAGGAGTCTTCGAAGGAGAACGATTCAAGTTGCTAGATAGGCGCCTGTCGAGCGGGGAAGGTGTATTGGGAAGGGTTGGGGTGGAGGAAGTGGAAGGACTTTCAGCCAACTGAGGGGTGCGAGGACGGGAGATGTTACCAAACAAAGAGGTGTGGGAGGAGGAAGCCTCAGTAGGAGCAACATGCGTGTCATCAGGTGGAGCCTGCTGAACGGGCCTGCTGTTCAGGGCCATCGCAGCCAGCTGCTCTGCCGGGGAACTGTTTAAGGCCATCCCAGCGAGCCGATCTGAAGGCGAGCTGCTCAAGACCATCACAGACAGCCGCGATGATGGCGGGCTTTGGGCCTGCGACGGATCCATTGCTGTAGTTGATTCCGAAAAGATCCAGGAACAGTGCGACAGGTACTAGGAGGTCAGCAAGTGTACCAGGATGCTCCACTGAGAGTGAAGGAAAAAAAAAAGTAAAGGTTTGTTTTGATGAATGCGAGCTTGTTATGGTAGCCTGGGCCTGAGGCAAGCAGAGTGCTGATTTTGCACCTGCGTCGGCTTGTGATGGATGCCATTCTTTCGGCCAATGAAACGCGGGGAAATAATTGCCCAGGTGACAGTGACGCCGAGAAAGATGTAGTGAAGTAAACGCACGTCACCAGAGTATGGGAAGGACAGGACTAGAATCAATGAGCTCTTTTCTCCAATCTCCTTCTGCCTGGACACGGGCGCCTTTCATATACTAATTGAACCTTTTGATCTTCGAGGAAAAGCAATAGGATTGACTAGAAAGTGCAACAAATTTGGATCAGGCGATAGCAAAGCGAAATAGATCGATCGTGATATAGCGACTTCAAATCGACCTTCACTGTATAAGCCCAAAGAATGGACCAATCACGGCTGAGTGGGGACAAATAACGGCCAATCATAGCGAGTTATGAAAAGCTTTCCGTGGAAGAAGCATCCAGAGCCTCATAATTGTCATTCACACTTATTTTCCAATCTTTGCAATTGTAGTGCATTATATATGTACTCAGGTAGTATTCTAGTTATATTCCAATTATACCCCACCGGGGACCCCTTCCCATTTATAGTACTGAGTCTGGTCTGTTTATACTCTCGGTAGTGGTCAACACAAAGCAATTGTGTCCAATATACTGATGAAGCCGTCCTCACTAGCCTTCGCCGCAATCGAGTCTCCATTTGGGAATTGGTTAGCGCGTCTGACTGTTGATCAGGAGGTTGGAAGTTCGAGCCTTACCGGGGACGCTTCTTTTTCGGTTTTTACTTGGTCTATGTCATGTTTTGATATTTACACCTTTTTGACCACACAAGCAATTCAACGATAATAAAACGGGGAGGGAAAGATATCCATCGAATAAGAGATTTACAAAGACATTAAAAAGAGATCGAGCTATCCTAAAGTTACCTAAAGAGATATCTGAAAGCCAATGTGAATCTCGAATACAACTAAACTAACCTTATACTATACCATCTTAATTAAACTGGATCGGATACTGACCCTAAGTCATCGTCAACCTTGTAAGGACAGAGGCCGCGTAAGCGGCCGAATATTCTAATACTGTCTATGCTTGTCTTCCCCTGGCAGTGTCGAAAGTCATTACAAAACTCTTGATTTGAGTGTACGCCGGGGTCTACCTCGTATAAGCCAAACCATTCAATCCACCCAAGCTAGCCTACAAATCATTCTAGAAACCCGTAGCCAAAGGTGTCGTAACAGGCACCGCACTGGAAGGACAAACACAAGCCGTAACCGATGTAACCGGCGGCTCTGTACAGTGCGGACTCAGCTCCCAAGGCACCGAAGAGGTGACCGGTGGCTTGCCAATTTTCTCAGCCTTGACCAACACCGGAATAACAGCACCAGTACTCAGCTTGAAGGCCCGGTGTCCAATGACCCTCAGAATAGAGGAGATTTCACCCGAATGCGACGTGATCGAGACAAACGACTTCTTCTTGGACGAAGTAAAGAAAACATCCCCCAATGCCTGGGAACTCCGATCATCCTGCGCGCCACTAGACTCAGCCGTCACGCCATTCCAGAGCTCATCCTCCTCGCTGAACCCATGCTCAATGGGCCAATGCGGGAACAAGTCGTGGATGTAGCTGCGATTACGGCGGTGGTCACAGGTGTGGACGCTGATCCCTTCGCGGAAGAGTTCCTTGACGGTCGGGTTGAAGGGCGCGCTGTGTTTTGGTATGTCCAGACCCGTGAAAGTTAGGTTGGCGGTCTTCAGAGCGCGTGTCATTGGGCTGACGTAGTAGTGGTCCGGTGTGTGGATTCGTTGTTCTTTTATCTCCTTTTGCCAGAACTCGTTTGCTTTGAGCGCTTGTGAGACACCACCAGGTGTGAGGTCGGCGTCTGCCCAGCTTGCTGTGCTGTTGCCGCTGAGTTCGGACCAGTAGCACTGAATGGAGAGAGTTACATTGCGCGCTAGCGAGATGCTAGGGTGATAGGCAGCGACTTACGTTCCACGCTGGTGTTCCATAGTAGCTTTCGGCGGCATTGTGCCACCCTTCCCCGTGTCGACCAAGGAACAAGACTTTGTATTCAACGTGCTTCGGGGAATGCTCATTCAACTTAGTGACCTGCTGGTAGAAACGCTCCCATTGGGTCAGGGACTCGTGTTTCTTGTGCTCCTTGTCTGCGGGATAAGCGCGGCCGATCAGGCCGAAGTTCTCCGCTGTCTGAACACGTTAGCGGACCGACTTCGTGACCGGTTAAGGCGTCGATAACGAGATAGTTTTCGAGTATAACTATTTTTTGATTCGCCGGAATTTGGGCTTCACTTACATAGTCAAATGTAGAGGGATCAGTCGACTCCTCATCTTGCAGGAAGTAGCCTGAGACCGTAGTGTAATTGATAGTCGATGCTTGCGCGACAGCCAGGCCCACAAGGGCTGAACCGAGGGTGGAGAGTCTCATTGAAAGACGGAGATACGCGGATTTCAATTCCAATTTTTCAAGAGACAGTTTCGTTCTGTTTTTCTTTTCTCTCTTGAGATGAGATCGACAAATATGTTCCTTTTATACTCAAGTGAAAACCTTGGAAGACTGTAGTGCACGTGGGAGTTAAGGTTACCGTGAGTTCCGGGGCAGGGGGGTCTTCTGCGTTCCAAGGTTCCGCACACGGTAACCTATGGTTTGGCGCACGTGTTGGATCCATTATAGTACGAAGTACGGAGTACATGCCTTTGGGGGATATCTCCGGAGGACCTCATGAGAGCGAGCTCTGAACGGCAAGGTACAGAGGGCCTGAACTTATAGCCAAGCCTTAACCGTGTGCTGGTTGATCATAATTTCGTTCTCGGAGATTTACTTCGGGTAAAAGCCAAAAATGTAAGAGATCATCCCCTTTTTTATTGAGAGCTATGAGATAATAGATACATACGTAACAAATGTATGGAGTATGTATCGTGGAAAATGCCAAAACTAAGCAAAATGCTGCCGAAGCCATATGCAAACCCAAGTTTAAGTCCCATCCACAAAGCCCGATTCCGAATCACGGGAATAAAAAGAGATCCAAGACAAAAACAAAGGTAGAAGGTGAAAAAGGTCTCGAAGTTCCGGTGAGGGAGCTCGGCAGAAATTAAAAGGTCTTATCAGACACTAAAAATAACAAAAACAATCCCAGGCCAATAAACAACATGCAAGGAATGCTCCAAATATGTAAAAACCCGGTGAATACACCCCAAATAAAGAGACACGAAAAGAAAGTATATAGAAGGCATAAAATGACAGTGCTTCTCCGCGCACGGAGGGCTGGGTAGACAACATCTCCCTGAGGGAAAGTGTAGGAAAACGAAGGTGAAGGCGAAAATTTTGCGTTGTGAACTCGTCCCAGACCAAAAACACCAAAAGTTGTCGCGCATTTCTCATATATCCATAGTAAGGGAAAGGTCAAGGGACCTTCCTTTAGGAAGGGTAGTTACTTGGCGTCGTGTTGTTCGCGAACGTGTAGGCTTTCGGCTTCTGCATCGATGACAAGTGATGACCACCAAAGTGGGTGTCGTGCTCTGGGAATTCGTGCATCATAAATTCAGTCCGCTTCCTCTCCGCAAGTTCGGCGGAGCCTGGTATGTCGGTATTTTCGATCGAATAGATCAAAGATGGGGAGCCAGAGACCGATTCCATGCCAAAAGCTTGACCGGTGTGGTCGGTGGTCGCGTTATAGCCCATGGGCGAGACCGTGGTTGAATGCGGCACCTGAAGACCCGCCGCGTACTCAGGCGAAGATATAGAAGCAGTGTCGGCCCAGCTGCGGGCTGGCATGGGAACCGAGTCACATGTGAGATATTCGGGGAAGGAAGAGACCTGAGCCGGAGCCGACATTGGCGGGGCAACGTTTTGATAAGGGAAGGGGGAGTAAATATCCAGTGGCGTAGCGGGAGGTGATGCCATGTTGACCTGCATGGGTTGAGAGGTAGGGAAGAAGTGGGCTGTGGAGTGGGCCGACAAGCAGTAGTTGCTATCCGTGGGGGAGGCAGGCATGAAATGCTGGAGGTCTTGCGGAGTCAAGGGAGTTGGTGGAGCTAGGCTAGTGGTCGAGACCGAGGGTCGCAGCATCTTCTCGGCCTTCTTCATAGACCCGGAATCCGCAAAAGTAAAGTTGAGTGGAGACCGCTGGGCAGCCGATGCCTTCCTCACGCCGGCATACCGGGAGTTGAGGCTCTGAGTTGACTTAGACTGTCTCATCGAGTTGCCAGCGCCGGAGCTAGGCATACGAGCGGTAGGCGAGAGCGAAGACATCGAGGTCGAGTTGACCAAAGGACGAGTTCCCGAGGTGCCAATGGCAGCGGGGCGAGGGCGCTTGCGGCGTGCGGCGAGATCAAGCTCCTTGCCGGGCTCCTTCCAAGTTGCTTCTACTCGATCGACAGGTTGAGACAGCCCAGATTGACCGGTAGTACAGATTCCGATGCCCTCCAGTGAAGAAGTCAGCGCGCCAGAAGACTCACGACGTCTGACCGAGATATCTGGTGCCTGCATGGGCATCGGATATTGCATGTTGCTGTAGACAAGGTTGTCGTGTCGTGATTCCCTGTCCTCAGACCACTCTTCCCTGTGAGGGGGCAGGTGGTTCGAATAGACGTCCAAGTTCTGTTGCATAGTGTGGGAAGGATTTGACATCTCTGCCATTGATTGGTGGCAAGTGGAATATGATGTTTGCTCTGCAGTGCTGTATCCCACATTCTTATTGTGCTCCGCGGATCCCCAGGAAGCTGGTTCTTCCTTGACACCGGACCAACCCGAAAAGGAAGAGTTTATGTTGGCAAGATTCCCGTGATCATTAGCTGGAGTGACCGTTTTTGGTGGTGGCATTGAGCCAGGGGACACTGCCTCTTCTTCTTCTTCTTCCTCATCTTCTTCGGGAACAGACTCGTTCTTGCTCCGCGGGTTGATCCGGCGACCGAATCGATCCCGGGCAGCGCAAGCAGCATTCAGCGCCCTCTGCAGAGATGCAAAAGTTGCTTCTCTTGCCGACTCACTCTTTGTCTTGTGGTGCTTGGAGCGGCTGGATGTGGAATCTGTCTTGGCATGGCCACTGGATGTGGAGGTAGGTGTTTGCTTAGGAGTTGGGGATTTCTCCGGTTCCTCCTTGGCGATTGATCCTTTTCGAGATCCAGACAGTTGGTCCAAGGTCTCTGATTTCCGGCGAGCAGCCTCCTCAGCCTCGGCCTTGGCCTTCGTCATCTTTTCAAATTCCTCCTGGCGTTTCTGTTGCTTGGCCTTTGCGCGACGATTCTGAAACCAATTCTGTTCACTTAATTAGCTCTCTGCGTAGACAAGAAGGTTCTCTTTAGTTTTACTTACTGCAACGCGAGGCAGACTCAAATTTGTCTGAGCCGCCAATTGACGCTTAACGTTGCTGCTTGGTTTCGGATGAGCCTGGAATTGAGCCTCCAGGGTTTCAACTTGTTCCTTGGTCAACCGTGGTCGTGACAGATTTTCTGTGTATTCGTCGTAGTCCATAATCGGTTGGTGGTAGTAGTCGATCATCTCCATTGGCGGGTGAGGGTACATATAGCCGTCCATAGGGTGCATCATCGGAGGAGGGACCATGGACGGGTCATATGGCATATGTTGGTCCATTGGGATACCCTGGTGACCCTGGTAGTTCCATGATGGGTGGATATAGCTCATGGCGAGCTGATGAGGAAAGTAGGCAGGTATAGGAGAGGTAGTTGCGAGAGAAAGCGCGAGAGATAGAGACGGGGATGGAGATGCTGCACAAGAAAGTGGCAGCTTCGAGGAATGAGGTCTATATCATGAAGTAGATTCGGTTTGGTCAACCTATGACGATGGAGACAGGGACTTTGATTGTAAATGTAAAGAGTGGTAGTACGGGCAGTCCGTGATTCAAGGAAAAAGAAATGAGCAGTGGTAGCTTGTGATAATGGTCGATGTTAAGGAGAGACTCGGGAGTTCGGGACCCAAAAGAGTGTGCATGGAAAAAGGAACCAAAAAAAAAGCAAAGAAAGAGCCCAAGCAACGTAAAGGAAAGACTGTGTGGGAAGGAGAAGGATGAAGAGAAAGAAAGATGGAGTTTGGAGGCCCTGGGGGGAAGATCGGGGGTGACGGCTAGTAAAGCGCGGTATAGAACTGCCGAGCAGTGCGGTATAATTGGTTATTGGGTGGGTATTGTTCGGTAACGGGTGGTAATCAGATGGAACAATCTTGCAAAGGTCTGTGCCTGTACTGGGTACATGAGACTTATGTACTATGAGTACCAGGGCTGCGGCTACCTGTACGTCGATCGAGTATATAAAAATAAAATTATGTTTAAATACTAAAGACATATTATAAGAATAAAAAGAATTGCAATGGGAAAAGCAATTCAGATCTGGGATCGTCTCCTTCTCCCCATCTATGTTGTAACAATCCAATGATGCGAAGAACCCACACCAATTGAAGGCTGAATTTCCCCCCACGGTATTTCATCCTTTTTTAGCCCGTGGAGTCGCGCTACCACCCGCTCGGTAGGGGGTGGCGGCCTGACTCTTGCAGCAGAGTCACATTTTGATTTGATTTTAATATTCTTTATTTTATTCTTATTCTTTACGTATCCTTTACCATTGACTTTTTAATTTATTTTTCCAAAATAGAGTTGGCCCAGAACATAATTCCGATCCCGTCCAGACTCCCCTCGTGAACCCATTCCAACATGAACGAATGACTGGGGAAAAAAAAACATCCGAGCCTCGATGAAAGCCTATCCGACCAATTCAGATCTCTGTTGAATAATCATGGGAAATGCCGGTCCATATGCGCATACCCTGCTACAGCACCGGAAATACATGTAATGTACATCGTATACAATCTAGTAAGCTTCGGAGTAAACAAAGGTGATCCAGGGTTCAAGTGCGGAGAGCCGAGTTTGGGTCGGATGCCTCCCGCGGTAATTTAAGGTATATACGAGGTCATACACCCACCGCAATGTCTCTTCAGGGCTTGAGAACCACCCATCTGGTATCCTGTGAATTCCACATACCAAAATAACGCAAACGCAAAAAATCCCAGTTCCTGCGTTAGCGTCATGTCTGATCCTAGGAGGTCCCATTACTGCAAAGAAAATCACGTCCACTATAGAAGAATTTAATTTGGAAAGAAAAATCAATGGATCTTCTAGCAAGTAACTAATTTATGTGCAATACGTTTGTAGCTGTAGCCTCGAGTTATACATAAGACGTTATCAAGTTGTAGATATCGATACGGAGTACTCCGTACTCCGTACGGTGATCGGACTTGCATAATCAATCTGCTCTAGGTAGTCACATTTCCTCCCTGAACATCCCGGCCGAGTCTTCGCAAATGTTCCCTCCTCCCGGGGTGACTGGAGACCGGTGCTCTGGGTCAGGCGATCGAGCGCCTCTATCTACAAAAGTACGTTGTATAATGCTCCGTAGACTATTGACTCCTGAAGCAATTGAGTATGAACTATCCATAAGGAGTAACTGACAGTGTCTGACCAGGTTCCCCTTTCCGCTAGCACAGACTTATACTAGCGCGGGCGCATGGCTGTCAGCCAAGACAAAACTAAACATCAATAGTTGACAGATCCCCCGTCGATCACTCAAGGATCTGCCGAGCTTTTCTTCTTTATCTCTGTCTTTGAGTTGCGCCCCCTCTTTGGGCATATTTTGTGCCCCCTGTTATTCGGCTTCCTCCAGGCTCCAACCATATTCCAGATGTGTGACACCATCTTGCCTTTTCCCGGGGATCTGGTTGGACCCTGCTGGACAAGCGCTAAACGTCTTGAAATAAGAGGCTCCATGCACGCAAGTCACAAGGGTTGCAGCCCCAACTTTGTCCACCCCCTTAACATGCACATGCGCCTTAGGATGATCACTGCCCGGACATCCGGAGACTGCCCTTGGCGCTACGGTCTTTCTTTCTGTCTCAGCTTCGTTTCATCGCACGCTTGGTTTGGTAGTTAGACAGTGACATTGTACATTGTACGTTGTGTATAGTATGGAGTAGTATGGGGGATTTCAAAATATTTCACTTTGGCTGTTTAGAACCATTGACAGCAAAATTCAAGATCTGAGGGCGGCAAATCTTAAACTATGGAGTCGAGAGATCCCCGAACGTTTACCTTCTCACCTGGTAGGATCGCGTAGGAATCCAAACTCCGACTTCGTCGACACATGGATAGTGGAACCATAAGGCAACAATGACCCGGTCTAGCGGAACCTCTGCTCTAGCTGTAAGGCCAAAGAGCCCCCCTTCTCAATTGAGTGATCTACCTTTTGACTGCCCTATCTGTTAGCATGATCTGACCCAAAAAGCCGTCAACGCTAGAGTGATCCAAGGTTGATCATGCTCGGTGAGCCAGTCATATAGATCAGAACACGGCGGTTGAGTGATTGACACCAGAAGGGAATCCATCCGGAGAAAATTCCATAGCAAAGACCTTGTTTGAGACCACTAGCAGCTCCACGAAGTGGGTAGATCATATGAGAGTATCCGTACGGAGTCACAACGTGGCTCTTAGATTCCCTCAAACTTTGCATTGTGCTGCGCTTGCTCTATCATAGACGTGATTGTGACTACGTCAAAACTTAGAAGTCGGTTTCCCATTCAAGCTTCCTGTGCATCAGGGCGCGTATCGCTGTCCGCATATCACACCCGATGAGACTTCCGATGGCTTCATGACTCCTCCTTTGGGGGGATTGTGCTCACTTTCATCTTGGCACATCATGCCCCACCAACTCACCTCACAAAATGGTCTCATGGTCCAAAGTGATGGTGAAAACAGTACTCCGTACATCATAGCCAAACCCGAGAGGCGTGGACACGGGCCAGTTTGATATCATTCCAGTCCGGCCGAGAATCCCCGATCTCTAGTGGTTTCTCTTCCTTCAAATGCTATAGTAATATATAACGTACAGATTACGGAGCTTTAATACCTATCTAAGCTATTAGTTACAGTAATGTCGCACAGAGATCTACGGAGTACTTATGTGGTATATTGTAGTAAAAATTCGGGGGATCTGCCATGCGACCCCTGGGTCGATCCGTAACGTATTTCCAAAGTTCCCGCACGGATCCCTCTGCCCCATCCGACTATTGATTGGATCTGGTGTGAACCGTTACGCCGGAAACACAATCTCAAATATCGGACCTTGTAATAACCACACGCCCATATGTGCAAAAACGAAAAGGAGAGAATGGGGCACAATTCCCCGCGAAACTTCATGTGATCGACAATGTGATAGCAAAATTAAATATCCCTCGGGTTTCAAACCTTCATAGATTGACGGTCAACTGGGGATCCTCCCGAGGTCGGATCCCGAGGTCATCCTCCACCCTCAGAATATGATATCGAACCCCTATCTACTCCGTACTCCGTATGGTGGCGCATGGCTTATGATTTTGTCGACTCGTTAACCAGAATATTTTAGGGGCCCGGAATATTTCGGTGATCAGAAGCCAGGTGGCTGAGCTGTACAGATCTGTCAATGTGATAGATCCCCGCGGCCATCCTCGTGTATCCCTTGTGGTGCTGAGAAAGGGTCTGTGGCGGTGCGCAACCATATCAAGCGCCCTGCATAGTTACGTTATAACCTTGGAATTACGTATTTCTCAAATTCGTGGGGCCAGTGCTCCAACTCGCAGAATAATCTGCAAAACTAGCCACAGAGGAACGGTCCGCAACATGATTGGACACGCCCTTCAACCCGGTGCATCCCCATGGTCTGGTCCAGATCTGAATTAGCAAAGTGCATGAGAATAAACCTGCTGTTGTGTGATGAGATTGCATTTGCCCCTCATCCGTCATCACACATCTTCATACAGATTACGGAGTACAACGTAATAGGTTCGTGGACGAGTAACCCCTCCAGTTTGGAGCAAAAGCGCTCTGCCACATCGCCTTTCTTAGTTCAGTCAATTGTGATGATATTCAGGAGCCTGCATTCGAACATCACGTCTTCCTGACCAATGCGCGGGATGTAAGCTGGCCCCCTTGCATGCTGTCCTCACCGGCCGAGTGGCCTTCCTCGACACCATTGGACAGAACATTTGCTCCTGTCCCAGGCTTCCCCCAGTCAGGTAGCTAGGTTGTGTTCATCCCAAAGGCCACTTGCCCCACCAATGACATCTGCACAATGCTCTTGTTCCAAAATTGCCCGGACGAAAGGTATCCATATCCTCGTGAGCATCTAACCCCTTCCCCGAAAGAGCTGGCCGCAGCTGCAGAGTTTTCTACAGCTGCAGGCAGCAGAACGCGCAGCCCCAATAAAAGCAAATCTGGGATTACTTTTTTCCAACCCTGAAGTCACTCTCCACGGCGATACATTTCCGTACTCACGGTCTGGTTCCATATCCACCCAAGGCTCAAGCGTGCATGAACGGTAGTTCGCGGGTTCGCCCTGCCCGAATGATTGGATCAGATGCGAGTAGCAGGTACATTTGCATGCTGTAACGCCCTGCCGAAGAAATCCGGCTTTGGGCTGTAAGGATTGCGTTGCTGCATACCGACGAAAGGTGTCCGCCACGCACGCCATGGTCGTCTAGGGCGTCCAGTCACCGTGTCAACAGCTATACAGCTTGATCCTTGCCGGCCGAATCATATAGACGAGCGACCATCCTTGTTATGAGACCTGTCGGCTATCATTAAACAAATCCGTGCTTCATACCGCAAGATAGCATCGCCGATTCGTGTGCAATGCTGGGATGAACTCCATATCTGCTTCAAAGTATCTACACATGGTGGGTTGTATGTGGAACTCGCGCATACGTACTTTCTACTTGCATCTTGCACCTTGCCTGGCCCGATTACATCCCCGGCCGGGGATCCAGCTGAGCTGCTTCAAGACTTTGTATCTTTGTACCGTTTCAGGATATGCAGATTCTAGTGCTTGTAGTCGGGGAGCACCTTCGCCCGCTCAAAAGGCAATGGGCGTCAGAACCAGCTGCATAGCCTGAGACAGCAGCGAAAAACCCAGGTTCCCTCTCTACGTATACCAGGTACCGGTTTTCCAGCAGCAATGATCCTCGCCTTCCAGGGAAATACGAACATATGGTACACATTTGCCAGTTTACAAGTCCTCTAGCTCGACAAAACTTGTATACAAGCACCAAAACACTAAGGGTTGATGGCAAAGTGTAAAAGAATTTGAATATGTATATGTACTAATCCAACCTGTATGTAGTGCACGTTAATTCTAGAAAAGGCATGATATCTTTACCATGAGACCTTTAGGCTGTGCGTCCAAGCCCGAAGAAACCCATTACGCAGTTGCGAATGCAACAGTATATCCATGCCCATGCAGCAGCAAATCGGCGAAACCGAAATGACAACGACCATCTATTGGTACGCATTCTTGATCTCGATCTGCACCTGCCCATCAACAACCGCCTTGACCGAAATGCTCCTCAAATCTTCCACAATCCAATCCGCACCAGCCTCCTGAAGCTTCCGCAGTGGATGCGTCGTCGTCAACGCAATCACTTTGAACCCAGCAGCCTTACCAGCCTTGATACCAGACGGCGCATCCTCGAGTACGACAATCGAGGTTGACTCTTCAATGCCAAGCTGCTTCCGGCCTAGCAGGTAGCAGCGCGGGTCCGGCTTGCCGAGCGGCACGTCCATTGCTGTCACCAGGTTCTTGGGGTGTGGGAGACCGAGAACTTCCAGCCAACCGTCAATTAGAGGGCGCGTGCCAGATGTTACAACACCCCATCTTGCGCCAGAGGTCTCAAGCGCTGCGATGAGGTCGCGGCCGCCGGGGATCTCGACGGCGTCGGAGCCAAATTCTTTCGGGATGCGGCCTTCGATTTCATTGATATCTGTTGTGAAGGGATGCTGTCAGTTTATAGCCTATGGTTATGCTGCAAGAATGCGGTTGGTTCTGGGTATTTAGAATATCCGATAGACTTACAGCTCCAGTTGGCCTTGGTCTGATCGTATAGACCCATTACATCGATGCTGCGGCGGCCATGCGAGGTCGCGAGGATAACCTTGGGGTCGACGCCGAGCTCGTCACCAATCCTGAAGCACAATTTATGTCAGATTTTGTTCGCGGAGGCAATCCTGCAGTGGATTCATGACTCACTTGTGCCAGTGCTTCACAATTGCTGTTTGGCACCGGATGGTTAGCATTGGTTCCAATTATCCTAGGAGGACTCGAATGGGGATTGAATACCATCAGTCGAGTCTACAATGGTACCATCGAAGTCAGAAAGAAGACCATCGAATGTGTGGATCTGCACAGGCGCGGAGAACGATCCTGTTGTTGAGGACATGGTGGGGGAATGGAGATGCGGGGAGAGTTGATGCGCGCGGAGCCAATGGTGAGTAGATGGAGAAGCCGATGTTGAGTGAAAGACGAGGAGAAATCCGGTGAGAATTTTCTCAAACGTATCAACAATAAGATAAATGAGAACTTCAAGGGAAGAACACAGAAGATAGGGCGTCTTCAAATATATTTCTTGCTTCCCCGAGGCCGGTAACATACCTAATTTGGCAACCGTCCCGCAAGCTTAGTCATTTGATATTTCTCGGAGATCGGCCCAACCACTAATCCGCTTATCGGCTGGGAAATCTTGGCACTCAACTTTTTCTACACCCGTTACGGACAGACTTTGAGGGTTTGCTGTGCACTCTTTTTTGATCGACAAGTACGTACATTCAAAATGGTTACCAAGAGTGGTTTCGGTATGATACTATTTTTCCCACTCGTTCACGCGGTCCCGAGGCGCAATTCTAACAGTCTATAGGCAAGACTTCCAAGCGGGTTCCCGTCCGCCTTAGGCACAAGATCGAAAAGTCTGCCGTTCAGAAGCAGAGAAAGCAAAAGAAGCTCGCGAAGAAGGTATTTCAGACAATATTTCCATGATGGTTCTGATCGAAGGTTCTGACTCTTATCTCTGCAGAACCCTGAATGGCGGTCAAAGCTTAAGAAGGACCCCGGCATTCCCAATCTCTTCCCCAACAAGGACAAGCTCCTCCATGACATTGAAGAGCGGAAGCGCATGAAGGCTGAGGAGCAACAGCGTATTCGCGAGGAGGCACGGGCCCGTAAGGCTGAAGGCCTGCCCGCGAAGACTGGCACTGAGGCTGTCGACATCGACGAGAACGATATTATGGATGATGATATGGATGTTGAGGGCAATGATTCGAACCCAATGGCTGCTCTTCTCGCCTCAGCACGTGCCCGTGCTGTAGAATATGATGATAACCAAAGCGAGGACGAAGACATGGAGGAAGATGAAGACGATGATGATGAGATGGACGAGGACGATGAGGAGGGCGGCGCAACTATTGACGAATCTGCCCCGCCTTTGGTCAATTCAAAGTCTTACGCAAAGGAGAGCTCACGACGCCAATTCGACAAGGTGTTCAAGCAGGTCACCGACAACGCCGATGTCGTGCTATATGTGCTCGATGCCCGAGACCCCGAGGGCACCCGCTCTAAGGATATTGAGCGTGAAATCATGATGGCAGACGGTGGCAATAAACGGTTGATTCTCATTTTGAACAAGATCGATCTGGTTCCACCGCCAGTGCTCAAGGGCTGGTTGCTTCACTTGCGCCGCTCCTTCCCCACTCTCCCCCTTAAGGCATCCAGCGGCACCACTGCCAACGCACACAGCTTCGACCACAAGCAGCTGACGGTCAAGGGTACTTCGGATACGCTCTTACGTGCCCTCAAGTCATACGCCGGCGCCAAGCAGTTGAAGCGAGCTATCTCTGTCGGTGTCATTGGATACCCCAATGTCGGCAAGTCGTCCGTCATCAACGCACTAACCGCACGCCTGAACAAGGGCTCGAGCAACGCATGCCCGACAGGCGCTGAGGCCGGTGTCACCACTAGCCTGCGCCAGGTCAAGCTGGACAGCAAGCTCAAGCTGATTGACTCGCCCGGAATCGTCTTCCCCAGCTCCGGTGACAAGTCTGGCAAGAAAAACAAGAAGCAAGAAGACCAGGCGCGTCTGATTCTCCTCAACGCCGTCCCACCCAAGCAGATTGAGGATCCCGTTCCCGCAGTCAACCTCCTGATGAAGCGTCTATCCTCATCGGAGAACCTCCTCGCCAAGATGCTCGAGTTGTACGGCATCACCGCCCTCTTCCCCACCAATGGCGACAAGACCACCGACTTCTTGGTCCAGGTGGCCCGCAAGCGCGGCCGTCTCGGAAAGCGTGGTGTCCCCAACATCGAGAGCGCTGCCATGACCGTTATCAACGACTGGAGAGATGGCCGCATCCAAGGCTGGGCCACCGCACCTATACTGCCCGTGGTCTCGGCGGATGCTCCTGCTGGCAGTACGGAGGCTGGCGTCGACACCACAAAGGTCGAGGTTGTCACCGAGTGGGCCAAGGAGTTCAGTATCGAGGGTCTCTGGGGCAACGGACAAGGTGATGACGAGGAGATGGCTGAGTAGGGGCTGTTCTTCTTGCTCGCGTTATGAACTCATTATCTCATTTGATTCTATCTTTCTGGATACCAAAAAGTGGGCGTTTTATGTTGGCATTCCATCCTTCCCTCGGTTTGATCTCAATTTCAGTGGTATAAAAACGTCAGCAAAATGACTCTTTTTCCAAATAAACCCACCAAAACTGTAGATTGTAATAGATATTATTGTAGAAGTGAAGATCGAAATCATCATGTCGAAGTAGAGTAGACATCACCGCCAAGCCCCCACACTCGCGCATCGACAAATCCAACGCGTTGGCGCGTCTTCCTTGCAACCCTCTAACATTGCCCCGTCTCCAAAGGCCATAACCACAGCCCAACACTAAATACAACAACTAGGTCATTTTCAGAGAGAAACAATCAGACCTGACTCGATTCAGTATCCAAGGGGGGCCCAAATCGTCAACCCCCCGATCCCTTGGACCGCCCAACCCGCTGAGCACAAAGATACCTACTCGGCCAAACCTACGAAAATGCCACCTCGCAAGTCCACGTCCTCAGTGACACCCGCTGATCCCGATGATTCCCTACTCCAGCAGTCGCCACCAGCAACGCAGAGCGAGAAGCCCGTTTTTGCGACGGAGCAGCAGTTGAAGGCACGGGCCGAGGCGGGCGCGAGTGTCGAGGTAAGAAGACAAAGCCAGAGACATGAACATACATTATGTATTACAGGATGATACCATACCCATTGACTCCTTCATATGCGGCATGGGGAAAAAGAGAACCTGGTCCGGCTAACGCTATTCTCCGGTAATTTATAGGACTATCTCCTACCACGCTCCCTGACGATTCGTCTCGCCAAGTCGGTTCTCCCGCCGAATACGACGATCCAGAAGGACGCCGTGTTGGCTATGCAGAAGGCTGCTACGGTGTTTGTTTCCTATCTGTCTTCACAGTATGTTTTACCCTTTGCCCGCTGCCCTTCCGGGTTGCATTCGAGTCCTCCAGTTCAAATAGGGGGATGGTAATTCTCGATATTGTTCTACTCCATCACCATGGTATGATACGTTGAACTAACTCCCGATGCAACCGTAGCGCCAATGATGCAACCCTCAAACGCACTATCGCCCCATCAGACGTCTTCAACGCCCTCTCCGAGCTAGAACTCGACTCTTTTCGCGGCAAGCTCGAACAGGAACTGGAGGCATACACGGAAATCAAAGCCGGGAAGCGCAAGCCAAAGAAGGTTGATGAGAATGGCTCGACGCAGGATGCGTTAGGCGAGGGCGCGACTCAGGGCGATGGTGATGTTGAGATGCTTGATAATCCCGCGAAAAGGGTGAAGCGGGACGGAGATGTGGAGGTAGCTGTCGGTCCGCCTGCTGGGGATGATGGAGACGAAACTCAAGAGGAAGACGTCGAGGAGGAGGAGGAGGAAGAGGGGGGGAGTGAGGATGATGAAGAGGAGGAGGAGCATGCTCCGCGTGAGGACGATCTTGAGCATGTGGAGGATTTGGACCGTGAACCTGGTGCGAAGAGGGGGCCTTATGATCCCGATGCCGAGGAGACGGATGAAGACGAGGATGGGCCTGGTAGTCAGTTGCGGGATGATCTTGGGTTGGGCTAATTATCTAGGCCATGTGAAGGGGATTTATATGTGGATGAGCCAAAGACGACTCATCCTGGATAGTATTGGGAGTGACTGGTGAAAGAAAAGAATGCTTCTGCTGTACTATATACATAATGACGAATGGATTTTATGCTGCACCCTGTTGGTACTGTGTACTATATACGTGGATACAGTCGAAGATGATATGTATACATATATGCTTAAATATAGTCCAGAATATACATGCATAGTATATCAATTAACGACATGGGGTACAGTTGCGCAGCGAGTTTGAATAAGATATATTTATACATATCACATCGCAACCAACGCCCTACTACGCCGGATATCACGGAAACAAAGGAAAGACATAGAAGTCATATCCCAGGAGAACAAGGGAAAATGTATTAAAGGGGACAGCGCCTAAAAAGTTGTATGAGGGACTCAAATCGGGGATATCTCATTTAGATAATCCAATATGACCTCGGGAACACCCATGCAGATTGGCATGGGCGAAAAGAAGAATAGAAATAGGAATAGAAGAAGAATAGAAATAGGAATAGAAGAAGAATAGAAGAACAATTGAAACGAGGAAATCCCATCACGCTGGAACAAGCCAGCTTCTTTCCCGAAAAACGCCCGAGCCAATCCATGCGAGAAACCGTGGTCTATCAATGGTATCTTTCGAAAAGAGGACAGCAATCATCAACCTAAAGCAAATGTAGGTGATGCAAGTAGGAATACAGTCCACGAAGAGGAAGCATGTAAACGCAAGTGAAGAAATGAAAACTCCAGAAGGGGATAGGGGAGCATTCCAAGGCAGCACTGGAGAGAATGAAAAAAAAAAAAAAAAAAAGAACACCGACGCCATTTAG
>CAJVRC010000836.1:499711-516235 GCA_911456345.1 Penicillium egyptiacum
GAAGCCACAGGCCGAGGAAGAGACTCTGAGTTGAGTAGGTCTACCTTCTCAGATTGCTCTGTTTTTGGCAGAGGACCGTTGTTCCTTGAGGCGCCCGCTGGGACCGGTTGCATAGGTTTGCCGTCGGCCTTTGTACTTGACTTGCCAGCGGCTTGAGAGGTTTTAGTAACACGGCCGAACGAGGCGATTTTCTTGACCGGGACGGCGGGGGTGCCACGCTTTTTCGAGGCAGCGGTTGTTGCAGCCTTTTTGGGACGAGGATTGGGGGCGGGCTTGGTGATAAACTTAGAGGTAGGCTTGCCAGAAGCAGGCTTTTCTTTCTTGATAATGTCTTTGATGGATCGGCCATTACTTGCTGGGTTTTCGAGCTTGATTTTCGTAGCCTTGGTGGCCGGCCTTTTCATGGGCTTCTCATCATGACTGGAAGAAGGTGTGGCAAGACCAGTTTCTGCGCGAGGTCTCTTTTTCGGCGTGACCACGACGGAAACGTCCCCGGAATTGAAGCTAGGAAGAATGGGTTCGGGCGAGGATTCGTACACGCACGGGGTAGTGTCTTTGGACTCCCATGATTTCAAGTTCACCTGATGTGCAACTTCATCGCATGACCCCTTGATGATCAAATCAAAGCAGTTGTCGAATTCTTTGCCACTTGGCGGTTCATTGTTAATGAACATCGTCACACCATCCTTCCGACTGCGGATCATTGTGCACAAGCTCTTGACGAGCCGTCGGACCCCGGGAATCTTCAAGCTGGTACCGGCGACCATTAGGACACGGGGGCGGGACTTGATATCGGCATTCATCACGGAGGTGATTGCCTCTTCGTCGGGGTTGTGCTCGTTATAGAGCACGATGCGCGGGCGCATGCGGCCGATACCGTGACTCCGTTGGCCGACGATTTGGCGAGCGTTGTCATTATCAGTGCATTCGGTGCAAGCGGGCGGGTCGGCTTGCATGAACATATCGGGTTTGAATTTGTCGAGGTAGCGACACTTCTGGCATACCATCTTCTCAATACTGCCGTGCAGTTGAATAGTGATCGGCCAACTACCCTTGACGTTAAGCGGGACCTCAGTCGCCAGTGGTCCCATAGAGGTCTCAATGCCATCGATATTTTGGGTGTAAAGTCGCTTCAAGCGAGACTCGATACCTAGTCGGGCGAGCATTTGGTGGAAGGCGGTGGGTTTGATATTGGCGACCTCCTCCGACAGCGACCGGACCATTTCGTGGAAGGGCGCTGTCAATGCGTCATCCTGATAGACGGCAGCATCGAATAGAAGCTTTCCGGAAGCTTTCAGGTTGTGCTTCTTTTGCAATGATTTGAAGAGACCATCTGCGGAGCGGAAGTCCGGAACTATGTGCAGAGTTAAGAGCTGGGTTCGAATATGGCAGAATCCAAAAGCAGAAACTTACTACCCGCAGCCGTGGAAATGCCAGCGCCAGCGATGACGACGATGTCTTTTTGATGACGCAGAGTTTGAACGAGCAAATTGTGTTGCTCATTTTGTTCATAGAGAGATTTGGATAGATCGAGATACTGAGTAGTCCGTTCCTTTGGTAGGGGGTTGCGTCTCCTCTTTGCGGGACGGGCTTGGCGTGCAGAACCCTCAGCAGACTCAGCTCCCTCTTGGGATGAAGGCGTTGGGTACCGCTCAGCTGGCTCTGGTGACGACCGCGGTGCTAATGTTGGCGATGGGGGCACGGAGCTCAACTCCGAATCGGATGAGAAATCTAAATTGAAATCCCCCATGGCTGCGTGGGAGTTGCGAAAGGGCTGAAAGGTATCTGCGCAGAGAATGTTCACCCCCAGGGGAAATTGGGGCGAAAAGAACCGGGTGGTATCTCCAAGCTGCTCACAGACCGTAGAAAACCTCGAAAAGAGAAATCATGTGCCTGGGGAATAAAGATCAATAAAGATCAATGAGGTATAATACCTTGAGATAGATGGGAGAAAGGGTAGAAAAGAGTAGGAGTAGTTGTAGGTAGAAAGTTGGAGGAAGTTGACGATGAGGTCAGCGTTTGGGGGGGGGAGGGCATTAATGAACTCGTGCACTTCAGGGCTCTATGGGCCGGAGAAAAAAAGAATAAAAAAGGGCGGCCCACAGAGGAAAAACAGTCTTTTGTTTTGACCGAAGGTATGGATTTCCGTAGGAATGTGGTTGAGGAAGTAGATTGATTTGAGCCGAACGACTAGGAAGGGCCGGCCTCGAGGTTGTTTTGATGCGAACGGTTGTGGGTTTAAGACTACGCCTATACTTCGGAATAAAGAGGGAAATAGTCCAGGAATAGCTTCTTTAATACTGTTGAAACCCCCATTGATTGCACTTTGTAGGGGGTTTACAATGGTCAATTGACCTTTCACACTTTAATAGGCCCTTGATAACTCCGTATTGTACTCTCCCTATTATTCTCTTAAATTTTTCCCTGTTTTCCTTCCTATTTTTCTTTCTGGCTTCTTTTGTTGCTATTTCCCATGTTTTGACAGTTCAAGGGCTCAGTGGTGATTCGCTCAGCTGAATAGTGGGTCACCTGATATTCTTCTGATTGGCCAGTTGCCGTTGGCAGGACTACCCGTCACCTGATCCATGTCACGAGGCCTGACTAAGCATTCGGGAAATCCACTGGTCCCTGGAGGTCCAGGCGCTGACGGCATAAGAACAGCTGGATTTGGTCTATGGTCCCCCTCATATTGAAATCTGGAATTGCTGCATTGACTGTGATATCGCTTTTGGTGTTTGTGAGATTGCCTCGAACATTAGGCGCTGATTTCGGGAATCCTCTCCCCCCTTGTTGAATAATAATAAAGCCCATCTGATATTCAATGGTCCGGGGAACTCTATGAAGCCATGCTGCTATATTGATACTCTGATCGAACACACTTGACAAGTAATCCGACAAATATTATGCCCTTGATCATGGAGGACGGTATCAATGTGGATGATCTCTTTGGAGAACCCAACTCCCTGGAGCTGGGCTTGCCGGCCGCCTCTCCAATCAAAGGTCTAGCACAATGCCTAGATGAAATGCGTCTATTAGGGTGCTGCCAGTAAGCTTGAAAGAATGCTTCAGATCGCATTCCAGGGACTAACCGTCTTATAGGAAAATCGTCTGGTCTCGGATGGGATGTATTGCATCTATTTCTCCAGACGGACTACGGGTTATTGTCCGCTATCTCCAGTGCCGTCCATCAGATGGCAAATGGGTACTCGGGGAAGAGACGTCATTGGCTCCAGTCTATGAAGCGCATAATGGCAATCAACTGGCCCATCTATCATGGAATGAGACAGGCTCAGAACTGGCCGTTGTCGATTGTTCTGGTCGCATATCAATCTATTCCATATCCATTGCTTTGAACAGCATCACAGGTCTGCGTCAAGCCTCATTTGATTCTGGCGACGATGGCAACCAGGTTGTTGGAATGATGTGGCTGAACTCCCAGCGTTATGTACGTTGAGTCCCCTTACCATTATCCATCAAGATAGATCAAGATAGATCAAGTTATGGGTGAAAGGACTCTAACATTGCAATAGGTTCATGCCTTTCACCAAGCAGCCAAGGTGAACGGTCGATGGGCATACTCGCCTTTCCGTCGACGCTCCATCGGGCCGTCCCACCCAGCCAACAAAGGCGCATTGATATGTATCACCAGAGCCGGCCAGATCAAGCTGATATACCAAAACCCTGACAGCAAATGGGCCGAGCTGCCAGCCGAACTGAAGAACACAGGGTACTCGGACAGACTATTAACGCATGCATCCATGACCGCAACACATGGTAATTGTCTTTCAGTCGGAGCTTCTATTTCCTGCCGTCACTGACATATTAAACAGCTGGGATCCTTCTCTCCACCTACTCTGCATGCCAGAAAATGTGTCTTTATAGAGTAGAGATCAGCTGGAACCCGTCACAATGGGAGCCGACACCGGGAAAACCGCCTGGCCAATTCCCTATCCCCACCTTCCGTTTAATCCACTGTAAGGTCGACATGCCCAGCAATATATTGAACGTCAACCGGGGCCCGGAGCACTCTGATCAGTCTTTGCCGTTTTTGAACTCGGTATACTCGTTGACACGATTAGAGATCATGCCGGGGCAGTTTGATAGCCTCGCGGGGTCTACCGCTAGTCCTTGGATCATGGCTGTCTTATCGAAGCCTCTCCATGCCATACATGACTATCCGGAGCAGCAAGGTCCGCCGAGTGTGATTGTGAGGTGGCATTTGGAACCTGCACCGCAGATACTCCATCCCAAGTTTGACGAGGTGCCGTCAAAAAAAAGCAACGCTGAAGCAAAGGTGCGAATCCCTCAGGCCTTGCCTGTCGCGTGACATTGAGACTGACCTATCCTCAGCCCAAAATGGAACTACGCAGGTTGGAGGACATTTATTGTGATAAGTATATTGTCTCAGTCGATTTAGTAGAGCACGGGGCAGTGTTGGCTGTCAGTCATGACGACAGCTCAATAACATGCTATGACACACGAACAATGACCGTTTTGAACGGTCTTAGCGATTCAAGCACAGTGACCTGTCTGGCCCAGGCTGGGTTCCAGTACCCACTTGAAACATCAGGTATGTCCGGAACTGAGCGATCTTGCTTTCAGACGCATGGCTAGAACTCACATGGACAGGCCTTCACATTGCTTTTTCTCCTAGCGCTTGCGTTGCCGTTACGCTGGATGTTGACGGACACGTGCAATTGAGGGTGATGGAGCATTCGTTCGGATCCGCAGATGGTCTCTATGACGAGAGTACGTGTTTTCCAGGTCACATGTCAGGTCACCTATGTGAAATAATAATACTGACCCAGGCATGTAGACAATTTTTCTGCGGCCATTGCAGCCTTGACACTGGCATTCAGTCGAGGGTGTGGAGTCGAAGTTAACACAGATGACATACTCATGGTTGCTCGCGGGCAGCTATCACCAGGTGAGTGCTCTGAAGACCTTCCTATTGTTATCATCAAGACTGCTGACAACATCGAAAGAGGCTCAAGTCACATTCATCAGCGAGGTGTATCGTGCACTGCCGGTTAATTGCAATTTCACAGCCGAACAGGACAAACTCATGAGCCATCCATACATACCTCGTTGTCTCAGCTTACAGGCCGGACTGGGCTTTAAAGGGAGACTCAAGCGCCGCAACCTCTCATCGGCCGTGCCTTGGGCAAGCCTTCAACTCAGACATGCCTCTGTTCTATTTGCATATTTCTTCCAGTATAATAAAGGGGGACAGACTGAATCGCATGATCCAGGTGAGTTCAAACAAAGCCAATTCAGTTATCGTGATCCGTTGCTAATTGAGAAAAAAGATGTTCTACGCATGGTATTGGGTAACACCAAATGGACATTAGACTTCTCTCACTTCCTTCTGAACGGAATCTTCGACATGGCTGACGAATTCGAAGACGTCTTCAATGACTCAGAAGCATTCACACAGAAATGTAAGGAACCTCCCCATAACAAACTTCAGCTTCAAGCTCACCCATCTCACTATCTTCGCAGTGAAAAACTCCTCCTCTCTCCCCCTCCTAATCCTCCTAGCAAGCATGTCGCGCGCCTTCCTCCGCTTCATCTGCCGCGGCCTCCGCGGCGTGCATGCTGGCTTCGCAAGCGCAAACCCCGCCTCCCTTGTAGGCGACTCCCGAATTTACTACACGGAGATCTGCCAAACACTAGAATCATCACCTGTACGAATCGACGTGTACGAGAAGTTCCTGGCAGGAGTCGACTCAGCCGTGAAGCACGCCTACCAAGGCGCTGGCTTCGGCGACGCCGAGAGACCCGGCCCGGAAAAGGAATTGCTGGTTAATGCACGCATTCCGCCAGTCCTCACCACAGCCGTGGCCACCCTGCTCAGGCAGACAGTCCCGGCACTCAAATCCGAAATCAACCGCATGGCGATCTACCTCGGGGACTATAGCTGGCTTGGTTTTGGGAATGACCGACGAACGGCGCTGTATCGTAGCCAGCGTGAGGTCGATATCCTCAAGAAGTGTCCGCTGCGCCCGCCGTTGCCGTTGGGGAATGATGGTCGCGTGGCGCTGCTGAAGAAGCGTAGGTGTGTGCGCTGCACCGAGGTCTCTGGTGATACGAATCTGCCCCGGTCGCTTCTGTCGTTCAAGATGATTGCTAAGCTGGGGCTGTTGCGGTCTTGTCTTTGCGGGGGTATGTGGGTTCTTGAGACGGATACTGGGGATCTTGGGGTTAGGACTGCGAGTACGAATGGCAATGGCAATAGGGTTAGCCAGACTTAAGATATCAATAAACGGCTGAAATTGGATACTATGGCTCGAATTTTTGGCTTCGATCCAGGTGGTGTGGGGTTGGCTGATCTACACATGTGGGATCGAAAATATGTTTCGGGCTTTTTCTCTACTCTATCCTTGTGGGGTGTTACATATTGGGATGTCCTGCATCTAGATTCGTTTGGTCGCCGTGTCAAGATACATATCCTTAGTCTGACATTTTTGCTTTGTACTCGAGATACATATATTGTAGAAATATATATCAACGAGTCCTGGCAGACGGTAGAATACACGTACGTATGATACACCGTGAGATATCTTCGCTAGAGAGCAAGAGCAAGGATCCTTGGAGAACGTCTAAAATCATGTCATGTCAAGAGTCGATTTGCATCCTATTTAGATACATAATCAATTTCCATTTTTTGGATGTAAAAAAAAAGAGAAAACCGACCCCTCCACAAGCTTTCGGATCCATCTGTCACGTCCTGCTCATGTCCAAGGCCAGCAACGTCTTCCCACAAAACTCCATATTCGAACAAGTTCTGCGTTTAAGCCTACAACAAACAAATCGTCAGCATCATGTTCGGCTGGTCCATTCCGTCTCATGGGTGAGGTCCTTGGTGGCGAGGGCAAAGATGAACATCGATGAACCCTCATATTCCACCTGTTCCCCACCCAGGATGTGTCGGATTATCATACCTTAACGGCGTACTTCCGCTGGGGGAAGTGGATGGCACGCTTGCGGAGCTTGTCGGTGGTCTGGGTACGCTCGTGCTTGGTGAGACGGCGGCGGATCTCACGGGTGAGCTTGGGGCGGAGGTCGAGCGGGAGGTACTTCTTGTTCTTGTAGAACAGACGCAGCTGAGCGCGCTGGTTGAGGTTGATGACGGTGAGAACACGAGCGATCGACTTGCGAACCTCGCCGCTAAAAAATTTTTCCAGTCAGCATCAAATCTCGAATATCGATGACTCCAGTATCGTGCGCTTTGTGCCAGATCGTATGACCCATATCTTCCTCCTCGATCGTTCGGTTGAATGCTGGCGTAGTCCCTCCTCTTATATGTTGTCTCGCCCGGGTCCAATCATTCCCATCCCGCAAATCTTCAAATTCCATCCGCACGAAAAATCAAAATCGAGGTGTATCGAATACGCACATTCTCTGAGTCTTGGAGGAAGCGCCGGAAGCGATCTTCTGAACGCGGAGCTGGTTAAGCTCCAACTTCAACTCCTCGAGCTGTGTGGCGAGCTCTTCCTTGCTCTTGCCCCAGAGCTGACCAGCCTTGACCTTGGACGACTGCAAAAAAAGAGCGATTCATCAGCATTTTGATATCAGAGCCTTTGCACAGTATGACATACCATGGTGGCGTTGAATTGTGTGGGTTGTCGACGTTGAGAATTGAAGATGTCCGAGGGTCAATTTGCGACTGGTTGTGGGACTAGGGCTAAGCGAACTTGTGAATTTAGCGGGTGCACGTGATTATGGTGGCACTAATGCCTTAATTTGGCGCCTGAAGTTTCTGGCCTGTTAATGCCTGAGCCCTGGGTCACAAACTTACTGTATTTGGTTAGCGTATTTTACCCCGTCATGGGTTGGCACTTACGTAGACAAGCAGGTAGCACCTCGGCCCTTGCACTGGTTGACTTTTTGGTCTGAACAGAGCTCCTAAACAGATCAGACTTCACTGGTGATTCCATCCTCACATTCTACATATTTCTGCCTGCCATGGCATCCTCAACAAGTTCCGGGTGGACGCAGCTCCGGCAACAAGCACGATCGCTTGAAACTCAGGTACCAATATCTCCTCACTAGAAGTTCTATACCAATGTTAACTGGAACTTATAGACAGAGAATCTCTTCCACACCTATTCACAGTTTGCCTCGATTACTAAACCTCCACCATCACCTACCGAGGAAGAGCTGCGGCTTGAATCGCAATTGAAAGACCTCCTCGAAAGAGTATGTCCATCCACCAACATCCAACAGGAAAAAAAAGCACCAGCAGCTAATTGACCTCGTACAGCGCGAGTCTGTCATCGCCCAACTATCCCGTCTCCTCGACTCCGAAGCCACCCTCACCTCCTCCGCCCTAAAACAGAGCAATGTCTCCCGCCACCGCGAAGTACTGCAAGACCACCGCCGCGAGCTCCAACGTCTGACCGCAGCTATTTCTGAATCCCGTGACCGCGCAAACCTACTCTCTAATGTCCGCTCAGACATCAGCTCCTATCGCGCATCCAACCCTGCCGCCGCCGAGGCCGAGTACATGCTCGAAGAGCGGGGCCGAGTCGAGAACAGCCACAACATGATGGACGGCGTGCTGAGCCAGGCGTATGCCATCAATGAGAACTTCGGTGTCCAGAGCGAGACAATTGCCAACATTAATCGGCGCATTGTCGGCGCTGCTGCAAATGTCCCCGGCATGAACTATCTCATCGGCAAGATTGGAAACAAGAAGAGGCGGGATGCTATTATTCTCGGGTGCTTCATTGGGTTCTGCTTTTTGATGTTGCTGTTCTTCCGGTAAAGTATAAATCGAGGCTCCAGCGGTAGGTCAGTCATACCGCCGCCTCTTATGTCTTATTGTTCTTGTGCCGATTGCTGCTCTCCAGCGAGTGGATTTGTCTTGTCAGAGGCGTTTGGGTTTGGGCATGTTCTGAGTCGCCCTTGATGGGGGATGCGACAGAATCGGTGGTAATTCTCGTGAAGGGTCTTGAAGGCGCCTATTTGTTATACTTCTATTATACAGTTTCTCTATTGTATGTACAAATTCAACCGAGAGCGGAATAAAATCGCATCCAAGACTCCAGTTCGGGTGATCATTCTCACATCAGCCTCAATCAATACCTGCGAGACGGGTCCTGCACTCGGAGGACAGCCTTCTTCTCCTCAATAAGCTTCCGTACACCAGCATTAAGTCCCTCCAACTCAGACTTTTCAGCCGGTCCACTCCCCGCCCAGCGAATGCGACACTCCGAATCAACCAGGTAGACATAGCCGACCTTGGAATTCATCATGCCAACGGTCTCCTTGAGTGCCTGGTCGAAACCCTTCTGGACGAGGAAGTAGCGCGAATGCTGCTCCTTGGCCAATTTCTGCCGCATCCGCCACATGAATGTCTTCACCAGAAACGCCTTTAACCGGTTCTCCTCGAGATTGATATCAATTCTCTGCACCAGTCTTCCACCGCTGGCCATCGCCTCTAGAAGTCCTGGATTCTGCTCCGGCCCTGTAAATGTCGCAACCTGGCTCTCGGCCCACACGCTTGAGAACAAGTTTACGACGGAAATGCTGCCGCGCAGCTGGGTTGTCGTGTTCTGGGGATCCTTGGGTGATGCCAGCGTTACGCCGTGCATGTTCGGGAAGTAAAGGGCTCTGTCGGCTTTGAACAGCCGCGGATTCGAGACAAAGGTCTTGCCCTCTGCGAAGCGGAGATTGGACCATTCGCGGAAATATGGCTTTGCGACTTGTTTTGTCCTGTGGGTTGCCATTGTTTATTAGCACTACTATTGCCAGCTTTGGGCTCTATTCAGAGTAAAGAACAGGAAGAGGAAGAGGCCAGCTCGTACAATTCCTTGCGCCGCTTGATGTGCCGGTCATAGTTGGTGAAGTCGTCGCGCCGCTGGCGCATCGACCGCGTGTCAATGCCTGTATTCTGTCCTTCTAATGGCGCTTGTGGGCTACCGATGGGCCGGTCCAGGCTTGGAGGAACGAAGTCTGCATCGCCGGGCTGAGGTCCATCCTGGGGCTGGTTTTGTTTGAATTCGATGGCAGTCGATAGGCGGTGCGCCTCGTTTCTTATGTTTCGTTTCACGGGTGCGGCCTCTTTCGTCTCGATAGGTTTCACGGGCTTGCTAGAATATTGGCGCAGAGAAAAGGGTTTAGTCCGTAGCTGGGAGAGTTTTGCTGGGTTGCGAAATTGGCAGCTTAGACAGCGGCCAGTCTGCAGGAGGGGGAGGTCGGCCACCAAGGTGGGGAGGGCGGATTTCCACATATTGGCTGACGGTCTATCAGTCAATGTGCTGAGTAGTGGATTTCGAGGTTATTGCTCTTGTTTGCGCATTTGATCTTCCATGGAAATGAAGAGTCACATGATATGGTATTTCTAATTTGGGAATAGATGTCGATGCTAGTTCTATCCTTATTGGGAACAATATAAAGTCGCATATGCCTATGCCGTAGAACAATAATACGTAAATAGAATACTACCTAGCTATCTTGCGATCCTCAAGCCCGGATTAGATATTCCTTTCTATAGGTCACCTATTGAGTAAAAATCTTTAGACTAGATCACGTGATTTGGCGCCCATTTCGCGCCAGGCAATCGCGTCTGGCGTCCACGGGTCATCCAAAGTGGCCCAAGGAAGTTTTCGGACCATTCCCTTTCCTTTTCCCTCTTATACGAGTCATCCATGAATGTACCACGGTGACTCCAGGCACCTATATAATGACCCGTCTCTGGCCCAGACACCCGTCCCTCCATTGGAAACCGGACTAGCCTACTATGAAGGACCGATTTCCGACTAAAAAGAGCTTTTTTGCGGCTCTTGACCGGCTGGATGAAGAGGATAATCAAGATGAAGAGGATAAGAACTGGGGCAGTCTCCTAACTTTTACAGACAAAGAACCTGACAAACCCAATCCAAATAAAGTCGCTCTTTCCTCGGATCGTAACCCACTTTCTCGAGCAAATTCGGACCCTATATCTTCGTGTGACCTTCAAGGCAAGAGTCTGGTCACTGTCCCCAAACCTGCTCCTGCGAACCGCCCTCGGACGACTGGAACTATACCTACCATGAAGAGCAGAGGGCCGCCTCAAAAGAAAAAAAAGACCAATAATGCTAAGATAATCCCAGAAGACCAGCAGATCTTCAAGGGACTGATCTTCTGTAAGTAATATTCTAGATTTCTACAGCCTACTCTCACTAAACTCTTATTCCAGTTTTCTTCCCAAACAATGACATATCTCCATTCCGACGATTGCGCATTCAACGAGCGCAAGATTACGGTGCACGATGGAGTCGAAACTGGGCCACTCATGTGACTCATGTGATTATGGACAAAGGCTTGCTATCAAGCGATCTCCTTAGCTACCTCAAGATCGAATTTTTGCCAGTCAGTTCATCCGTGAGATATTCAGACTTCAGTATTAACTGTTGCAGACGAGTGTTGCTCTTGTGAACGAATCCTACCCATCCGAATGTATCCAGTTCCGTTCCGTTCTTGATACCTCACACCTCCGCTTCCGTGTCAATGGAACCGCAACAACCGCTGAGAAGGAGAAGTCTCCAGCGCCAGAACCATCACCTCTTGATTCTCTTCCATTGAAACCATCGCGGCGGGAGAAAACCAAGTCCCCAGAACGTGATTTGTCTCCAGTCGTGGAAACGACGCCAAATCCTTTGCCAAAAGACTTCCCAGAGACCGTACCAGAAAGTGTGCCCCAAGTGATCTCCGATCCGGAAAATGAAACTACAACCGAAGAAGCGTGTAAAAGAGGGGACTGGGAGCGGGATGCACTGGATGATATAATAGATGAGGCTAAGGCCACAAGTCATCTGGTAAAACCTCTTCTTTGTCAGTGAAAGCTCACATAACTGATCTTTATGACCAGCCTCTGGATCCAGTTGAATTTCCCGTTGACGAATCTGCTGCCGATGCCTCCGATGTCGAAACGTCGAGCTCAGGGGAGGAGTCAAAGCCACGAAAATCATCCGCTGGAGAAGGCAAAGGCAAAGACAAATCTGACTGGACCAAAGGTTTCGCCTGTATGCAGAAGTACGATGTGGATGCGAAACCTGACAACCCAAACAACAGAACCATCGAGGTACTACAGCAAATGCTGGAATACTATACCCAGACTGCAGACCAGTGGCGGGTTATGACCTATCGCAAGGCCATCAACGCTTTGCGAAAGCAACCAAACAAGATTGCTACACGAGCACAGGCTCGGGCCCTCCCTGGTATCGGGGAGCGTTTGGCTGACAAAATCGAAGAAATTGTCTTGACTAACCGCCTTCGTCGTCTCGAAAATGCCAACCATACCCGAGAGGATTTGATAATTAAAGAATTTCTCGGCGTCTATGGTGCTGGTCTTCCCCAGGCCTCCAAATGGGTCGCGCAGGGCTACAGATCTCTGCAGGATTTATTGCAAAGGGCTCCATTGACTAAGCAGCAGCGTATTGGGGTGGAACGTCACAGCGACTTCGCGCAACGAATCCCCCGCAAGGAGGTCGAAGCCCACGGGGCGATCGTGCGAAAGGCGGTGCAGGCTGTGGATAGGGGTATGCAGGTGATCATCGGGGGCTCTTACCGCCGCGGGGCACTCACCTGCGGGGACGTGGACTGCCTGATCACCAAACCCGGTGCCTCGTTGGAACAGATCCGCACCATGATGCTCGGTCTTGTTGTCCCCAGATTGTTCAATAGTGGCTTTCTGCAGGCCAGCCTTACCATCTCGTCGCATCAGGATGGATCCAAGTGGCACGGCGCATCAGCCCTACCTGGCACCACCCTGTGGCGCCGGATAGATTTGTTGTTCGTTCCTGATGCCGAGATCGGGGCGGCGTTGATATACTTTACGGGGAATGATATATTCAACCGGAGCATGAGATTGCTGGCACGCAAGAAAGGAATGTGCTTGAATCAAAAGGGTCTTTATGCGGATGTGCTTCGGAACCAGCAAGTGAAACTGAACGGGGGCCGGCTGGTTGAGGGCCGGGATGAACGTCGGATTTTTGCTCTGTTGGGTGTGCCCTGGCGACCTCCCGAGCACCGGATTTGTTGATGACGCACACGAAGGTTTCCACGGCATGATATAGTCTTGGTTTCATCCGCATGGGAGTATCCGCTGCGGTGACAAATATTCTTAATGTTGTTTATGCTGGCTACATACAATATGGTGCCCGGGAGGAAGCACCGAAATATAGATAGGCACAGGAATGACGATATCTTTGGATTGGCGGTTTTCCTACATGTAGGGATAGTACTAATTATTTGTATCGTTGTGTATCAAGTAGATACAGACTATTGATCCCCAGAAAAAGAAAAAAGAAAGAAAAATGATTCAGCTTGCATAATTTCCCATACGTAGAGTTTCCATACAGGAGAGAGAGCGAGAGATTCAGAGGGAGAGGCAAGTCACAGTGGCACAAAGTGACTAAGAATTCCTCTCCCTCCAGTACTCACCTTTCCTCTTCATCACCCCATCCCGTAAAACTCATCCTTTTCCTCTTCTCATATCCAAGTTGATATTGAGGCATTCTTTTTCTTCTTTCATCACCGCCTTTCTCCTACCGCCTTGAAGACATCACCGCCTTTCGTGCGGTGAAGCCTCCATCGCGTGTTCGTCCCCTTGCGACTCCCAGACCGCCCTCTACTGCCCTGGGTTTTGCCCGCACATCGTCGATTCAATCATCTTGAGATTTGTTTTTTTTTTGTTGCATTTCGAGTCTCTTCTGAGGCTACCGGTCCTATTGAGGTGCACGGCCTGGCCCTCCCAGTCTCCAGTGACTGTGTGCGTGATTTTTCTCCCGCATCCCACATTCCACGTTTCTAATTCGAGTCCACAGAACGTATCAGCTTAGCGGGACACACTGCCCATTCTGAACGAGCGACACGTCGATTACTCTGGTCAACTGTTTACTGTCATTAGTCTCCTAATTGACACGTGAAAACCTCTCGAAAACACGTCCACCGCCACCCCCACAATGGGTCGCAAACCGAACCAACTCATCCTCGAGTTCTTCCACCGGGGTCCCAAGCTGGAAGACGCGAGTAATCGCTACCAACATACTTGCAAAGCTTGCGGCGAAGTATTTCCCAAGGGTCGCATTGACAGCCTTACCAACCATCTTGTGAAAAAATGCCAGGCGATTCCCCTACGCGACCGTCAGCGCGTGTTGTTGCGACTCCACGAACTCCCCGACTTGACCGACGGTGACTCGAATAAAGACTCCCCTTCTGGAAATAAAGGAAAGTCTGCCGATGGTGGATTTCCCAACCGGCAGAATTTCGACGGTCTCAACGTGTTGGCCGAAGCCTCGCGACAGGTGGGCGCCTCGGACGTGACCAAGCGTGGACCTGGATACACTCAGTCTGTGACAGCTGGAGGCAAGACCGTGATTGTTGACCCTGCGCTTGAAGCGGAGGGATTCCAGGGACATTCTCAAGGGTCTGACTCCAAGATCGAGGGTGCAGCAAATGCCGAGGGTATGTTTTCCTTTCGTTCACTGTTGCACGCTTTAGACCACTAACAATTCGCAGGAACTCCCCAATCGTCCAACGCTCCTAGTATTCCTGCCCTACCAAGCCACACTCCGGGCGAGCACCCTGCATCCATGTCGCCGCCCCTCGGGGATGCGTCTATGTCGCCTGAATCTACCTCTAACGCGCGGCAGTCACAACTGTCGATGATCGCGGCCTCCGCCAATGAGATGGTCCCTCAGGGAATGTCAATTGATAGTGACTCTGATATGAAGCTGAGCCAATGGAATCAGCAGCTGTCCACACATGAGCAACTTCTTTTCGACAGCCTGCAAGAACATGATCCCTCGTTGACTGCTGCCACTCAGCGTGCAGCATCTTACCCCCGCCCTATTGCGATGAACCCAAATACCCAGGCAAAAGGGTTTGTGAACGAGTTTGGTAACTCAACCAAGCCCATGAAGCCCAAGGTGCGGGGACGTTTCACCGCAGAGCGACGCCGTGAAGTTCAAGATGTGCGGAAGAAGGGTGCATGCCTTCGTTGCCGAATGCTAAAGAAACCTGTATGTATTTGTGAATCTGTGGATGTGTGATATAGGTGAACCTTACTGACCAATGTCGATAGTGCTCTGGCGATACCCCTTGCACAACTTGCGCTAGCGTGGAGAGTGCTCGTCTATGGAAGCACCCGTGCCTGCGCACCCGCCTTTCCGATGAGTTCGAGCTCTACAATGCGAGTATGTTGTTTGTGCTTTGCTCTTTTCGAATATATACTGACTCGGACTTTAGATCTCAACTCTACACTTGCCTACCATGACGTTAACAGCATCAAGAACCAAATCAAGTTTGAACACTACTCCGGTCGCATTGAAGTTACCCACTTCGAGGAGAGCAATTCTTTCATGACTTTCAGTGGACTGCAGGGTCACCGCACTTCAGTGTCTGCCCTTGACCCCCAGTTGCAAGCTCTTGGAGATGACCAATTCGCTGGACCCTCGCAAGAAGTCTATCTCCTGGATGCGGACTCGGATGACATCCCAAGCAAGTTGGAAATGTACATCAAGAAGAACGCTTCTTACTTCTACGAGCGAGAGACCTCGCCTTTCATGAAGCCCACTTTGTTGCTTGCTGCTGAACTCAACCAGGGAAAGAAGGTATGTCGTTTGACATTCAATGTGGAAACGTACATTGACATAGATACAGGATATCCTTCTCGAACGTGTGCTGGAGCTGTGGGTCGCGACCCATATTCTCGTCGACACGGAACTCACCTGGAAGACGTACTATAACCCTACTTTGCCTCCGAACTCGTTGCACTCTCTTTCTCAGCCATCGGATGAGGGTCGTCTGCCCATCGAGGAGGTGTCTGACCCAGAATCATACGGACTTCTCTGCAGTCAGTTGCGCGCCGCTATGGAGAAGCGTGCCTCGCAGCTGAGCAAGTTTGTCATCAATGATCTGGAACGTCGACTCCTTCAGCGCCAGAAGTGTGGCTGGTTTGATACTTTCATTGTAGCTATTATCCTCCTGAACTGCGTTGACCGCACCTGCTGGCTGTTCCGTTCATGGGACAATGAGAACTTTTCTCAGCGCGTAAGTGATTCTTATCTACTCTTTCATGATGCATCTCACACTAACAATCAATCCAGTGGCCCCTGGACAAGCGTCCTCCCTACTACTTCAACCAGTCTGACCGCTTCGCCGACATCCTGGAGATGCTCTTGCGCATGCGCCACATTCCTCCCAAGGCCACTTTCCGCCCGGACAATGGTGTTCTGAAGGCAGTCGAGGGTAGCGACGAGCACGCTGTTCGCTGGTTCGATATGATTCAACTGACCCGTACGTCATATCCCATTGTATCATGATTTACACATATATGAAGTTCCTTGCTAAAATTCCTGTTCTGTACAGCCTACTTCATCGAAGAGCGCAAGAACGCCGTCTTCGACCCATCCGACTCGCGCTCCCTGGATTGCCACCACAGTGCCAGTCTTCTTGAGCCTAACAATGCCACTTAGTTTCTGACAACTACATCAAAACAATCACAACAAAAAAAAAAAAAAAAAAAAAAAAAAA
>CAJVRC010000836.1:524270-582079 GCA_911456345.1 Penicillium egyptiacum
ACAGGTAAACCAACAGTCAAACAGACTGAATCCTCATCTCTCATCTCTTTTCTCTCTTCTTTCATCTCTCTCCATCCTACAGTATACAACATACATCCATCTCCAAAGTCACCCCTTTTTGCCCCGCTATCTCCTAATCGGGACACTGATCGCCCACCGATAAGCAGAGCCTGTCGCCCTCCATACACGCCACTGTCAACAAATAGTAAGCGCTTGATGGACTATACACAAAGAGACCTACTAATAGACCCCAGAAGAAAAGACTCTGTCTCCAAGCACAGCGCTAGAGAAACAGCATAAAAGTCCAAGTGGGAAAGAAAAACGACAAAAAAAAAAGAACAGCCAAACTGAACAATCCATCCCCCCAGATACCAAGCCCAAGGAGAAAAAAAGCCCAACACGGACCTTCGCAAAAACCTATTGCGCACTCTGCACACTCAAAAAACCTCCACGATGAGCATGAGCGTGAGCGCAAACACCAGACCAGCAGGCGCACCGGCGTCGCCCGCCTCGCGCCGTCTCCTCATCTTCCGGGAGACGCGCGACCCGCAGAACGTCGCAGAGATTGTCTACCAACCTGTCAACAAGCTGGGGTTACCCATTTGTGGCGATGGGCCTGAGTTGCCTTCTATTCTGGAGTTGCCGTTGCGGGTGCTGATGGTATTTACGGATATCTTTAACCAGCCGAAGTATAAGGGGTGGTATGTTTTGATTTTGATTTTGATTTTGATTCTTCTTTTTTCGTCATTTGGGGTCTGCTTTTGATGTTTGATATCTTTCAAATGTGACATGTGCTAATTTGAATCGTTCTAGGGCCGTTGTCTCTGCTGGTCCTTACCGTGATATCTCAGAAGAAGGGAAATTCTATGCTGTGGTCTTGGAGCAGATGCAGAATACTTCGCATGAGACTCATATGGGGACACCTTGATTATGGACTCATTTGCGCGTTATCTTTTTTGTTTTATTTTTCATGCCTTTGTACATTTTTTTATCATGCTATCATTAGGGTCATGCTATCTATCATTAAGGGTCAACTTATGTGAATTTATATCTCAAAATGAGACTGGAGACTGTAAGAGACATGGCATATGGATTTTATAGAATGATAGACTGTGAATTATCACTGCTTGAAGGGAGGCATGGAAAAAAAAGAAAATAGTAGTTGTCACACCAAATTGCCAACTTCCCTGTAACAGGAAGGTGTCATCTGGCGACGCCATCCCGGGGTGGAAATGTCTCTGCAGAATTGCTTCCCTCAAGGGTCATTTCCATTGCTTAGTGGCCTCCAGCGTCGTGGATTACTCGCACGAGTGAAAATGCCAACCCCGGGATTCGTACCAGGCACCTTTCCTGCTGGCCTTGCGACCGAAGCAGGGTAATCGGCATGGCGGTGAGCCTTCCACTAGGTTATCCATGACAGATTATCAGTTTTGTGAGCTTTTCAGAATAAGTAATAATCTTAATTATTGACAACTATTATCATATTCATCATTACATTCTATCTTCCATGGTCTAGTACCTAGGTTGGGTATTGGGTCTTGCTTAGAATATTGGACGCTCAAAATAACTACATATGTAACAAGGGCATGACATAAGCATCTATTCCAGCCCTGGAGTCTAATTTTTTCTTTCAATCTAAATCAATATACATATTAATATACATTTCCCACTTCATTCCTCAAATCGACCTGTGTCAATGTCCGCCTTTTCAGGCTTCACAAATCCCGGCCGGAACACAACCTTATGACCAATGTATAGCACCGCAAACAATATGAGACTGAGGTAGTTGATGAAGAAGTCGGTAACACTGAACTTCGGAATGAAAGCAGTGAAGCCCTGGGTGATGATGATAAGCAAGTTGAAGAACAAGCCGTACCACGAGAAAAAGGGCTGCCAAGGAGCCTTATATGGAAGAGTGTCACGTGAAATGCCTTGCGCAGCTAAGGCTTTCATAAATGATAGATGGCAAATATTCAGAGATGCCCAGGTAATAAAACCTGCCAAGCCAGCAATCTGCATCAACCAGTTAAAGACCGTGGCTCCAGCATTTGAGACATTAAGGAAGCCCAACAGGCCAAAAAGAGCCGTAAACCCAACACTTGCATAGGGCACGCCGTGTTTGGTTGTCTTCAAGAAAAGCCGAGGAGCGAAACCCTCATGAGCCAAACCGACTAGGATCCGACTGCCGCTGTAGACGTTTGAATTGGCAGCGGAAAGGACCACAGTAAGCAGGACTGCGTTGATGATACTGGGCAAGACGTTGACACCAGCACGTTTCGCAGCAATGACGAAGGGGGATGCATCCGCATTTGTACCGCTGTCATCGGAGGTAAGGCGTTTATCGTCGGATGGCACGACGATGCCGACGAAGAAAATCGTAAAAACAAAGAAAAACACGATCCGAAAGAAGGTCTTTCGAATTGCAGAGGGGATGTTTTTGCGAGGGTCTTCCGTTTCACCCGCTGCAATACCGACCAGCTCGGTACCTTGGTATGAGAACCCGGCTTTGATCAAAATGGCCCAGAATCCGACGAATTTGGCCAGAGCGTCTTGACCAGAATCTTCGATCAGATAAGCGCGGAATGGGCCTGGATGCACCCAGTATCTGAAACCCAGATAGCCCTCCCTGCCAACGCCAGCATTGACGCAAATGGCGAATATCATAAACCCGACCACGGTGATGATTTTGATACTCGAAAGCCAGAATTCGACTTCACCATAGCAGCTCACAGGAAACATGTTCAAGATTATGATAACAACCCAAAAAACAGCAATGAATATTGCCATTGGGATCGTGCCATCCCAATATTGAATGATCAGGCCAGTGGCAGTCAACTCAAGGGCAAATGTCGAGGCCCATGAAAACCAGTAGATCCAACCCATTGCAAAGCCTAGGCTGGGATCTACCAGGCGCGTTGCATATGTGGCAAACGCTCCTGCGATTGGTAGGTAGGTGGCCACCTCACCCAAGGCTATCATGACTGAATACACGATTGATCCAATAAAGGTGAATGCAATCAGGGCGCCGACAGGGCCCGCGGTAGCAATGGCACTTCCACTACCGATAAACAGACCTGTCCCTATGGCACCTCCTGCAAAAAAGATAAGGATAAGAATACGGATAAGAACAAAATGTGTATGGCTCGCAGTTCCTTACCCATTGCGATCATCTGTAGATGTCGGCTTTTGAGCCTTCGCTGCAAATCCGGCAACTGCTGTGACTCGCCATTGCTGTGTTTCTCTCGACTCTCTTCAATGTCGCCGGCCATTGAGTATCTGATTGAGTTTTGAGTTGGCTAGAAGCAGATTAAAAGTGGCAGAGCCGCTTTGGGAAATCTCAAATCTCAAATTTGGATCACCTGGCCTCTGATTGGCTGAAAATTAAAACTGGGCCCTAGGCACGTGAGATGGGTTTGGTGCCTTGGTGATCCACTTGTGAAACTTCTCCCGAGCTCGAAGCCGGTGTTGTACGTGTGTACCGCGAAGGATCTATGTGAAGGCTTTGATACGCGAAGTAGGCGTTAGTAGCGTTGTTAATGTAGGGTTTGAGAGTTAGGTGAACTATGGCGCGAAGGTACAAGAGAAGGTGGCAAGATGTTCGAGTCCACTACGAGGATTCTTGGCAGCTGCCTGAGCCTGAGTGCCGGTGAGGATCTCAGAAAGATGAGGATCCCGGGCGTCGAGAACGCACTTGGGTGCGGTGGACCACGAGGCAAAGTTGGTTTGGCCAGTAAGAATGGGGACGAGCTCTGAGAGCTTGGGCACTGCGAAGCTGCTGCTGTTGGAACACATGTTGACAGAGTATGAAAGCGGAGTGTGGATTGTGGAGATGCCCGCGTTGAATTCAGGGAAGAAGGTTGACCCCGTAGGTAGCTTATTGTTAATGAGTGCGTTGATGAATAGGCACTGAGATAGTGTGCATCGAAGGAGAGATGCTGAGAGATAGTGACCATCGAGAGAGAGGGGTGCACTTTCTTTGCTGATAGCGCCTGGCGAGTGTGAAAACTCTACACGTGGGTGGCCTGGTCGGCTGGTGTATCGTCGAGAGAGGCGATTGGAGGATGAAAAAGAGGAAGGTTGAATATAGCTTCCGGGCCCATAACCTAGAGAGGCCTACAGAGACGTCGAGGTGCATGGTTGAATGTGAGATGATATTGAGTAGTTGTAGAAGCTAGGTTCTAAGCTATAATAGTTTGACAATCATTTGGGTCTTGGAAATAAGTGCCTGATTCTTAGGACCCTACTAAGAGGTCAGGCCCTGTTGTGTAGTCGCTGGAAATGATTGTTACATAGTTTATGTACATGTGTGGAAAACAACTCACTCACGTCCAAGCTTCCTAGAAGGGGGGGCGGATGTCGTCCACGGGTCCTCTGGGATATCGCGTATTCTGGGTTCGTGCGACTTGAGATTGATGGCGACCTTTCCGATCACCTCCTGGTATGTACTTCCTGACATATATCTTATCCCAGTTTCTCCCAGTTAGAATCTACCTACATATATAGGCAAGGTTGCTATGCGTTACACAAGTTCATCACCTTCCTAGGTCATATACCCCTTGTCTTTCTATTTCCTTTCGCATTTTCTTTTCATACTTCTTTCATCTTTTAAAATGGCTGTCCCTAGTCCTGAGATTAAAGCAGAGCTTTCTGAAACCATCCAAGCATTCCTCTTGGATATTGGCTATAGGCTTCCTTGTTTGAAACTATATCCTGCAGTTGAAGATGAAGTGAAGCTACACTTCAGGAATGACGGACTCTCGGATGAATTCGTTATGAATATCGAGCCACAGGTCACGCCCAGCGTGGGAATCGCAACCGCGACTTTCCAAACAGCCCCCTTCAATATACAATGCGCAGTGGCAATATTCACTACCTATTGTCTCATCATTGATGATTTTGCCCATGACCTCGAGTTCAAGCATCACCTAAAGCGATTCAATATCTGCCTACTAAGCCGACAGCCCCAAGGAACCCCAGTTCTTGAGAGCATGGGCGAGTTTTTGAGTTCCTTTCATTCTATCTTCGGTCAATTTTCCGGCGATATGATCATCAAGGACGCTCTGCAATTCATCAGTGCGTGCTACGCAGAATCAGAGAGCGAGAACGTTAAATTCCCCGCAGAAGCACATCTGTTCCCTAGCTACTTTCGCCTGAAACTTGGCGTGGCCGAAGCTTACTCATTTATGTTGTTCCCAACCGCACAATTCTCATAAGCGGAATGTCTCCGATACTGTCTACCGATGATACTATATTTGACATGGGTTTTCAACTGGATAAATGATCTTATGTCATCTTACAAAGAAATGGTTAACATGGAAAACCTTAATTTCATCACGAACTCGGCCAGGTGTAAAGGGCTGACTCAGGTCGAGTCTCTGAAGAGCTCTGTGATGAATACAAGCGACGTGATTCGGAGGTTACGCACCCTTGGGAAAGCTCACTCCGGGTTGCAGAGGCTTGTTGAGGCTTTCGTTTTTGGTTATGTCACGTATCATCTGACACAGACGCGGTATCGAATGGAGGATCTAATCTGACCTTGGTTTAAGGCTTTTTCGGGCTATCGGAAGGTGTTGAGGCGGATTGTATGACGTATCGTCTGACCACGTTTCTGATGCTAGGGAATAGTTCAAAGGTTCGATTGTGAGGATATACGCTGCGTTGTTGGGTAGCTCTTAGAAAAGTCCTCGGAATGTAGTATTGGGACACCAAGCAAATGGATTTGAGACGAATTTTATCTGTGCGGATAATAGATACAGAACTTAGACCCTCCAGCCGACTTAGCTTTTGTAAAAACAGAATGCGCTGGAGGCATAGAGACGTCTAGTGTTTGGAGTATATGGGAAGTATGAATTGAGGTAGAGCTCATCATCGGACATGAACTCGGGCTTTGTGGAAAAGGAACGTAGAGTGACGATATGTACATCATGACTTGAATGAAGTGAGACAATTGTGGGGTGTGAACCAACAAGTCCAAAAAAAACCTGTTAGCTTAGTACACTATTCCTTAAGGCTGTAGGGTTGTAAAAGTGACCAGCTAAAATAGGAAACCGTCACCCCACAGCGAAAAGCGCTTGGGCCTTATATATCTTGCTCCGTACAACATATATCTGTATGTACTCATGAAGCGCAAAACGCGGAATCATTTAATAGAGACTTTGGCACTGACAATGGAGAGAAAACAAAAATGCCGCGGAAAACCTATAAAGCTCAAATACACGTATGTAATTTTGAAGCTAGTCATTCTACCGTAAAAACGAATCCGGCGTATGGCAAAAATACCACTACCGTGGAAGAAAAGCGCCACCGTCTTGGATGGCCAAAAGTGTCTTCTGAATGAGAAAAAGTCCAGGAAAAGGAAGCCTAGAATGGGGTGATCCAAACGAACCGAAGTGGCATGAGAAGAACACTCGAGCTCCACAGAATTCAGAATTTATTGGACCGGGAAGATCACTAGCAAGGCTGATGGATCCATCTTATCAACGGTTATGCGCGCCAAGGAGGCCCCGACTAATCTCGCTGGCAATGGAAATTATTAGTTACGGGCACTTACCCACACTTTCCTTGAGACAATAATACACTTATTGGCGCAGAATCTTCCTTGTTACCGATATCGGATAATCGATCCCTGATATATTAGGGTATATAAAGCCCACTGATCGGCGCTTTTGAGCCAAGCTTCGAAATATAGTCTCTCGTTATGGCATCGAAGGAAACGCAGATCGCTCACGCGATGGGTCCTGACGTTCCCTATCCCACTGAGAAAGAGCCAGAGACAGCTCAACCACCGGCGTATACACCTGATGGCAACTCGGATCAAGAGTCTCTCGATAAAGAGGCTCAGGCTGGTGTGAAGGGAGTCCAGGCCGCCGCCGCCGTGTGGACTAAGTCTCATATGATCCTGGCATATGTGATGTGAGAATCTCTTCACGATCCTTTATATGCATTCAAACCACTGACTCTTCTATGAAGTATTTGGTTTATCTACTTTGTTACCTCCATCCAGGAGGTCGTCATCCGTTCTCTGAACCCCTACGTGACCAGTGCCTTCAGGCTCCACTCTTTGACGGCTGCCACGAGTATCATGGCTAGTATCATTGGAGGCTTGAGTAAAATTCCCTTGGCAAAGATATTGGACTCGTGGGGCCGGCCTCAGGGTATGTCTTTGATGTTGCTCATTTGGGTTGTGGGTTTCATCATGATGGCGGCCTGCAACAATGTTCAGACATACGCGGCCGCTCAGGTTTTCTCATCCGTGGGGTATGATATCCATAGTCTTTCCAAATATATTACCAACAGCTTGACTAACTTGCGACGAATTCTAGATCCCAAGGAGTCAGCTATTGTTTGACAGTATTCATTTCAGACACTTCTGCATTGAAGAACCGAGCTCTTATGCTGTCATTCGCAACCTCACCATATATAATCACCACCTGGATCGGAGGACCAATCTCCCAGAGCGTCCTCGAAGGCCCTGGCTGGCGATGGGGATTCGGAATCTTCACCATCATTGTTCCGGTTGTGGTGGCTCCTCTGTGTCTTTTGTTCTTCTGGAATCAGCAGAAGGCCAAGAAGATGGGCTTGCTCGCACCCAGCCGTGGTGCCCTTACCTTGTCTACAATCAAGCAATACTGCATTGAGGTCGACTTGATTGGAATCATTCTTCTGGCGGGCGGAATGGCCTTGTTTCTTCTTCCATTCAGTCTCTGGTCATACCAAAAGGATCAATGGCGCTCCGCAATGATCATTTGCATGATCATTTTTGGAGGCCTTTTGCTCATCGTATTCGCTATCTACGAGAGATTCTGGGCCCCAGTAACGTTTATCCCATTCAATCTATTGATGGATCGAACCGTCTTCTTTGGTGGGTTAATGTTCGTCTTCGAGTTTTTCAACTCAATGGTCTGGGGTAGTTACTTTGGATCCATGCTCCAGGTCGTCTGGGGCCTGGATGTGACCGAAGCCAGCTATGTCTCAGCCATCTACAGAGTGGGATCCTGCCTCTTTTGTCTCCTCGTCGGTTTCCTGATCCGTTGGACTGGTCGCTTCAAATGGCTGGCCGTTTACTTCTCCTTCCCGCTTATGATCCTGGGCGTTGGGCTGATGATAAAATTCCGTCAACCCGACGCGGGTATTGGGTATATTTGCATGACTCAAATCTTCGTTGCCTTCGCTGGTGGAACCACCGTTATCTGCGGCGAGCTTGCTATGATGGCGCCTTCGGATCACCAGCATATCGCTGTTATACTTGCCATGCTGAATCTGTTCGGTAGTATTGGCAGTGCAATTGGGTCTACTGTGTCTGCTGCTATCTGGACCAGCGAGTTCCCGAAGGCGCTGGCCAAATACGTGCCCCCGGAGGTGAATGTGGCAACGGTTTATTCGGATATCAGCGTCCAACTGTCGTATGATTGGGGAAGCCCGGCTCGGAATGCCATTGCTCATGCCTATGGAGATGCGCAGCGTTATATGCTGATCACCAGTGTTTGTATGCTGGTAGTGGCCTGGGGATGTGCTGGTATGTGGAGAGATATCAAGGTAAAGGACCTGAAGCAGGTCAAGGGACGCGTGATCTAAGTTGATGTGCTGTTGATGGAAATGTGTGAAGCCGGCAGATGAAGTTCGTGGGGATCAGATTGAAGATAGTGGGAGTCAGTATGTAATAATGTTTCTCTAATTAGTTGTCTGTCATACGATTAATGCCTACTATATATGACCAGAGAGTATATAATCCTTTTCTTTTTTCCTTTTGCATTCTGGCTCAAAACAATAGTTCAATGACTAGGACTTATGTATAGTCGAGTAGGCATTTCAACCGAAGCCTGGACTATGTAGGTTGTACAAAACATGGTTGTCTTATAGAAAATCAGATGTAGTATTCTATTAAGATTAGCATAGTCGAGTTCTCTCTTTGTCTATTCTAACCAGAGTTACGAGATAATGCAATCCTATATGATACCTAACACCGACCCTTTACGGGTACAATTTTGGAAACCCCCTTCTTGATCCCTAGGCCGTGAGCTTCCACTTGAACATATACAAGTTTTCCTTTGATGCTCGCCACGGTCTCAAACCCTGTCTTCCGTGTCGCTGCGACTGGACTCAGGTCTGAGGCATTAGCGCCCCCAAAGACCTTCCACAGTTTATGCTCAGTGGCTCCGTTCCAACTCATATAGACATTGGTCTTGTTACGACCCTGCTCAATGCACGAAAACACATCGGGGAGAGTTTTAGGGACGCCGACCCAGGGGGAGCGATAGGCACGGTAACTTGCGACGACAGCATCGAGTCCAAACTGTGCGGTCATGACACAAGTCCCATTGGCATTGTACTCCTTAATCTTAGGATTTGATCCGTAGCCCATTATAGAGTGGTTTCCAGGCAGCAATTGTGTGTTTCCCTGAGAGGTCGAGAATATCTCATCGCGTTGATCGTGGAGAGTCTGGACAAGGGAGACCTCGCGAGTGGCTAGATTGACGTTCATCAGTATGCCTTCAGTGTGATGAGTTCCGTTCTGGACATCAGAATTGGCGTTGTCAAAGATGCTGAGCATGAATCCATCCTCGGTCTCGTCGTGGATGCGGGCGTCGTGCTGGTAGCTGAATTCAACTCCGTTGAGATCGAAGTCGCCGCCGGTTTGACCCTATTGTACAACTATTAGTATATGTGGCATACTTGTGACACTTTTGAAGAAGCTTGGATTTACCTGTACCGTCCAGTCAACTGATCCATCCTTTGCAACCTTAAAGAGCGAACAGTAGTAACGAGAAGAAATGAGGTACGTTCCATCTTGGAACTTGTCCACTGAGTTGATGTGGAAGTAGCCATACGGATAGCTGCTGTTGTGTCCCCAGTCTTTAATTGGGTAGAAAGGCTGTACATGTTCCAAGGGAATCTGGTCAATATGGTCCCGGGCGCTCCAGCGGAAAAGTATTTCGTTGGTCTTGACGTCAATCTCATAGAAGAGCGAGTCAGCGATCCAGCCATTCTTTGGGCCTCCCACAGAGCTGAGGTCAGTCTGGGTGACATTGTAGCCTGTGACTAGCATTGTTCCATCAGGTGTCATTGTGTTCTCGTGCATGTCAATCCAAGATACAAAGGAGGAGCTGTCAATGCTGCCCAAGGCCTTGTAGTTGTCGTTTGTCACGGAAACATTATAGATATTTTGATACGACTCATCCAAAATTTGAATAATACCGTATCCCCAACCAAAAGGCTCCGGGACTCCAAGGCCGTTGAAGTACGTCAGGACAGGCTTCCCATCCAGCTTCTGTACTCGGAAACCCTTCAGGTCACCCCGCGGGCTCTGCCAGACAAGCTCGTTCTTGTCCGACATAATAAACACGCTGTACTGATGAGCATCCCATGATTGATCGAAGAAGAGGTATCCGGGGCTGGCAAGGCCGGATTTCGAGATTTCGAGATTCGGAGGTTCGTGAGGGCTGGACTTGAAGTTCTGCCAGGGCCAGGTGGTTTTCTCGGCCACGACAAGGGTAGCCTGGAGCCCGCAAAGGGCGGTAAAGGCGGAAGAAAGACGCATGGAAGGATAAACTTCCCTGCAAGAGTGGACTACTTGTTCTTTTGTTCCCTGGATGTGTTAAACTCAAATATACGAACACAATTATTCGGAAATCTGCCAGGCCTAGCCGATGTCGGCCATCCAATTCGCTCTCTGATGTGAGGGATTTAATATCTGATCAGACAGTAGTGGGATCGCCCGGAGTAAGAATTCAAATAGTATTCAGATCCATGGAATGTAGGGTTTGTGGGCGATCTGATAAAATCCTTGATCAGATAAGATCGGCGGCTCCACACCTGTATTTCCATACGATACTAGGACGTGTTGGTATTACCAGTATTTCCTAGTATTAGTAAAAGTTACTAGTGGACGCCACCAGGGACGGATCAGCACTTTCCGAGTTGGTTCTCATATACTCCGTACCTCAACCCACATCGATCACACAAAAACTGCCCCTCGGTTAGTGGGATGAATTTTCTACCGATGGAGTCACCGGGATGGCGGTGGCACTAAAGAGTAAGTCGGGTCCCCTGTCGCCTTTTGTGCATCCCCGTTGTCATTTCAAGGTCCTTGGCTCGGTATGAATAATTAGATTGATAAAAGGTTCCATGGTTTTAATCAGATTGATAAAAAGGATTTTAATCAGATTGATAAAAAGGATTTTAATCAGATTGATTGATAACCTTGGAAAAGGTTTTCACATGTTCAATAATTCACCGAGAAGACGCCAAGTCTTGGCTCAAACTCTATGTCTCCACTCGGGCCTCCGAGTAATTTCTGCCCAGGTGGACTCCTTTCCCAGACAGCTGAAAAGGGATAACCAGTCCCATTGTCTGATGGCTCACCGGAACTTGTCGGAGTTCTCGTCGGCGAGTCTACGTTTCGGGTTACATTTTACACGCTGTGAGTTAGGAACGTATGTTGTAAATGCAGTTCAGCGTTCTAAGAACATGAGAGGTTCTCTTGGCATCGAAAAATTAGAATTCGATGGCATACGGCATGTGGCCGATCGTGCCTTGCATTGAACGTCTAGAAAAGGGATGTAGATATCTACAGTAGTTTATACAGATGAAGTCTTGTCCTCCGCCCATTCCTCGAATGTCATGTTTCCTGCAGATGTGGGCATTTTTGCCATGAGTGGTGCTCGAACTTCTTTGTTGACCCTGGTAATCTCGGGCTTGAACACGATTCCTTCCGAGAGAGTCTGGAAGCCAAGTTTCTTATACAAGGGAACTCCTTCCACAGTTGACTCAAGGTAAACCGGCAAATTCAGCTGCTCTGCCACATTCATTCCCCATTGCATAAGATTTGCTCCGACACCTTTACCCTGATAGTCTGGATGCACTGCAACTGTGTGACAGTCTATCGCTGGGTCAACATACGGTCATCACCAATACAAGGATCGGTTGCTACTCACAAACATGCTTCTTAGGCCCAATGAACTTCTCCCTCTTTTCCCAAAGCTGTTCCAAAAACCCTTCGGCACGCTTTCGCTGGTCACCCTCCAACCATCCAATCCACGGTTTCTGACGCTCTTCGGTGGTCCTTTCCCGCCAGTAGACTTGCCATGTTGCCATGCCGGCGATTTTACCGGTGTCGGTGTCAATGCATTGGAAAGTGTGCTCCATGCTCAATCCTTTCCAATATTCAAGAGTTCCTTCGGTGTGGACTTTACGGAATGCCTCATCGTTGAAATCGGTTCCTGGGTAGATGAGGTCCAGGATCAATTGGCCTTTGAAAGCCGCAAACCAGACATCATAGATGGCCCGGACATCGGGCAGGGTGGCGGGGACGACAACAAAGCCCATATTGAATATAAAAAAAAAGTATAATCGCTATTGAGGAATAGCTCAGAAGGGGTTGAAGAAAGCAGCAGTGTATGGTATTAAGTGCCTCTGTATTCAAACAAATTATAATTTATTGGCGCCAAGACTCCCGAAGTCGGATCTGATAAGACAAGGTTGCATTCCGGTAAGTTAAACTTACATACCTGCGTAATTGCGACCGTATTTCCTCCGGGGCCGGGTGTTGAGACATTTGACCTAGTCATGTTGACCCGATCAGTTGCTCGGGTGGATTTGCCGGCTCCTACGTAGTTTGAATTCTTTTTCTTTTCCCCATCCCAACAACTCCCCGAATATAACCAAAAGCCCACTACTGATCGCCGCTATGCCTGGTCTCCAAGAACAGCCGCCCTTCAAGGTTCTCATCGTCGGAGGGTCTTATTCCGGGTTGGCCGCAACTCTGAACCTCATTGACTTGTGCCATGGGCGGAAATGTCGATTCAACCTGGATGAGAACGAACAGGGCCCGGGGAACACGATTCCTGTGCAAGTTACCATCGTGGATGAGCGCGATGGCTATTGTATGTGATCTCGTCATATAAGATTTGAAAGAATGTGACTGACGCTAATTATTTTAGACCACCTGATCGGACTGCCTTTGGCCATAGCTTCCAACGCCGATGCGAGCACGTTCTGGAAAAAGTTCGACGATATTCCCGCTCTCCAGTCCCCGGATATCAATCACATTCAAGGACGAGTAGACTCAATAGACTGCAAGTCCCGAATTGCGCGGATCCGTCAAAATACTGGGAATGATGGGCACAGAATTATCGAAGAAAAATACGACTATATGGTTGCGTGCTCGGGCTTGCGAAGAGAGTGGCCTAGTGCGCCCAAGTCTTTGACTCGGGAGGCATATCTTGCCGAAACAGCAGACTCTGTGCAGACTATTGAGGAAGCTTCGGAAGGTGTGGTTGTTATTGGAGGCGGTATGTGACACTATATTCTTGCACTTGAGTTATACTAATTGGTTTGTCGCAGGTGCTGTTGGTATCGAGATCGCCGCCGAGATCAAGATGGTCCGACCTCAGACAAAGGTGACCCTCGTTCACTCTCGGCAACAGCTGCTCTCCTCCGAGGACCTCCCCGATGACTTCAAAGACAAGACCCTTGAAATGCTGAAAGAGTCTGGGGTCGAAGTGGTGTTGGGGGCACGCGTCCAGGACACAGTTCGCGGTAGCGACTCCACTCCGGCGAAGTACACGCTCAAGCTCTCAGATGGTCGGGAGCTCGTTGCCGGCCATGTAATCAATGCCGTGTCACGTTTTGCACCAACATCCTCATATCTTCCTAAGGATGCCTGCGATCCCGAGGGATATGTCCGTATCACGCCCGGTCTTCAATTTTCCGCAGATGTGCCAAACAAGAAATATCACTACGCTGCCGGTGACATTGTCGCCTGGTCTGGTATTAAGCGTGGTGGAGCAGCGATGCACCAGGCACATTTCGCAGTTTTCAACATCCACCAGCAGATGTTGGCGGAGCGGTACAATATGGAACCCAAGTTTGTCGAGTTGGTTGAAGTAGCTCCTATGATGGCTTTGGCTCTTGGAAAAACCGCTGTTGGGTACTTCCCGGCCATGGGACTGTCCTCGGGCGACGAGATCCGGAATATGTTCTTCAATGATGATCTAGGATACGAAAGTAAGTTGACGAGTTTCCAGCCAGATTCATTGAGCTAACAAGAGCAGTTTGTTGGAAGTGGTTGCGTTTGGGAGAAGCAACCGAGTAGATGTTCACGTTGGTAGTAAAATTATGAAATGATATGTATATAGTACGAAATTGTCTATCATAGAAGAATGAGATTAAACAATATAGATCTATATCAACAAAACAGAAGAAACAAACAGCTATGTACTTTTTTCTATTCAAGGACAGTTATCCATCCACTGTCTGGTTCAGGGCATTGACCCTGTAAGTCTCACTCCGCTCGATCAGCTGGGCGTGAGTGCCTTGCTCAACACAACGCCCATCCTCAATCAAGAAAATAGCATCCGCCTTGCGGATCGTGTACAAACGATGGGCAATCGCTATCACAGTCATTCTTTTGGCTGCCTTCTCCAATCCATCCTGAAGCAGTCGCTCAGACTCTGCATCCAAAGCACTTGTCGACTCGTCTAGGAGCAACAGCTTCGGCTTTCGGATCAGCGCCCGCGCGATAGCCAGTCGCTGCTTCTGACCTCCGGAGAGACGATCACCATTTGGCCCGCAGTGTGTATCGTATCCGTCGGGAAGCTGCGCAATGACGTCGTGGATGTTGGCTAATTGACATGCTTGTTCCAACTCCTCTTGCGTAACTTCGTGGCCAGGTCGTGCGCCAAGAGCAAGATTAAAGCGGATAGTTCCTTCAAACATAACACTCTGCTGTGGTACATATGCAATGTTGTCACGGAATGAGATGTCACCATAGGCAATGTCTCGGCCGTCGACATGGATGGTGCCGGATTCGGGGGAGTAGAGGCGCTCGACGAGTGAAATGATGGTCGATTTTCCAGCACCACTGGGCCCGACTAAAGCGGCAAACTGACCCGGCTTGACCTCCATATTCAAACCATGAAGCACGCGGGTGTCTGGTCGTGCGGGATAGGCAAAATGGACTTGCTTGAGGGAGACACTGATGCCATTGCGAGCGTCGTCGACCTTCTCGCGCGTGTTTGCCGTGGATTCGACGTCGCTCTTAGACTGCAGAGTTTCGATAGGGGCTGACAGTTTCTTCGTGGATCCCAGGTCTAGCAGATTTAACAACCGACGGGTGGCCTGGAAGGCACGCGAGACATCAGGGGCCAGGGCAAACATCTGTCCCCACAGCTGTGAGCTGACGAGCAGCGCTAGCTGGACGATGAAGAACTGTGTCTGAGTATAATATCCTGCAATGATGTTTTTCGCTCCCCACCAATATGCCAGGCCATATAAGAAGTTGCTGAGACCGTACCCGATGGCAAGCCAGATGTTGGCCCAGGCACTCTGGCGGGTTATTTCCTTCATGGGTGCCGCTAATGAGCGACGGTATGTTCCCATAATCTCGTCCTCCATAGAAAGAGACATGACGGTCTTGATCGAGTTGACGGCCTCCACTGTAATTCCTACTGACCGAGCAAAAGCCTCTAGGTGGCGCTCTTCAAACTGTGCCAGTGAGGTAACTCGCATCCAGCCAGCAGCCAATAGCAAAGGTACCACGGCAAGGCAGACAAGGGCGATGCGCCACGCGATAATGTGCGACATGATGATGGCAGCGAATAGGTTGATGAGGATAGACAAAATTGTGCACACAACGGAGCCTGTCAGGCCTGCAAGAGCATTGCTGTCCTTGGTGATCAAGGAAAGTAGCAATGATGGGTTGCGGTCATTGGATTCGTGCCATTGGAGATCCTGCTCGAGTATGGCTCGTAGCGAAAGAACTCGGACTTTGTAAATCACATTCTCTGCCATCCAACCAAAGAGAGACCAGCTGAAAAAGTTTGCAAAGAATTCAATGATGGCGAGGACGAAGAACATGAGGCCGTAGAATTCTCCAGCATCGCGGATATTCTGAGGTTCCTCGCAACCGCTCAGCTTACCCACGACGTTACCAAAGATCACTGCTGAAGCGCAGTATGTGCCGCCAATGACAACGGCGCCGGTCACAGCGAGGACCAGAACAAATGCATATGGCCGGAACATAGAGCCCAGGGAACTGACTGTTGAGGAAAATGGCCTATTTGTGTCGACAACACCGCCGGCCTCTTTCGGCTTGGAGTCTTGGGCAGCAGAAGCATCGGCCGTTTCATCTTTCTCGTGGACATCATCGGTCACGGAAAGAGTGGGTTCAACCTTTTCTGTGATCTGATTCACAGGCGACGCCGATCGGGTGGATGTTCCCTCTTCAGAATTGTCGACATTGAGATTCTGAAGGCGAATCAACTCTGCATAGGCACCATTGGCTGCCAGCAGCTCCGTATGAGTGCCTTGTTCAACAAGCTTTCCTTGTCTCATGACGATGATGTTATCCGCATTCCTGATGGTAGATAGACGGTGGGCAATGGTAATAACAGTTCGGCCCACGGCCACACTCTCTAAGGCTTTTTGGATGCGCATTTCTGTGGCTGAGTCCAAAGACGCTGTGGCCTCATCGAGGATGAGAATCCGCGGGTCTTTCACCAAGGCCCGGGCCAAAGAGATACGCTGCTTCTGTCCGCCACTGATCAGGTTCCCGCTGGAACCAACCGAAGTACCGTAGCCTTCTTGAAGCCTCTCAATAAACCCGTTGGCATCAGCCAGCTTTGCGGCACCCTCAACCAAGTCCACCACCTCTCGCGCCTGGTCACCATGTCCTAGAGAGGCGGCCGAAAGGGCTTGGCCCTCCCTCACAGCGGCAGCAATTTTAATCAGCGCGGTGCCAGTCAGGATCGGTTGGAGATGTGTGTGCAGAGGGGAATTGATCAGGCCCAAGGCAATGTTCTCGAAGATTGATCGATCGAGAAGACATGGCTCTTGTTGGACAAGACTGATATGGCTCCTCAATGCACGGACATTCAAATCTTTTACATCATGTCCATCCAACATAACGGTTCCTTCGGTCGCATCGTAAAATCTTGTTGCTAAGCCGGCAACAGTAGACTTTCCACTTCCAGACAAGCCGACGATGGCAGTTTGTTGACCGGCGGGACAGGAAAGCGACAAATTTTGAAGGACTGGCTTATCTGGGCGAGAAGGGAAACAGAATGAAACATCGCGCAACTCCACCTGCCCCTTGACCTCTGGCAACACTTCTCCAACATCCTTGGAAGTGCCATCAATCGTGGATGAGTGATCTATATCAGCCTTCAATTTTGTGAAGGCAACCGAAGCGGCGTCGAAGCTCTGGATGAAAGGTGCCACTGTACTGAGAATCAAGGATGCTGAGAGATAGAGATAGTCAGCGAGAGCTCAAATCAAAGCATGAATAAGATGCTTACCATCCACTAGAATAAAAATCACGGTGTATGTTGCTCCGACTGTCATGCCACCAGCATTGGACTCTACCGAATCCGCAATCTGCCTAGACCCTTGCCAGAAGGCCAATGCATTGGCCGAGAAAGCAATAAAGTAAAGCAAACCCGCCTGGGTGGCCGTGGCGATTGACTTGCGAATTCCGGCAATCCTTCCAGGATTCAGAAACTCGATAAACTTCTCCTCAAGCCGCACGTTGGCTGAGAAGGCATGAACCACCATCGTGTTGGAAAATGCCTCTAGTGCTACTGAAGATGCCTTGGTCATGCTCTCCAGTGCGCGACCAAAATACTTTTGCACGAAATATCCTCCCAACAGAGACATGAGCAAGTAGGCGGGGGTTAAGGAGACCAACATTCCAGCCAACTTGGGATCCTTGATGAAAGCCACGACGTACGCGGTGACGAAGAAGGCAAGACTGTTGATAACAATGCCAACCTTTTCGGATGTTCCTTGTTGCACGGTGGTAATGTCACCCGTAATTCTCGAAGACGCCTCGCCAGCCGGGAGGTTGTCGAAGAAAGCCACATCCTGGCGGAGAAGGGCTTTGAAATATTTCTCGCGCAGACGTTGAGCCAATCTCTCGCCAGTCAGATTCCAACTAAAAACATAAATATAGATCAAAAAGAGGTAGGCGATGCCGATGTAGACAATCATCAAGACTTTATCATTGATACCAGCTTGGTATGAGTCGCCATTGGTGTCGTTGACGTTGCAGGTCGTTGAGTTCATCTCATCTACCAATTGACCAAAAACAATTGACATGATTGGAAAAGGAATTCCCGAGGCAACGGCGGAGACCAGGCCGAGCACAAGGAGTGCGATATCTGATCTGCTAGGCTCGCCATAGACGAACAGGCGGAAGAAGACAGCTCTATCCCTCCACTTTGACGAATTAGCTTGAGAATCCTAAGGATCGAGGAGTGACATACGCTGCGCTTCTGCGCTGGTGCATCTCCTGCCATAGTTAAAATTATCTATGGGCGTGAACAGGTGAGAACATTGAGGAAGATCATTTGTTATTTTATCCCAAAGCTAAATGCTGTGGCAGAAATCTAAGAGCTCCACTCCTCCTATGACCTGATTACCCAAGAATTTTACAGTGAAAAGCCGACGTCGGACAATACGTAAGATTTGATCCCTTATCAGATCGACTCGTAAATAAAACGGCCAAGAGCCAAGAGTACGTATTTGATGGTTTTCTTTTCGTTTTGGTCTTGGGGGGCCTTTGGGGTGGGCTGGGCTTGGTGGGCCGAGAATGACATACACGCTCCATCCGAACACATTTACCAATTTCCGACGATGATCTGGATGCGTTCTGTTCCGACGTGTGCTCGTGCACCTCGGAGACTGCTCGGTTATTGCGGATCTTTACCTTCTATGGTAAGTTGGGGTCAATACCACTACCAAACTCAAAATAGCGGGCACATCCCTAATCTGATTAGATTACGCTGGGTCCTCGTGAAGAAATTTTCTTTTGCTGTTTCCCGCGGATATGTACAAATACACACCGAGGTTTCTCTAGTTCATAACATATGCATATTTGGTAACTATTACAACTTCAATGAGCGGAATGGATTGCGATCGAGAGTGTCCGACCCGTCAAATCGTAACGGTGCCACATGGAAAAACTTCTCCCTGCTACCAAGGATGAGTGCAGACCGTTTATGTGGCAGATCGACCAGCTTGGCCAGGTTCATGCCCGTAGCGTGGTCGTAGGTCAAGGGAGCCAGATTCGAGTATTTTGGCTCTCCAGTCACAAACTCCGTACGCGGATCATCCAGGAAGATGTAATGCATCAAACCAGACCACCACGCAATTGTGCGGTGCGGACCCCGGAATCGCTCATCGCCGACGAGCGAATGGCGACCCCTATCCCAGTCGCCAGCATCGTAGTACGCACCAAGATGGTCCTCCTGTAATTTAAATTAGCCATGGTCAGGTGGCCGGGAAGAAATAGAAACCATACCTTCGCCCAATATATCTCATGATAGGAAAAGAAAGTGTCATTGAACTTGGCTAGCACAGCGATCTGGTGCGGATCCTCCTGGATTTTGCGCAAGTATTCACGATGCTCGTCCAAAGTTCCAGTTTCGTTCCACCCCTGAGCCACTCGAGGGTCATTCTGCCACTTATTGAACAGCCTCAGGTGTTCCTCGTTTGTGTAGTCAAGCGCATAGACTGAGAAAAACTCGTTCAAGTGTGGAATGTAGCGACTGTAGATGCGAGAGCCGGGGGACGGTTTCGGTGGCCGTACCGGGTGAAGGGCGTGTACTCGACGCTCCGGGAAACCAGTGGTGACGGTGTGTTGGCGTGGTCGGGTAGGGTATTCGCTCAACGGCTTGCGCATATCGCTGTAAATCCCCGGGTCAGACACCCACGCTGGACGGGTACCAAATGGTGAGCCGGCTCCTTGCCAGAAGCTACTGCGGGAAAATACCAGCTGTCCGAGGTGGTTAGTGGTGGTTGGGATGGGGTTTCCTGGCGGAGCAGATGGCTCGGGATGCGCGATGGCCAATCCCACGCCTTGTAGCTCGCGCGCAAGTATATCACTCCCAGTACCAGATAGTACACCACGGAATATCTCGAACTCGCTGCGCAAAGTCTCAATGGCATAGACCACATTCCAGATCTGGCCCACCGAGGGCGTTTCTGAGCCTTCCCATGTAATATAGGTAACTGGACTTCTCTGTGCGCGTGCCCAGGGTGAGTTGTTTCCCTCCTCTGGTGTGGAAGAAGAATCGGGTTGGGCCAAATCTGTGAACTTCAAGGATGCATGGTCCAATGGCTTTGGGGGTGGTATGCCTTCATCCCCACGAGGAGCTCTCAGCAGCTGAAACTTGCGGAGATTACGCTCGGTGGATACGACGTGCAATTCATAAGTTGTCTTGTACGGCTCCGGTAGCCGCACCAGGGGGAGGGTACTCGAAGACATGATGATAATGATGATGCTACCAACTTAGAACAGGAGCATGAGGGAATAAGTAACCAGATATGCTATGTCGGCATTGACCACCTTATCCTCGGTATACTCCGGCTCGGTGTAGGGAATTGATCATCCTTCTCCGTGCCCACCGTGCAGCGGTCCACTAGGCATCGGATTCAGGAAACTGAGACCTTGGCTGCTACCAAAGACCATCCGTGTAAGTACGCTGCTTGTCACAAACTAGTAACAACAGGGGGAGTCAATCCGGGCCCCCATGCATGTTTGAGACGAGAGTCTTCAAGGTGAGTTTGGAAAAAACAAACCAATGTAATCAAATCGGTGGATATATCCGATGTCGCAGCCAATCTAATCAATCTTTCCAGGTGGAAACGTGCGAATCTCCGAAAAGGGGAAAGTTGAAGAAGACGATCAGATAATGGTGACAGTATTCCACCAAACAACTTTCGAAAAATTTCGAATATGACTACAAGGGCTCTGATCGGCGCTCTACAATACCCTTTTTACTGCCAAGGTGGGTCCAGGGGCAGTGCTTCCAAGGTAGCGTTAGATCTTGGCGGATCTTGGCGGCTCGTGGTCCCTGTGTATGGTATGGCCTGGTATGTATGGTAATGCCCGCTGTAACCATACATGTACTCTTCCCCCACTCTGGCATACAACGTATTGGTTCAAGTATACGATGGCTCCATTGCAATATGGACAATAAAGTCTCGGCATCTGCTCGGATTGTTTCTGCCCGTTGTGGCACTTGCAAGATGCCAAGTCCATCACTGAAGATCCGCATCAGATAATTTTAATCAGATCGTTGATTCATAGTCCCCGAAAAAGCCCTAGAGACACTCTCCTTAATACTACATTTTCCAAGAATATGGGTGAATACGTTGAGCCCAGTGCATCCCCTTGGGTGGGCGAAGAGTCAACGAAGCCACATGATGACTGGTCCGACTGTACGACCCTGCCAACACTTCCAGATATAAAACACGAGGAAATTATTGCTCTGGCTTGGGTCCTCCTTCTCTTTCGGGGGACAGTGCACAGTGAGGATAGAGGCTTTTCCTGGGTGAAAGAGGGCAGTCTCCAGGGATGTCTCATCTCAGATGTGATTGAGGGGGAAGGCAGCTCGCTGAGATCTGCTTTGGAAGCAATCCGAAGGCGGGGTCAATTTGACGGGGAATTTTCGGACACACTCTTGTGTCGAAATGCCTACGTTGAGAATGAAGTAAGTAGGTCCAAACTCATGGCTAGCATCAGTTATTAACTCAATCAGTGGACGTTTGCTCTGGAAGCAAAGCTCGCGCATGGTGTTGTGTATGTTCGCGGAACTCCTCGGTCCCCGACAGCCACACAGCCCGTCGAAGCCATCATACCTCATATCCTCGCCGACGTCATCCTTTCTATCACTAGTAACCTCGATCAATCTGTTGCCGAGGCCGTCCGGATTGGACTGCAAGAGCTCTCACAATTATGGAAGTGGAACGGGCCAATGCCCCCAACTATCGACCAATGCATCCAAGATATAATCAGTGAAAAAGCTCAAAGTCAACTCGATCGTCCCGCAGTCGTGTCTTGGGATGGAGAGATGACCTATAGACAGCTAGAAGAGCGCTCAACAAACCTGGCTAGACACCTTGTTGACCTGGGACTGCAAATTGGCAAGGCTGTTCCGCTCTGCTTTGAAAAGTCCATGTGGACAATTGTTGGTGTCCTAGCAGTGATGAAAGCCGGCGGCGCATTGGTTCTCATGGACCCCAGCCAGCCGGAGGGACGACTGAGCACGATCGCCAGCGAGGTTAAGGCTGGTTTTATCTTGACCTCGGAGTCGCAGGCGGCACTAGGTGCGCGCATTGTCCCGGGAGGAAAGCAAGTTATTGTTGGCCCGCTGAACGACGAGGCCAATTTCAAATCACTCTCTGTGGACCTACCCGTGGTCCCAACGTCGTCAACCCTTTACATCCAGTTCACTTCGGGAAGTACTGGCAAGCCAAAGGGTGTGGTCATCTCTCACTCTAACTATACTAGCGGTGCACTACCTCGTGCCGCAGCTGTCGGATACAAGGAACACTCACGAGTGCTTGACTTCCCCTCGTATGCATTCGACGTCAGCGTCGACTGCATGTTGTGCACTCTGGCCAACGGAGGCTGCATCTGTGTGCCCTCAGAAGACCAGCGCGTCAACGACCTCAGTGGCGCCATTCGTAAATTGAATGTGAACATGGCACACATGACACCGTCGGTCGCACGTGTCTTGGCACCTGATATCATGCCTTCGCTGGAGGTCATCGGCCTTGGTGGTGAGGCAATATCTGCTAGCGATGCGGCCGAATGGGGCCAGAAGACGAAAATCGTAATCGCATATGGCCCATCGGAGTGCACTGTTGGATGCACAATCAATAATGACATCCCTCCTGGTCGATCGTACACTAGCATCGGACAAGGAGTCGGAGCCACGACATGGGTGGTGGATCCATCCAATCATGACCGATTGATGCCTATCGGCACTGTGGGAGAACTTCTTATCGAAGGCCCCGTGGTCGGCGATGGATATCTCAATAATCCAGAGAAAACCGCCGAGGTTTTCATCGAGGACCCAGCATGGCTGGTTGAGGGTCGGGGAGATGTACCAGGTCGCAAGGGCCGTCTTTACAAGACAGGTGACCTGGTAAGATATGATCCCGATGCCTCAGGCAGTGTTGTTTTCATCGGCCGTGCCGATCAACAGGTGAAGCTACGCGGTCAGCGCGTGGAACTGGGCGAAATCGAGCACCACGTCCGGAATTATTTCCCCGCTGGAGCAAGCGTTGCAGCGGAAGTGATCTTCCCTGGAGGAAAGAAAGCCGATGCCACCCTGATTGTATTTGTGGCGGAGGAAAAGAGTGAAAAGACGGGCACGATCAGCGAGATTACCTCATTTTCGAGTCCATTCCAAGAGCTGATCGCTGGTATTGACGATGTTCTTGCGACAAATCTGCCCCGGTATATGATCCCCACCGCATATATACCACTCAATCAGATGCCACTTCTGGTATCGCTTAAGACAGACCGGAAGCAGCTGCGGGCTCTCGGGAATGACTTGACAAGGCGACATATTGCAGAGTTTAGATTGTCCACCGTTGTCAAAATAGCACCTCGGACAGAGATGGAGCGCAGGCTTCACGGCCTATGGTTGAAGCTATTTGGAGATGAGACAGAGATCGGGGTCAATGACCACTTCTTCAGCCTCGGGGGTGACTCGTTGAAAGCGATGAGGTTGGTAGCTGCCGCACGAGAGCAGTCCCTTGCTATTCAAGTCACTGATATTTTCCAATCACCCGTTCTTGAGAACCTGGCCCTCAAAGTGAAAGAGGCCGAGAACAAATGTCCACTGGATGTTCCCCCATTTTCGCTGCTCCCAGCAAGCTGGGAGGCCGACGCTGCACGTGTCGAAGCGGCTTCGTTGTGCAACTTGAGTCCTAGCGAGGTGGCTGATGTGTACCCCTGCACACCTCTCCAAGAAGCACTTATGGCCCTCTCCGCCAAGTATACAGATGCCTATGTCGCGCAGAGAGTCATTGAGCTCCAGGATATTCAAACCGCCAAGCGACTACAATCTGCTTTTGAGCGTGTCTCAGCAGAATGTGCAATTCTACGAACAAGAATTGCCCAAGTTCCACGCCGGGGTTTGATGCAGATCGTCGTACAGACCAACACTCCATGGCTGAACAGCTCCAACCTGGCAGAGTATCTGAGTAGCGATACACTCAAGGGCATGTCTCTGGGAACTGAGCTTGCTCGTTTCGCTATTGTGGACGATGAGCCGACCAGCAGAACCTACATCGTCCTGAGCATTCACCATGCACTTTACGATGGCTGGTCAATGCCTTTGGTAGTTGACCGAGTGAATCGCGCCTATCGCGGTGAGAGTATCGGCAACCCAGCACCGTTCAAGAACTTCATCAAGTGGCTTAGTGAAACCGACCGAGCCTCCACGGAGAAATATTGGGAAACTCAACTCGAGGGCGCTACATCGCTACAATTCCCTCCCATTCCATACACTGGGTATCAAGCGCGTGCCGATTCTCTACTAGAACATTACGTCCAGCTGCCCCGGGCTTCATCGAGCTCCACGACGAGCATTGCAACCGCTATTCGAGGTGCTTGGGGTCTTTTAGCCGCGCATTACACGTCCTCTGATGACATCGTGTTTGGAGAGACTATGACCGGCCGTACAGCTCCAGTGGCAGCTGTGGAGGAGATCGAGGGCCCGATGATCACAACTGTTCCGGTTCGGGTTTGCATCGATCGCAAGGCTCGCGCATCAAGCTACCTTCAGCAGATCCATGATCAAACGGTCGATCGCATTCCTCACGAACACATGGGTCTGCAGCACATTCGACGTTTGAACGCCGATGCTCGAGAGGCGTGTGAATTGCGCACAGGCATTGTAATTCATCCGACCATCGAGGAAGTCGAGGCCTCTTCGAAAGAAGAGCCAGCCACCGCATTTGTTCCAACCAGCGAGGCAGAAGCCGCCCGTGAAGCGTTAAAATTCAATTCATACGCCCTCATGCTCGTCTTCACCGTTGATACAAAGGGCTTCCTTGTCATGGCCAGCTTCGATTCGAAGACCATCGATGTCCCGCAGATGGAGCAAGCGCTTAAACAATTTGATCGCCTGGTGCAGCAGATTCTTGAGGAACCAACCCAGCGAATCCAGCACATCTATGATTCCATGATTGAGACGGATGTTACAGAACAATGCCGTCTGTCCAAGATTGGTCCGGCGAGCCTCCCTACTGAGGAGCTTTACTCGGCTGTCACATCTACTTGGATCGTTAACCCAAATCACCATGAGTGTCTTGTACCACCTGGTGGTGTTGGTGAGCTGCTTGTTGAAAGCGAAAGTGAACGGGCTTCCGGCAGTCCAGTGGCCAATCCAACCTGGTGCAAGCATCCAACGAAGCTGTACACGACAAACCAACTGGCAAAATATACCAGTGATGGCTCCGTTATTATTATTCGCGCAAAGGACGCGCAGATCGGTCAACTCAAAACCCGGAATAGAAAGCTCAACGGTGGTGCAGCCATAACCACGGTCACGCAGCAAAAGCTCCAACGGGTCTGGAGCCAGGTCTTGGATATTCCTTGCGAGGATATCCTTTTGGATGACAGCTTCTTCGATTTGGGAGGCGACTCCATTCGTGCTATGAAGTTGGTCTCGGAGGCTCGTACGGATGGCCTTCAGCTAACTGTAACCACGATCTTCGATCACCGGTCTCTGTTTGACATGGCCGAACACGCAGTGGAGGCTCAGCCAGCAGCCGCGACTTCTCAGGATTACGCACCATTCAGCTCACTCAATGTGACCGATGTAGATGCGTTCATCAACAAGATGACCCCATTGCTTGTTCAGCCTGAGTTGAAGATCGTGGATGCCTATCCAAGTCGCCCGCTTCAGGAAATAGCAGTCCAAGGAACTGTCCAACTGCCTCGGTATTCTATGCGATACGAACTTTTCTACATGGATACCGTGGTGGATCGCACTAAGCTGTTCCAGAGTTGCCAGGAACTTGTGTCTCGGAATGAGATCCTTCGAACTGTGTTCGTGGAGCATGAGGGGGTCTCATTGGGAGTGGTTGTCGATGACCTTCCCTGCCAGATAGTCGAATATGAGATTGAAAGTGATGTGGAAGCATTCAGCCAGAAACTCTGCGATGTCGATGTTCAGTCACGCATTCCTCTCGGATCACACTTTTTGAAGTTCCTCTTCGTTCGGCATGTTGACGGGCCCAGCAGCCTGATCATGCGCATCTCCCATGCCCAATACGATGAGATCTGTCTGCCGATTTTGCTACAGCAGCTATCGGCATTGTATGAGGGACGAACAGTGCCGAAGAGTTTGCCATTCTCGTCATACGTCGGCCATGTAACTCGCACTAATCTGCCAGTCAGCATTCCGTACTGGCGTGATCTCCTTCAAGGGTCATCTATGACACGGATCCAGCCCGATATCCCTGTGGTATCTGCTGCTCACTTCGCCATCTCCAAGGATGTGAATATCGCTGCGCGACCGCGGGAAATCACAGTCGCAACCCTCCCTACGGCGGCTTGGGCGCTGTGCCTTGCGCGACGCCTCTCCCTTGATGATGTCACTTTCGGCGAGGTGGTGAGTGGCCGCAACATTGACCTCCCGAACGCCGACGCGATTGTTGGACCTTCGTGGCAGTATGTACCGGTGCGGGTGAAGTTTGGGGATAAATGGAGTGCCATGGATCTTTTGCAGTTTGTCCAGCGACAACATCTTGAGAGCGCGCAGTTCGAAGGAATCGGTCTTAAGGAAATTGTCAAGGACTGCACCGACTGGCCGGAGACTGTTGACTGGTTTGATTCGGTCGTGCACCAGGACGTTGAGCATGTTGAGGATCTGTCTTTCATGGCGGCCAGCAGTCGTATGCAGACCATCTACCCGCATTTCGAGCCATTGCGGGAGATCAAGGTGCAGGCATTCCCGAAGGGGGATACTATGTGCATCGAAATTGTCACTGTCGAGTCGTGGTCGGACTTTGCTGTGTCTTTGTTGAATGAGATGATCGACACTGTTGGGCAGTTGGTGAATCAGGTCGATTCCAGGATTTTATAGATGAGGTAGCTTCTTCTACTTGCTAGATAGATTCTTTTATTCGTATCTTTTAATTACAAAGTTTTGAGCTTCATTCAGTTGGGAAACTGCAGTACTTCAGTGAAGAGTTTATACATAATGCTTCGTAGAGGTCCAATAGAATGAATGCACTAATTTGAATGGTCTCCAGGGCCGGATCACACACCATTCGGTGTGAGGGGTACTTAAGACATCATTTTGTATAACCTTAGCAATGCAGCAGCTTTCCTTTTATTGACTTGATCAAATATAGTAGATTTGTACTGTCTCGCGATTCGTAGGATACCTTCAAAATATATTGTGACCCTAGTTGATCAGATAGACACCCAAAGTCCCAGTCGACTTTGCGAACCTTCACCTTGATAGATCCAAAGAACAAGATATATAGGCAAAACGTCATAGGCTGTATGGCTCGTATTTTCCATGTCAGAATTGCAGGAACCAAATCGAGATCCGCCCCAAGGTAAAGACAAAAGAAATCCAGTCTGATTGCAAAATAAATATACCGACAGCTGCTGTTAATATAAGATCTGGACAATGGATGCCGAGGCCGAGGTAATGGCCTACTCTTGCACTCGCTGCTTCCTCCAAGTCAAGAAGACAACATAGAACTTCTCCGTATTTGCGTCGAATTGAGAATTTCCAAGATTGACGTCTTTATTGGTGCCCCTGTCGGACCGAGGATCAAATGGCACCAAAGCCGGGGCCTCAGGAACCGGCTGCTGTTCCTGGCCAGATTGAGATTCCGACCCGGCCTCAGTATCAACTGGCCATGCAGGCCTCTGCCTTTTCAGCTCCGCCTCTTTCGCCCCAACCCAAGTATATGCCCTCTTTGACGTGGGGCCAGCGACCAGATACAAGCCATTGTCAGCCTGCAGGGGAAACTTCCACTCGAGAGCCTGTTGTATGATGGCATCTAGCTGGTCCCTCTTCCGCATGATCGTTTCAAACTCGATTACCAGTTCCTCAAGACAGGGGAGAGAGCCAAATTGGTTTCCCCATGACCGAGCTGCAGCGTGTGGAGAAACGGCCTTGCCCATATCGGCTGCCTGGGTTCTCCCGGGTCGGAACGGATCGATGCCCAGGGGGTCATTATTCTCCCAGAACCACCAATCTGTATGGCGAAACGTGATGGTCATCTTCTTCGGTGCGATTCTGCACTCCCCTCGCAGACTGCGCCCGTCGTCGCCTATCTTAAGACCGTCCCATATCTGGGACCAAAGACTATCCTCTAGGAAATACTGCTGGGTGAACAAGTGTAAATGCTGTACCTGAGCCCGCTGTTTCGGGGTCATCTTGCGAAAATAATTCAGCGGCGAGGGAGGCATCATTGACATGCGGCGGAGACCGATAGAACCAGAAAGTATGCTCATTTACTGCCGGCGGGAGGAGGGACGCCTCGGCGTAGATTTGCTGGCATGTCTGGAGGAGGGCAGTCTGGATGCGCTTAGGCTGCTTGTACCCGGGCCGGTAGTAGAAAGCGTTTTGCTTATAGAGGGAGCGAGAACTGTCGCCTGTGAGAGTATCCTCGGACTCAAGGGCAAGCGTATAAATTCGATTGCGGATCTCGGCGGGGAAGACAGTAAATAAGGGGGATGTCAATGGGGCTGCAGGTAGAGATGGGACAAGGTCCTGGAGGGTTTCCATCATGACATGACGCTTTTTTGCTCGACTAGGATGCATGTTCTGCGTAGAGGTATGAGCCAGATAAAAGGACATACTTCTCGATTTATATATCTCACAGGGCACAAGCCAAAGAAACCCCGCTTGATCTAATGGTTCAGCTTTCGCCCCCAGTGTGCCCCGCTAACGCCTGAGATAACACTTCATTCGCCAAAAAAGCAGAGTATGTGATGAGTCTGTTCTGATTCGGAAAAGTACCGGGTAGCCTCGTGGGTGCCTAGAAATGTTTCATAGTTAACGTATTTCACAAGCGAGCCGCCACCACAAGCGAGCCGCCATCTCCAAAACACATAGTAAATGCGACATTTTCTATATTTATATCTCAACAACCACGTTATTATTTTGTTTCATTGCTTATGGATAGCTATTGATAAGGCTTAGTAACAATATATATCACTTTCAAGAAATGAAAACACTATATTCCCCTCATTTCAAAACTTACGGAAAATTACATTGCTAGAAGCTAGAAATATATATATCTCGATAAATAAGAGACATACGTTTCCTAAACTCTCCAAAGAGGCTAGATATTCATCTAAAGGTCATTAGGCTACAAGGTAAGGTGCTTATAGACCAAAGTTGTTGAGATCCCAAATTGTAATCTATCGCATTTACTATGTGTTTTGGAGATGGCGGCTCGCTTGTGAAATACGTTAGTTGAGCCGCAATGCCTTATATTAGGCAGTCGCTGTCAAAAGTAGTTAGTCGACTTCTCGACTTCTGTTCGCCAGTGACACCATTCTTTTTCCCTTCACCTTTAAAGTCGAATATTGCCTCTACTCACTTGAATTAGGAGGAAAGGAGAGGCTCTTCCTGGCAAACAAGGCAAGCATCACATGATTATTGCCTGATCCATCAGGCGCCATTCGGATCACTTGACCATAACGTATTTCACTACCGAGTGACGCAGTCCGATATACATAGTAAATGCGATAAACTGCAACCTTGTATGTCAACAACAACGTCCTTGTTTGATTTCATATTTACTCGATAGCTGTTGATAAGTATTTTAAATGATATATATCAATTTCAAGGCAATCAAAAAGTTGCAATATCATGGCATCGAAAATTACATCGCTCTAAGCCAGAAATATACATATCCTCATCACCAAGTTATAAAAATTCTCTAGACTCTATAGTAAGGCTAGATATTACCTAAAAACCATTAGCCTACAAGGAAACGCCCCAATAGACCACCGTTGTTGAGATATCAAGTTGTAATTTATCCCATTTTCTATGTGTATCGGACTGCGTCACTCGGTAGTGAAATACGTTATAGCATTGAACCGTACTAAGCCTAATATGGCAACGTGTTCAAGGTTACCCCCTACCCTATACGGAGTACAGAATTCAACTTTGCCCTGACTCCCATGTCATGATGGCTTCAGTCTGGTTCTAGTACTGATATATTATTTTGCTTTTACCTCTTTACATCTTTACGTCTGCCCTCTCGCAATTTCTCCTTGGTTTTGCCCGGGGGATGACAACTGTGTGTGGGTTAGGAGAAAGAAATGTTACCCTCGGCCGATCAGATGCTCAACGAAAAAGGTACTACCACCGGGCGTCCATCTACCTGCGGTGCCAGAGAAGGGGGTTTCACCTCCCCGCTCCAATAATCAGAATGGACCCTGACGACACCGCGCTGGTCAACCAACGAGCAGCTGACCCGCACGGCTAGAGCCCAATATGAGCCAGTCCAGACTTTGGAATTCTACGACATATCGACCGGGAGTGAACCAGTATTCACCTAGCTTATATTAAACACAAGCGCGAGATACAATATATGATCAGGGAATTGACGGAGGGTGACAGGGCTCTGCTCTGCTACTCGATGTTCCTACCACTGAAGCGGCACCGAGGCATTCAAAATTGCGGAAAGCCCAAGTAGGACATAGAGAACGAATCTCTCACTGGGATTTATCTCGCCCACGAAGCGGATGTCAACGCAGCTGATCTTTATGGAATTACACCGCTCCGTCTAGCGGTCTCAAAAGGTCCAGTCGTCAATATTCGAGACATAGAGCTGTCGTTAAAATCCGGTGCCGACGTGATGCAAAAACAAGCAAGGGTAACACAACGAGGACGAGCACATGGAGGCGAACAAATGCGAAGAGGGAAAATGCCTTCAAAAAGGGGAAGTTCGAATTACGATCTTCTTCCATCTTTTGCGATAAGAGTCCGGATGGAGTGAATCGTGGACTTGATGGATGATGAACCTCCTCTCCCTCCCGTCCCTCACATACTCGATTTCGAGTTCCTTATCAGCCAGCCAAGCTCCTACACTGATCGGCGGCGACAGCGAAATTCGCGCTGTTGTGATTCTGAAGTGGAGACTCAACCGCTCGCGCTCTTCTATCCCAACACTGTCTCGCACTTCAACCTCATGCCAAAGATTGCGACTACGATCATGAATATGGCTTCTGCCAGGGTCGTTATGAGCTCTCCTACAGTCGCGGACCTCCGCCCAGACTTTTTGGAGAAGAGCTCGTCACCTGATGTGCTCAGAACGAGAACTGGCGTTGCAGGAGACTCGTAAGCGGGTTAGGAACTATATATCCGTGATAGAAAGGGCATGCCAGTACAGCCGCAACGAGAAGTATGTTTCGAACGAACAAGGAGCACGCGACGGACGAGGCTGAGCGGAAGAAAAAGCTCGCTACCATGGATAAGAAACTCAGACGCCATGAAAACCAGCTCACGCTGATTCATGCAATAAGACCTTGATTCACCTTCCTAGCTTTCCTGCCACAGATGGTCCCTTTGCTCGACGTCATGGTCAGCATCAACTTGAAGAAACTCAACCGGGACGTGCAGACCGCACAGCTTACAAGGCTACGTGCGAGTCATCTCAAGCATGGATCAAATAGTCTTTTTTTGCTTCACAATCGAAGCCAAGGGCGCCAATGTCATCAGACCTCCAAATATCATAGTGTATCTTGAGATAGACGAGTTGCGTATGAATCTCTCTCCCGCTTGTAGACCTTCCTGTCAAACAACGCCCGGAGGGAAGGCTTTGCTCAATATCAACCACCTGACCAGGATGATTCTTCCTATCTATTGGTGGTTTGGATACGAAAGAGTGATGGCAAGACATCGCACGAGATTCCACCTACACGGGTTAAGATTCAATAGATTCTATGGAACCTTTTCATTGATGGACTTGACTCTGGATAAACAAAGAGACGAAGATCTCATAAATAGCTAAAATTAAAGACCGAAATGTATATCATATCATATCATATCATATGTCATAGCTGGCTCAGAATAAAACAGAAATGTAAAATACATCACTTTTCATGAATCATGAATCGAAGATTGGCCCGTAGGCTGGAATCCCTTGTGATTCAAACTCGTAAACGATATCTTGAGTCATCTTGGGGTTGCTGATCACAAACACTGCCTCCGCTTTGAATTCCTTCACTTGCTGTCGCACGACGGGGAGCATGTCAACACGGCCATCACGACTGGTATCGAAGATAATCGGGTCAGGACCCATCTTATGGACGAGATCAATAACATCCTGGCCATAAGTCTTGAGCGGGTTACGTGTTTGCCAAATGACCTTGATCAAGGGCCGGTTTTTGTCGCCTAGGAATCCGAGACAGGGTCCTATCCCGGACCCAGTAGTCACTATGATAATGCGATCAAAAACACGTAGACCGTATCCGACGCCACGCATCAGCGACCCGCGCTTCCAGAGGTGGGTTGGCGGTTCACGGATGGTATCGGCCGTCCAATCTCCTGCTTTGGACACCACGATAGACCAGCTCCTCTTATGCCCGTGCCCCTTGACAAATGGCTTCTTGCCAGATGTGTTCTTGACGACTGGCTTCACATCAGCTGGAATGGGGTCTGGGAAGCCGGCGAAGCTGTGCCAGTCGCGCAGAGGATGCTTTGACACTTGGACACCTTTTGCGAAGCTGATTGGGGTGAAATCGAAGGATAGTCGTACGGCATGATTAGAGAGCGGCTCGGCCTTTACCGGAACCCTCCGCAATAGTAGCCATGGATGGGCCACGGCGAGGATAGCCACGATTAACAGCCAAAACGCAGGAAGAGTGACGAGGGCATGGCCAAGAGAGTGGTTCTCTGCTCTGCCCACTTCATGAGCAAATATCATGACTAGAGCCACGAAAAGGGCCAGAATCAGCCATGAGGTGAATCGGTGGGTGAGCTCAAAGTGATCATGCATTCTCCTCCGGAAGGTTGGGTATGCAACGACTATCATCACGAAGAGTAGCACAAGGATGACATAGGCGACGGCGATCGGCGCCGCTGAGAAACCGGAATCTGTTACTGTGCTGATGGGAGAGTTTGTCCAATAGATCTGTGAGACCATGGCAACAAATCCAATATACCACACCAAAGATGCGGTCCCACAGCCACTGTGGACACCACCGTAGTGGGCTGCCTTAGCGCACCTGCGGCGCAAAGACAGGGGTGCACTTCGCGGAATCGAGCATACCGCTCTATAGATGGCATTGACCATCATCGGGTGTCGAGCGAGACCGCACGCCACCAAATTTACAGCTGTCGCATTCACGAGTGCTAGAAGCCGCCGATCAGAGATCATCACGTAGAGAAAAACGGCGAGATTTGCGCAAAATACGACAGTGAAGAGCCGTCGATACACAGTAAACATGACATATCTGAAGTGCGCAAACCGCTTCCGTCGGGGCTCTGTGGCCTGAGCCTCCAGGTCAGTCACATCGGGAGACTCATGACCATTGGATGGGATCTCCTTGGAAGCGTCGTTGGTGTCAGTGACCTTTTCAAGATCCGGGTCAATGGCCAAGTCATCATCTATGATAATGATCTGTTCAGAATCTGGGGCAATGGCCATGTCATGGTCTACGACAATGGTCTGTTCAGGATCCGGGCTAATGGCCATGTCATGATCTACGACAACGGCCTTTGCCGGGGGTGTCGGCATGCATAGATCGTTCTTTTCAGCATCCGCCATAGCTGGAAGTAAAAAGACGGAAGAGGGAGAAGGGAGAAGAGAATTGGAGACCAGGATGTTTAATTTCGATTTTTTTTTTGATGGGGAAGACTAAAAGACGCCTTACACATTTTAGCGCGATAACTAGAGGATTTTCCTAGGAAACTCACTGGCGGAATCCTCCAGTTCCCGGCCTTGCAAAAGAACAGAGGAATGGATCCATGAGAAGGCCCCACGGTGTGGAGATACCCTATGTTGTACGGAGTACACATATGGAGAACAAAGTACTCCGTACGGAGTAGGATGTCGATAGTGGCTTGCCTTGCTTTGACCAGGTGGGAACGTGACGGTCCAGCCCAAGATCCAACCTACGGAGTACCCCTCAGTTTGTGGCTATATTGTACTTCGAAGCCTTTCCATTTAGGGTCATGTTGAATTTCGACAGAATTCGGAGTACCTCGGTCGATGTAAGTGGACAGACGCCGACCTTTGTAGATCCCGATACCACCCGGACACCAACAGTGCATATACATACTCCGTAATCGAGGTGGGTTTTTCCTTGAAGCTGGCTAGCTCTCAGCTGGCACAGAACCTAAATTTGAGATCAGTGGGACCAGAGAAGGCAAAATCTACATTTAGAGAATCGGAATGGGCGGTGGAACTTGAGGCAAGCGAGGTTCACCACCTTGCTTCATGATGGCATGTACAAAGTACATATTATACCATCCCTGCAGCAGCAAGGGAGACCGTGCAGCAAAAAGGTCTGTTAACAGGGCAACGTGTCCATGGGTACTCCGTACTCCGTACGGAGTCCACGTTCCTTGTTTTCATTCAGGGGGAGGTCGTCTCGAGAGTGCTCAACAGAGGTCCCCACCCCAACCCGCTCCGCGGGATCCCAAACTCGGTCTCTTTGTTGATCAACCCGATCGAAAAGTGTCGATCCAGTTCCCGATGTGTCAAGACTGTAGGCGGTCCTCAGTGGAGCCATCCGTGGACCCATAGACGAGAAGCTGTTCATTGTGCTTGGTCCTCCTCAGTACATTGTAATGGCGTATCTCAGAACTGCTATTGCATGCTGTATGATCCAGCAATCTGTACAGCGGGGCTATCCGCCATGCGATATGCAAGTCGCTCCAAGGATAAAGATAAACGGCTGGATTATCATGTGAGTTTGATGACGGGATCCACCGGGAACACGGGCTCCCAACAAAGCAAGTCTTGGCAGCAATCTGGAAGATTCGGTATATTTCGTTCGCAAAACACCGTATTGTAAGTAAAAAACATATATACTGAACTATTGAAACTAGCCAAAAATGAGATGCGCTAAAAAGAAAGACAGAAACAAGGTGGTTGTGGAAAAGGTAGTCATAAACTAATCCATACTGAGTATGGATTGTCGGACAGCTCTTCAGCTCGGCACTGAGACGAATGAACTAGTGGAAGCAATTTTCCTCGCCAACGCCTTTGTCGGTTGCGAGCCAAGGAACTCGAAAGAGGACAGTTCTGCCCCTAGTTCGCGAGAGACCCAGTTTTGGACAGCTGTAGCTTTGAGGGAATCAACTAGAGGCCAGTGTCAGTTAAGTAGAGATAGCAGTAGGAGGATATTATCAGAAAGACGTACCGCCCAACGCGGATAATGGTAGATCTGAGTCGATAGCATCAGCGGTAGTAGCCATTGCATCCGCTAGATATTCACTCAGAGTGTTAAGGACAATCTCAGTTGCAGTGTCAACGGAATCACACTCCTTGAGTAAGGTGCTGGTCTGAATAGTATCCTTGGTATCTTCAACAGCGAGACGAAGCCGGTGATCAAACTTTCGATCGAGAACCCAGGGTGTAGAGCCATTGTTGCGAGACAGGGAGTCAGTCATGCCAGCGACTATCTGAGACGGAAGAGCAAGTTTGCTGTTAATGATCACTCTGAGCAAGGTCTGGAGCTCATGGGTCATGATCTCTGTGCCCTCAAGATGTTTGTATCGGCGGCGGCGTTGCTCTTGATCTTCGGAAATGTCACTGAGTCCACTGGCATCTGGCACGAGGCCGATGTTGATAGAATGACCTGGAAGACCATGACTGCGTCGCCATTCCATGAGGGCATCAATGAAGCCATTGCCCGCAGAATAGTTAGCCTGTCCCATATTACCAATGACACTTGCCACAGAAGACAATGCCACAAAGAAAGCCAAGCCTTCCTTCTCCGAAAACAGATGGTGCAAGTTCAGTGTCCCTCGGATCTTGGACTGTGTGGATTGGGTCCAGTCATCAAAAGTCATGTTCTCAAACATCGCGTCCTGAAAATGAAAGGAATTAGATAGTGTTAATGGAAAAACCGAAATGAGGATAAATCACCTTTAGAACTGTTGTACACTGTATCACGCCTGCGACAGTCCAGTTTTTGCTGCGAATCTTGTATGACAGGTGATCAATGTCCCCCTGTTGGGAGATGTCACAGCGTAGCACATCTATGCGGCAGCCGCGACCGCGAAGTTGATCAAGGGCTAGCTGCTGACTAGGTTGAGTCCCGCCAGATCTTCCGAGGAAAACTAAATGCCGGGCCCCGGACTGCACCAAGGTATCGGCAAGCGCAAGGCCGAGATTGCCCAATCCACCTGCTAGTATATACGTGCTTTCCGCTGGTAAACCAGTAAGATCTGGAAGTGGTAGCACAATGGGGACTCTCCCAGGAGCCTGAAGGTCTACGATAGCTCGGGTGTTGGTCACTTTGCAATGTTTCAAAGCTCCTTGGAGATCAGAAATAGGGAACATGGAATATGATTCCACACGATCCAACATCCGATGCTGCTTCATGAAGTCTATCACATGTCGAAGAGAAGCATGGAGATTGCCGGGCTTCTCTGAGAATGCTTTCTGCAGTCGCGGCGAAGAGAACGTGCAGCCACTGTCGATGAAGCTCTCTGGAAGAGTACTCAACTTCATCTCGCTAGACAGGTTAATGTACTGTCCGCCTTGAACCAGACACCTCGCAGCATTCCGCCCTGCATATCCGCCGAGGAAGCAAATGCTGGCGTCAACTCCACATCCATTGGTCAGCCTCGACACGCTCGTTTCCAGGCTACCGTGAACGCCCAGAATTCGATCCGCCAATACCGGGTAGCGAGAACAAAGGCTCTCGGTGCTATCTAGGGAATCAGTTGCCACGAGAACTTGCATGTTCATGGCAAGGGCATAATCTATCATGGCCTTGAGAGTTTGACTGATTGACCCAACCAACAGCACCGAGGAACTTGAGCTGAGGCGACCGACTTGGGTGAGAATTTGATAAGCGTTTAGATACGCGAGAGGAGTTGATATCGCCTTAGTTGGGTCTGTGTTTGCAGGAATTCTGATAGTTTCACTTTCCAAGACGCGCATTGTTGTCGAGAGTCCCGAATTCGCCGATGCCAACGTTAACACTTTATCGCCAACAGCCGAGTCGTGCACATCAGACCCGATACGAGTCACCTTTCCAACAATTTCGAACATTGGAAGAGCCGTCTCTGGTGTCTTCCCCTGGTCACCATGTAGATCAAAGATAGTGGCCATTTCAACCTTGATCTCAGTTTGGTCTGGCCGAAGCTGCTCTTCAGAGAGTTGTTGTTCCTCCCAGCGTCCGTTGTCTGCGTCCTGGAACTTCAACTCGAGGGGTCTTGAATCAAGTGTTAGGTCTGACAGTACGGGGCTGGGGCCGTTCATCAGAGTGTGCATGGCCTCATCCACCGCCGGGGTTTCGAGAACTCGTGGAACTAGCAGCCGACCGTTTGCTAGACGATACTCCAAGTCTGGCCGACGTGAACTATCCTGTGTCGTGAGCTGCATGACTTGTAGAATGCCACAAGCCAGTCCGAATTTGTCTTCCAAATCCTCCACATCCACCAATAGGTGTGGGATGGTAGTGTTCCACTGCTCATTGCGAAGTGTTCGCAAAAGGCCGCCCATAGCGCCGCATCCAATATTTTCAACAGCCCCTTGGCTCCAAGCAGGCGACACCCAAAGAACGTATTGAACTCGGATCAGCTCTTTGAGACGTTCGAGATCATTTTCCGTCCAGCCAGATACCCAGGGAGCTGCCAAATCAAGCAACGAAATCACAGTTTTTCCTGCCAATGTAGCCACCTGCTCCAGTCCAACAGGCACCAGGCGAACGTTATGGGTGGCAAAGATCTTCTCGAGGTGATCGAAAACAGGGAATGAGTTGGAATTATCTGCTGGACTCAAAACATAGATTTCAGAGTCTGTTGTCCATGAGACTGGCGTCCTGCGCGCGATAATAAACTTGCGATCTTCGGTCGTGCTATGAATTTCGAGGCCATCAAAGGACTGCAACTTCTCCGCTGCTGAGTCCAGATCGCTATCTGACACACGCATCGCTGCTAAACCACCGTGTTCAAGGACGGTGGTCAGGCACGGGAGAATAACTTGAGTCATTTTGTCCTCCCACAGCCCGGGCTCATCGATCACGACCAAATCATATTTAGCCTGAGCGAGCGATGAAGATGGAAGTTCGTCGAGCGTAGCGAGGGGCATCAGGTGAGTGCCTGGGACACTGTGTTCTGCTGGAGCGATGCCATCCGCCTGATCATTGGGGCCGCATGAAGCGACAGTGACCTTTCCTAGGCAAGGTCGCTTTCCTGCGTTTGGGATCAGCTCTTGGAGATTTTCGATCCAAGAGTTTGATGCTTCCGAAGTAGCGATAAGCGCCCTGGAATCTCCGTTGGTATGGCACAGTCTTTTGATCCAGTCTGTCAGGTGAAGGCGGCTGGCTTGCACGGCCATCTTCTTGTTTCCGTCAAGCACTTGGCTAGTGACAAGCGGCGACTCCAAGTGCTCGTCCCAGACAATCGACGAATATCGGCTTCCTGAGGATGTTTTCTCTTTCTTTTGAGAATTGGGGTTGAAGGGAAGGCGACCGAGATGAACACCTTCGAATGTAATCCAGGGCTGTGACCAGGAGGGGTCTGACGCGATACAGTGGGATCGCGATTTTCCATCTCGCCACTTAGTCTCGGTGTGGACAACAAAGCGCTCACCTGGTTGGGGTTGGAATGCGTTGGAGATGTAGATATTGTCCACTCCGATAGGGATATTCGCGTTGTTGCTGGATAGTGCATCAGAGCAAGACAAAAGGGCAGACTGGAAGAGGCAATCGAGAGTTGTGGGATGGATAAAGCTGGATGACTCCTTTTCTAAGGGCATTGATTGTTTCGTGTCTGTGACCACTCCAGATAGCCAGAGACGAGGCTCCGAATCGCAAAAGGAAACGCCGGTGATTGTCTGGAAGGCCGGTCCTACGGTGAGTCCTCCTGTGTGAGACAACCATTCACGTGCTTGCCTAACGTCAGCCATTTTGGCGACTGTCTGGGTATTCTTGATACGCTCCAATGCTGCTTCCCAGTTAGAGTTATGTTCATCATTGTCTCGGTTCTCGTATCGTGCAATGAATGCACCTTTCGCATGTTGAATCCAAGCACCCCCGGAGGGAAGTGAGAAAATCCCGAATTGATACCAACCCGGCATCCCTGGATGAGGCGAAACCTGAAGGAGAGTTTCTAAGCCTCGCTCTTCGTCCGGAATAACCACTCCTCGCATAAAATGAAGGTCTTGGAATTCTATTCCCTTGATGTTGGCCTGGTCATCAGCTAGTTGCCTGGCTGCCTCGGTAGCCATCACCAACATGCCCGCAGCTGGGAATACAATCGATCCGGCGACAACATGATCGGCCATCCATGGATTCTCCGAGAGTCGCAGGAAGTTTCTCCACCGTGGCTCTAAGGCGTTCTGATAATCCACGGCCGCTCCCAAAATATCATGACGGGGATGCTTTCGTTGTCTCAATTGCGTTGTCTCCAACGGCTCGTGCCAGAAGGACGTTTGGTGATTCCATGGATAAGAAGGCAAGTCAGCAACCATTTTTGGACTTGTGGTATCGACACTACTGTTGACCGCAGCAAGGTCTACTGTATGGCCTGTGCTCCAAAGAGAACCGGCAACTTCCAACGCGGTCCGCAAAGCATGCTGGTTCCGCGAGACCAGTGAATGGTAAGGCAATGATGCCATACTTGCGTTGCCAGACTGTAGAATCTGAGTGACAGGTCCCTTCAAAACGGCGTGTGGCCCGATTTCAACCAATGCAGTCCATTTAATTGGAACCGGCCGTCGGCGAGACTTGATAGACTCACTCAAATTTGCGAGCTGTGACACTGCGGCAGTAAACTCAACTGAGCTGATCATGTTGCGCACCCAATATGATCCACCAAGCTCGGCGGGATAGACACGCTCTTTTGTGACCGATGAAAGCATGGGTATTGAGCCACTGTATCGATCTTCTGGCTTGATACAATTGATGGCATTACCTACCACTTCAACAAGGTCTTCCATGTGAGGGGAATGATAAGCTGTATCGATGCGCAACTTCCGGGCGAAGTGACCATCTTGTTGTAGCCTTGCTTCAAGATGATCAATCAAGTCCACATCACCAGAAAGGGTTGTACTGGCAGGACTATTGACGCAGGCAACGACAACTGAACGTGGGGGCAGCTCCTCAAGGTACTTTTGTGCCTCGGCTGCGGAAATACCAGTAGCAAGCATGCCTCCTCGTCTCTCACTCTGAGCGATCTGTTGTGAAAAGAAACCGCGAAACCAGGCGACTCGCATAGCGTCTTGGCGAGATAGATATCCAGCAGCATATCCAGCGGCTATGTGTTGCAAATAAGTCAGCTGTTATTCACCATTGGTTGCTTTGTGCAAGAGAGAAGAATGGAGTTCATACCAATTTCACCGCTAGAGTGACCAACCACTGCGTTGGGATAAACCGACCAGCTGGCTAAAAGATCAACCAATGCAATCTGCAACGCGCAGGTGATGGGCTGGCTGCGATCGGGTCGGTTAATTTGGCTTTCTTTTGCCTCTGCCTTTATCTCCTCCACCATGTCAAAGGGACATCCCAGGGACGATAGAATGTCTTGTGATCGTGCTATGCTTTCCCTGAAAGTGGAAATCCTCAAAAGCTCTCGGCCCATTCCAGCCCACTGGCCACCCTGACCTGTGAATACAAAGGCAAGTCTAGTTTGAGCTTTGCGACTAGCTCGAGGAAACTTAGGGAGTCCCTTGTCTAAGATGCTCTGCAGCTGGTCTTGCGAGTTAGCAACCGCGAAGCTGCGGAAGCCCAACTGCGATCGGCGCGTCAGCATTGTATGGGCTAGATCTTTTAGTGGAATTTCCTGCTCGGTCTTCTGCTGTCGTTCAAGGAATGTGCTCCAATTCTGACTGGTCCGTTCAATGCCAGCTTGATCAAATGTGGAAAACACCACCACATGAGGGGCCGGCTCCTTGTCTTCAGAATTGCCCCCGAGGGCTTCTTTGGCGCTTTCGAGAATCAGGTGCGCATTTGATCCACCGAATCCAAATGAGTTGATACTAGCCCGCTGTGGAAGATGGTCTGGCCAGGGCATCGTTTTGTCGCTCAGGCGTAAACGCCAATCATCGAGCCGGATCTTGGGATTGATGTTTTTGAACCCGGCGTTTGGCACCAACGTGCCTTTTTCTAAACAAAGAACGACCTTGATCAAGCTAGCCACTCCTGCGGCTCCTTCGGTGTGACCAAAATTTGTCTTCACTGAGCCTACGTATATTGGCTCATCAGTCGGTGTTCGTGCCTGACCTAACGTCAATCCGACAGCAGACAGCTCCGTGGGATCCTATTCATCATCAAGTTAGTAAACCGAGTCCTCGACTACCGATCAACAGAGCTGTTTTGCTTACCCCGACCGGAGTTCCAGTGCCATGGGCTTCAAAGTAGGAAGTGTCTCTCATTGAGATGCCATGACGTTCGTAAACTGAACGAATCAAATTGGCCTGAGACGTTGGGCTGGGCAGTGTAATTCCAGGAGTACGACCATCTTGGTTGATTCCTGTGCCGCGGATGACGGCTCGAATATTATCTCCGTCGGCCAATGCGGCGCTGAGGGGCTTCAAAAGCACAGCACCGATGCCCTCTCCTCGGCCGTATCCATTTGCAGACTCATCAAACGAATGACTTATTCCATCTGCACTCATCATGTGCATGTAGGAGAGTCTTTGTGTAAAATTAGGGTGCAAGATGAGACTGGCTCCAGTTACCAAGGCCTGCCACAAGCATGTTTAGTCCATGTCATAAACAGATATACAGCTTGAAGTACTCACCATTCCGCATTCTCCAGATCGCAAGGACTGGGCTGCTAAATGAACCGCAGTCAAACTCGAGGAACACGCAGTGTCCATCATGATGCTCGGGCCTTGAAGATCAAAGAACCACGACAAACGATTTGCCAGCATAGTCCTGCCATTACCAGTAGCGGAATTGTGAGGCATATCGTAGATGTCTCTTGTCGATAATAGCTCGTAATCATTGGTCATTGAGCCGGAGTACACTGCCGTGTTACTTCCTGGAAGTGTGTCTATTGGTATTCCGCCTATTTTATCCATTTTAGCTTGATTGGTTTCCATAAATTTTTGAATCTCGTTTGTCTTACTGTTTTCAAATGTTTCATAAGCGACTTCGAGCAACAAACGCTGTGCTGGGTCCATTCCCGCCGCCTCCTTGGCTGTGATAGAGAAAAAAGGAGCATCAAATCGTGATGGATCTTCCTGCAAGAAAAATCCACTATCATGATTGATCTATTACTTCGGTTAGAATAATAAAATAACGTCTAGTTGGAATATTCATACCGCTCCTCTGCGCTCATGACTGGGGTGATGCCAGGCCGAAGCTTCATATCGGCTCGCCGGGACCGTCCCATGCCCAGTGCGTCCGTCGCATAGCATCTGCCAGAAGTTCTCAACGGAGGTCGCTCCTCCAGAGAAGCGACAGGCCATTCCAATGACTGCAATTCCCTCCATATCGGCAGGGGCCGAGGTCGTTGTTGGTCGGCCAGGCATCTTGTGGGTATGGAATGGTTGAGGACAAGTTTGGACAATATTACAGAGAAGGGATGCTGTGGGGTATTATAGTCGATGTCGTGCATTCCAGGTCCGGCAAGTCCCCGTCCTAATTGCCATCAAAGTGGCCATGACTCCTGGCGCTAATCCGATTAATGTGTAAAGCCGCATATTCACATGCGCATTTTACTGGCTATTCAAGCGGAGAACATACAGTGGAGACCTCAGCTCATTGAAATGCACTGTGGACAATGTACTTTGTACATCTATGTACAGAGCACGGAGTACGGACTACATCCTTTGGATCTTGGCTTGTTGAGACCGTGTCTCCCACCCTAGAAACAAATGCCTAGAATATGGATGTGGCTAATGCAGTTGGATCTCTTTCTCCATACTCGTACAGCCCCAATGCCGGACTGTTCCACCATTTTCTGTAGGTTCGCATCCGCTTGCCCCTGAGGCGAAGCTTACGAAAATGCTGGCAAGTGGAGATTGTGTACTCCATAGATCAACGAACTGGATCGTCAATGCTTCAAGATGGACCAAATGTGCATGGAAATTGTACTGTGACGAGATGATACCAGTATCGGTCACTGTATTTCAAGATTGCGAAGCTTCAATACTCCATCGACCCGCATGGCCTGCTCCACTATATAATGACAATCAGCCAATGTTCGTAGCCGAGGATCCCCTATCAGGATTCCTTTTTCTGACCTTTTCTTTTCCTGAGAGGATTCCTATCCCGCAGTGGAGCAGCCACTTTCCTTTCCCAGCCCCCTATTTGCGAGTTCCACTTTTCGGACTCTCCGGGTACTTGTGTTTCCCTTACTCTGTACTCCGTACATGGATGTATTTTGGAGAATATCAATTTTGCCTTGGCTATGTTGCAAGTCCTGCTCTTTAGCTGCTATCATTGTATGGCAATCTCGCATGTGTGAAACTTCGCTGTTGTAACTAGGGTACCATTACTCCGTACTGGCGTCGGGCTACCGGATCTCAATTTGAAGATGAGATCCTCTGCGGAGCACATTAGAGTAGCAATTGACTTTATTGAAGCTACTAACACTTGTTGCCCCTCCCCTTCATGCAGATCACCTACAATATACAACATAGTCAGTACCTGTATCTGACGATCTTAGAAGCTCTAGGCAGTAGTCAAGGCTAGCTAGCCAGATTATCGCGCGGCAAAAAGAGCATACTTTGTCTGAGCTCTTCAATGGTTCAATCTCGCCCGGAATCCTAGGTCGCTCTACGGAGTAATTCCAACCCACATACGGAGAATTCCCGACGAAGTGCAATAATATACCATCGCTTTCGCAACTCCTGCTTTCCCATTTAAACGATTTGCCGAGAACATTTGAGCTGTACCCCACCTCTCTCGCATCCTTCCCTTCCCCCCGCGTCGCAAAATCTGTTGAGGATGGCCACTCAAAGCGCCATTGTTGTCCAAGGACCTGGCCGCGCGACACTGGAAGGCGTCCCGCTTCCTGACTTGCCGGATAACTACATTCTCGTCAAAACGAAAGCTGGTATTTTCTCCTTGTGCTTATCTTCACTCCGACTTTCATGAGCAGCTGGACTAACCCAGTACGAAGTCGCTTTGAATCCAACGGACTGGCGCCATATTGATTTTGTACCCTGCACTGGGGCCACCGTGGGCTGCGACTATTCTGGAATAGTAGAAGCTGTGGGGTCACGCGTCAAAAAGGCTTTCAAAAAAGGCGATCGGGTTGCTGGGTTTGTGCACGGTAGCAATGCCGTTCGCCACAATGGCGGCGCATTTGCTCAGTATGTGATTGCGAAGGGCGACCTCCAAATATTGATACCCGAGTCCATGAGCTTCGAGGCGGCAGCCACCTTCGGTGTTGGTTTGACCACTGTTGGTCAAAATCTTTACCAGAGCATGGAATTGCCTTTCCCCGGCGATCAGGGTAGCGAGTCAGATGACACAAATATCCTAGTCTATGGAGGGGCAACGGCTACCGGTACCCTTGCGATCCAATTGGCAAAGTTATCGGGACTGCGAGTTGTCACAACATGCTCTGAAGCGAACCGCAGCTTCATGTTTGAGCTTGGGGCAGACGCGGTTTTTGATTACCACGATCCGCTAGTGGGCGAGCAGATCCGAGAGGATACTGATGATGCTCTGGAATTCGTTCTTGATACGATCTCTACGCCCCAATCGGCTGCCATCTGCAGTGCTGCCATTTCGTCAGCGGGTGGTTCCTACAATGCACTGCTGGATGTTCCATCCGCGAGGGATGACGTTGATTCACATGTCTCAATGGCGTATGATGTCCTAGGAGAGCCTTACCGCATGGGAACGAACGAGATATCTCCTAATAGCACTAACTTTGAATTCGGCGTCAAATGGTGGGAATTAGCCCAGAAACTACTCGAAGAGCGCCGCATTCATCCTCATCCATATCAGGTGAAGCCAGGCGGTTTGACGGGAGCGTTGGCCGGCCTTCAGATATTACGGGAAGGTAAAGTCCGAGCGTCCAAGCTAGTCTATCGGGTTGATGAATCCGAGTAAAATGTTAAAAAAGCAAACAAGGAGTCTTGACCTTCTATCGAGGTCCAATGAGGCGCTGGGTTTTATCAGTGCAAGTTTAGTACGTATATATAAAAACGGATGCAGTGCTGCATAGTAGCTTTACAAAGGAGATAACGGGACCATTACAGTATTAGACTCTATGTATGTGATTGAGTCGAGGATTAAAAGGTCACCCTATATCGGTCTAACCGATCTCCCTTCGTGAATGGAGAGCTCTTCGAGCATGACTCTTTATTTATCAGTTCGCGGGTATATCACCGTTGCAGCAGTGTTGCGAACCAGAGATATATGGAGTGCCAGTAATCTCTAGTATTATGCGAAAGGAAAGATAAACCACTAACAGGGTGGTTATGGACAGATTTGTGTCCAGGCGCTTTATTAAATTTTCAATATTTCTGCGTACGTAGGTTATAAGCTTGAGTACTTTCTAACGCTCAAATCGCCCCAAGAGCTATAGTTTACGTAAATTACATGATCCGTATGGAGGAATAAAGAACATGATACTGAGAGTCTCTAATAGATCACAACATCTTGGAATCAGATTTCAATGTAGACCTTCCCCGTATGCTGGCCGCTTGCAAGGTAGTTGTATGCCTCAACAACCTCGTCCCGAGTGAAGTTGAAAGCTCTCTCAACAGGGATAGGTAGACTGTGAGCGCCGATGAATCGAGCAGCGTCCTGAAGCATCTGCTTAGAACCAACCATAATACCGCGGACGACAGCTCCCTTTGCTAATGCAAGACCAGCTACATCTGGCATCTCATCTTGAGGAGCGCCGGAGAGAAAGCCAATAACTGCGATATTGCCGCCGTAAGGAATAGCTGCAGAGACTGCTTGATGGTCCCAGAACCGCCGTTTCCAAAAATGCAGTCCTCACCACGACCCTGGGTGATCTTTTGCACCTCTTCCGCCCAATTCGGGGTGGCCTTATAGTTAATTGTGTAGTTGGCCCCGTACTTCTGCTGAACATACTGGAGCTTCTTGTCGGAAGAGGATGTGATGATAGTGGTGGCACCTGCAGCCTTTGCAAGAACGAGGCCAGTGATGGACGCAACCCCAGTACCTAAAAGTACAGTCAGACCCTTTCCTTTCTTTTCAAGAAGGTGCAGTCAACATACCAAGGAAGAGAACAGTGTCGCCCGGCTTCAGACGAATATTTCCGTACGATGAGGTCCATGCAGTGGTCCCGGTGCAAACAACGCTGGCCCACTGGGCGTCACTGAGAGATGAGTCGGGAAGCTTAACCACTGCTTCTGCTGGAATTGTCACGTATTCTCTCAGAACACCATCGATGGTATAATCAATCCTACCTCCAAACTATTCAGGCACTTGTGGTTCTTATGGCGCTCACGGCGTGGAGTGATGCACCGCTAGTGCGGGATAGCCTAGCAATGGCTCGTCAATTAGCTGTCATGCTACGAGACCTTGGCATACATCAACCGGAGGAAATGACAGGAACAAATTCCGTGGTCGACTTGGGTCGCTCATGAGGGGCGGCGGCGGACCTTGCTCGCAGCTTATGTCTTATTAAATCTTCAGAGCATCACTGTCGACGTCCCACCTCTCATTATGAATCAGGAGGTAGCTGTCGACCTTTCATCATGCGAGGAAGTATGGAAGACATCCTCTTCGGCAACCTTGGACCGGCTTCGTACACCTGCTACATTATACAAACAATTTTTCATCAGCGACCTAAAGCAACTACTTGGGGGAGGCAGTATCCGTGACCAAGGCGCCATCTCCGCGTTCGCTAATTGCGTACTCATATACGGACTTCTCCAGTAAATCTTCCTGGAACGCCATGGGGCAAGCTGTCTGCCCGACTCGTCGCTACGAGCCGAATTTATCGAGTCAATGGAGATCGCCTTACGCAACTGGCAGCGCTCTTGGGAGGCCACCTGGGAGTCGACTCTGGACCCTTCCTCTCCTAAGGGTCCATTAGGCTTCGACGCAACTGCGCTGCTCCGCATGGCATACATCCGACTGAATACTAATCTGGGCCCAAGTCGCCAGCTAATTACACATGACCCAGAAAGTATTGTGAGAACCTTTGCTGAGCGCGGAATTCACTCGGTTATTCGGTCTCCTCATATAGACAGGCTGTAATTCAGTGCGTTCATGCTCTCGGTATTCCCATTCGTGTTGGCGTACAGTATGTCGCGCGTACGCAGAATCTGCACTGCGTTGAGTGATCTTGAGTGTGCCTTCTTGCTTACTAGCTGGTTGGGCAATACCGCTCAAAGTGTTCGTGCTGGTGGCAACGAGTCACTACGTGACGATGGACAAAAGCTCGTCGCCATGACCGAAAATCTTGTGCGGGAGACTGACCTACAAGATACCCTAGAGTACGACGAGGATCCTCCAACGAAAGTCCAACGTCTCGCCACTTCAACTGCTCGCCTGTGGGCGGAAACATTCCGTGGGAGACATATGGATGAATACGTTGCATTGACAAGCATCGGGTCTTGCTATACCCGGTTGCATGATTTCAACAACACAGTTGACTACAACATCCGCGCACTCTGCCCGGTGGAAAGGGTTCTGGGAAAAGACGACCTGAATATCCTTTTAAGATCAATGACCTCGCGGTGGCCTACGAGGAACGGGAAATGCTCCAGGAGGCTTACCATATCTATCTTCCTTCCTTATCTGGGAAGTTGAGAATACTTGGAGAGAGCGACGCGAGTACTCTGATAACAACAACACAGGAGGCTACTATTAGGGGCTAACACGACATGTGTTCGAGTCCCTTGTTGCGATGGAAAAAGCCTGGTCGGCAAGAGCCATGGGGGACCTCAAAGCATTTGATGGATCTATGGCTTAGCAAAAAAGGGGCTCTTGTTTCTTGATGTACCAAAATGGTATGGATGGTTACGTTATGGAAGAAGAATGGTTTAATGAGGGAAGACAAGGGATACATATTTTCCTGCTGAGCTTGCTGTGGCTGGAGGTGTTTACTAACACGAGCTGCAGTGGACTATGTGAGCAGATAACGGCTCAAAAGGTTAGGCGGTCTTACATCAAGTTAGAAGGAAGTTTGTCGTATTCAAGAAAACATTATACCATTTTGTGCTAGATACCAGTAGAATACATAGAGCATCCATTCACCCTTTCACGTGGATTAGATGTTAAACAAGTCGAAGATCGGCTGAAGACAAAGCGTCTGCCTATTACAACCGCGATAACTTCATCTGACGGTTCACGTCCTTGTAGAGCAGGTAGCGGAATTTTCCAGGGCCACCCGCGTAACAGGCCTGCGGGCAAAAGGCGCGCAACCACATGAAATCACCTGCTTCCACCTCCACCCAGTCCTGATTGAGCCTGTAGACGGCTTTACCTTCCAGTACGTAAAGCCCGTGTTCCATGACATGGGTTTCTGCGAAAGGGATGAGACCGCCAGGCTCGAAGGTGACAATGGTGACATGCATATCGTGGCGCAGATCGTTCGGGTCAACAAATCGTGTGGTTGCCCAAGTACCGTTGGTGTTCGGCATCGGTGTGGGCGGAATATCCTTTTCGTTGAGGAAAAGCGGCTCGGGCTTATCGATTCCATCCACATATTCGTAGGCCTTGCGTATCCAATGGAAACGGGCGGTGGTCGCGCCTGTGTTGCGTAGGGTCCAGCCACTCTTCGGTGGTAGATAGGCATAGCCGCCCTCGGCAAGCGTGTGTTTCTGGGTTCCCAGGGTAATCGTCACTTCGCCCTCGACAACAAACACGACACCTTGCGCACTGTCGTCTAGTTCTCCGCGGTCACTACCACCCCCAGGTTGCACTTCCATGATGTATTGCGAAAATGTTTCGGCAAAGCCCGACAACGGACGGGCAATCACCCATAACCGGGTCTTATCCCAGAACGGCAGGAAACTCGTCACGATGTCGCTGAATGTGCCCTTCGGAATTACCGCATACGCTTCGGTGAACATGGCACGGTCGGTGAGGATCTGTGTCTGTGGCGGCAACCCGCCCTTGGGTGCATAATAGGCACCGACCCTCTTGTCGTTACTCATGGCGGGGGTTTCGCTCCTTGCAGATGTGCAGGTATGGAATTCGTTTTGGTGTACTTTGGGTTGAAAGGAAGATTGTCAGAGAGCTGGGTTAAATTTGGAGAAGTAATTGAGAATCTAAAGTTCTTCCCCGCATATTTAAATGCTGGCCTTATCACTGATCCATGGGGAATTTCCGGCGTTGACCGAGTTGCTTCGGTCAGATCGGTGCCGGCCGACCTCGGGAAAAGTTATGCGTTTGCTTAGTAATTTGGTCCGCACCCGTGCACAGATTCCAAGGTTGTCAAATTCGGACCATCTTTCATTTTAATTAGAGATTTTTGCCATGGTGTTATCCATACGCTCATCAAGCTATGGTTCTTTCTCAACTTGTCGCCGCGCGATTTTAATATACAACATACTTCTCGACCAACTTCGACGTGTATACGACAAATAGAATGATAACCCTGATGAAATTACACTTCATGTCTTCAAAACTCACTTCGAAACCGGCTTTCTTAACAATCGAATCTTCCACGTACATACCCAGAATTTGTCAAGATCGTACAGTCGCTCGCCAGTTATTCCTTTCCAAATTTGAACACGGTAAACTCTTCGTCACTGATCTGAAGAGTATCGACTGAGAGATCCATCCGACCGTTGTGGTTGTTGTTGTTGTTCGAAGAGCTTGACGTGTTCGAACTCGTAAAGGAATAACTGGCGAGCTGCTTTGGCTGCTTTGCGACCCCCATAAACTCTGGGTATGTGCGTGGAAGATTCAAACGTTGAGAAAGGCAGTTCCGAAGTGAGCTTTGAAGACATCAATAGTAATTTCATCAGGGCCATGATTCCAGAAACTGCTGTGAATGCGTGTGGTTTGTACCTGCGTATGATTCGCAAATGTATATAATATATTCCCTTAAATACTCTCAAGTCTCTTAATGTACAATGCCTACTCCTGCGCCCAGCCCTCTAGAATCACATCCATCATTTCACCCCGAAGCAAGCTCTCATATACCATGCTTACCGAACTTCCGATGCTCTTTTTGCCCTTTGTGGGAAGGCCCTCCTGGGCATTGTACAAAGGATCATCTTGGAGGCCACAGTTCATAGGGATGTTGAGCTTCGAGCGCACCCAGGTATAGATTTGTGCAGTCCCCCCACCAAGCTGCGTCACCACCTCCTCGGGGGAAATAGTCGGACCAGGATAAAACATCTCCTCCGCTGTATTGGACACAACGCTCTGAAAATGCTTCTTAAAGGCAATTATCGTTGACACTGAACAGTCGGGGTTCTGAGTGGCCACGAACACATTGACTGTTGACATCACGGCATCAACGACAGACAAGACACGGTCTTTCCAAGTATTGGAGTTCGCGCGATACCAGCTCGACTGCACAATGGGAAGGAGTGATGCGCATAGTGTCTCAAGCTGCAAGTCTTTCAATCCGAGCCCATACAAGGCTCCATTTTCGGTGAAGTCCTTCATCTTGGTGCAGAGTGTTGAAAGGAATCGGACGTGGTTTGCTCGGATCTCGACACCCTGACATGAGACGTATATATGACAGGCACTCATATGTGCTAACAGGTCTGCAGCCTCCATAGTGCGTCGAGCGGAAATCAGAGCGAGAGAGTTGATACCCTGATTATGCATCTCGGCTGACATGACGTGGGCGGAGACTGGGTGTGCCAGGGCTGCCAACTCAGACATGTAGGCTGACATGTTGATGTCGATTCCCTTCATGGTGAAGTTTTCTTGCGCGGTGGCATTAAGGTTGGCCTCAAGTCCATTATTTGTAGCAGGGTTGATCATCTCAGTAACCTGGGACCAAAGCATTCGTCCTATCATCTGAATGGCCAAACGAGCCTTATCCATAGCTGACGTGACGGCAACTGCCTGGAAATTTCCACCAGAGTACACTTTTCCAGTAGAACTATCGTCTTGCTTACTTGTATCCACCAGAGGATTATCTGATGTGGAGTTGAGCTCCACTTCAAGCTGATGTTGCGCCAAGAGAAGGTCCTCAATATAAGGTCCAATCCATTGAGGAGCTGTTCTTGTCGAATACCGATCTTGGCAGAGTCCGTCGCCGGATGCCTGCTGCGACTCCAAGCCAACAACAAATTTGGAGCCCTTCAAGAAGAGCCGGATATTGCTTGCCACCTCAATTTGCCCAGTGTGAGGTCGGGTAGCGTGAACAAATGGATGAGCCCACTCTACATTTCCGGCCAAGCACTCGGAAGCAAAAGCTGTCAACATTTGAGACAACAAGGCAAGCTGCTGCGCATCATGAAATGCCAAGCTTGCCAATGCCACAGAAGGAGCAGTGCCGTTTATTAGCCCGAGTGCCTCCTTTGGGCCGAGCCCCGATGGGGAGAGCCCGCTCATTTTCAAGGCCTCAGACGAAGGCACAACTATGGCTTGCGCACCCTTACCCACCTGGACAAAGACATCTGGGTTGCCCATGATTGCTCCAGCAATATACGCCATGGGCATAAGATCTCCAGATGCAGAAATGGTCCCCCTAAGTGGAACTAGGGGAGCAATACCGTTGTGCAGTAGATCAATAAGGCTATCGAGCACGCACTTGCGGATGGCACTGTGACCCCTAAGATTCTGATTGGTTCGGGCCACGATGGCAGCTCGAACCCACGCGAGAGGCATCACGTGGGATGGTTCCCGCTCCGAGTTGCTGGCCGGATCCTTGTCGGCGGCAGTGATAATTCCGCTTTGGATAAATTGGAGCAGATGCGTCTGTAGGTCGATGAGTTCATTCGTTCTAGTGTCAGCACTGCCGCCGAAACCAGTGTTGACGCCGTAGATGACACATTTCCGAGAGATGACATCGGCTAGAGAGTCAACTGAGACCTCGAGCCGCCTGACAAGCCGCTCGTCCGTGCTGATAGTAGGCAGGACTCCATGACGGGCGACGGCCACTATGGAAGCAATGTCGAGGTCGTTGCCGTTGAGAACAATGTTTCGCTTCTTGTTCCTCAAATCACGCACGCGCCCCAAGAGTTGGAGTGTTGCACTCATATGAGCCGATTGGCTGTGCCTCTTCAGGGTCATGGTAAGGCAGAGGCAGCAAAGTATATAATGCCTCAACCCCAAAGTGTTGTATTACTGTCTGCTCGATTACAAAGGATTCAAACGAGTATGCGAAACGTCGATTGAGTGATGCAAAAGGCAAGAGAAAAGGGAAAGATAGGAATATATGTAGTTTATTCGCTACCTATTGCACTGATCGAGAACAAAATCAATCATTGGTAGTGGAAACAGGATATGCAAGGGCGTGACATCATCAGCTTCCTGCCGAGTGAAAATCCCTTCGTTGTGAATATGTTATACTACTATGGACTGTATTAGTCCAGCTATATTTGAATTTTAAGCTAGTACTCAGCTGATCGGCACTAGTGATAACAAAGCCACCCACTAGGGACTTCAGTCCAATTGGCCTGTCATATTCCATAGTCTAGAACTTAGCTTTTGCGACTCTTCAGTCCCATCCATCTGACATACCATAAACCCTGACGTCTCCGTAGATCTCTCGCCACATGGTTGTTACTGCCGGTAAAAGATTACCTGGCTATTCACCCCCAGTCCATAGTTGATGACTCAGTGCCGGGAGCGCCAGGGCTCCGGGGGTGAACTCCCGAGGTTCCGGAGTCCAGTTACCTATATCGTAGGGATTTATATGATCGTACTTTGGCAACCTGATCTGTAACTAGTTATTCATGGGTGTGCTTTTTAATTAGATAATATCTTCGAAACAGAAGTAAAATAGGCGATAGGTTGTATATCTACGTTGTGGAGAGCAGTAAATCCATGTTGACCAAAGTCCCGCGTGGCACACTTCGCCGCCCGCATTGGCAATCGGTACCCGAAATTGACTGGTCAGGAGGTTCTGATCCTTGCTTAGCTGGAACGAGTACATTGATAACCTTTATTGGTAGAGGCACTAATCTACAGAGTACGGACTACGGAGTACAATATAGGTAGATATCGATCCTGACTAAATTAAACTACTGAATCCAGCTGAACGGCACCCGTATGCGCTTCTCCGGACCTTTCGATCAAGACTAACCAAAATATATCAAACGGAAGGGCCCGGGTGGGTCCTAATGAAGACAACAACGATATAAAGGTAGTATAAGATCATGGTTCAATACCTAAATATGCACGAAACAGGAATTGTTGATTACTCCTTAGGTCTTGATCAGCAAATTCCGGGTCTTCAGCTGCTTTGCCGAGGAGCGGGAATGAGACGAATAAGCCCGTATTGGGTGGGGCGATGAAAGGGGCACAGATTTACTTTCACTAGTATATACTAGTGAACATGGAGGGAGTATATAGAGTTGCACTTTATTTTTAAGATCTTAGATCTTAGACCTCACGTGGGTATGAAATAATGGTATCATATGGATATTACTCTTGCATTCCTTAATGTTAGCAACGACCTATTCCAGTTAAACCAATTCACAGGCCAATAGCGGGTTGATTCTTCAAGATTGCAGCTAGAGCGACGTGTCGCCCTTCCCGCCCCACACCCCCCGCCTTGCAGGAGGCTGGGCGTTCTCTCCCTTTCCACGCCCCGTCGACGTGTTAGATTGAAGTGGCTTCCATTCTTCCTAGGATATTCGTATTCCCGCCGTGAATATTCGAGGTGAGTTTCGGGTTCGCCGCGATTACGGTCGACATCAAGATTCGAAAGAAGTTTGTCGACGCGCCTGCCCACTTCAAGGCCATTTTCGATGAGTAGGCTTACTTTCGCATTGATTCTATTTCTAGCTCTTACCCAATGCTTGGTAGAATCAGAGACCTATCATTCGTGGTACAATATGTCGAAATTGACTTGGTTAGTAAGGAGCTAAGCAACCAATAAGACGCCAAGCAGCAGAAAATAGTAAGGATGTGCCACAATATCCTCACTGATATCGAAACGACGATTGACAACTATCGCGTTCTGATTCCGAATGACACGAAACAAAACCTAGTGAAGCGGGCCTAGAAACGCCTAAAATAGGAACCAGACGATATCCAGGAGCTGCCCCTTCGAATTACCTATAATATTGTACTTTTGAATCCGTTCAATGGAAAATTCATGCGAAATATTGTCACGAGATTGGCACAGCATCAAGACAACCAAGAGCGCCAAGTGGTCCTAGACTAGTTGCCACCCTTTAATTACGCTACTCTACAAGACGACTATGTCAATCGACGTGAGCAAGGGACCGGTCAGTGGCTTCTAGGGTCACCTGAATTCGAATTCTGGATTTCAGGTTCAGATTCATGTCATAATTGGAACACCCGCATTAACGAGCTACTACATTAACGATACGATCGATACGATTGTAGCGGGCATAATCATCCTCATATGGATACGGATTGCAATCGTAATTCTTAGGTAGGAATAGTTGCCAACAATGATTATCCGTTGGCCGTTGACATAGATCGCGAAATTTCCTCACAAATTGAACTTAATATCTTGAGACATTTGGTAACTCCCATACCCTTATAGTAGGACGGATACCACATGATCCGCTCTCCATAAGGGGAGGTTGTCGTTAAGTTCTATTTGCTTATAAGCATTCACGTGAGGACAAAGCATTATCCTCCTTTCAGATTCTTCAAGCCCAGAATGATGTATATCAATCAGGTAGTCAAAATGAAACCCAAGACTACGCATCTCATTAGAGGATAGAGTGATTGAGAGCGTATATGATAGCTTATTATCCGAAAACATGCAATGATGCCAGTTCGGAGGGATATGCTTCTTGATATCGGGGCCTAAGCTGTTTGCGTCGTTTGCCTTATCAAGCTCTTTAAGAAGTGTAATTATTCTTGCTGATGAGAGCTTGATAGACGGATAAAGTATAATAACTCCCGGCCATAGACATTGGGGATCTTGAGTCCATATATCGCGGTCTTTAAATTCCTTTCGTGGGTGGAGTTTTCGATAAGAGAGACAATAGAGCCAGCCTCGGGATCTAGATCCTTCATCCTCGAGTTTCGAAGAAGCTGATCTCGGATCCGGATGCTATCTGACCAGTCTGGCCCGGAGTATGGGTACCGGAAAGGGAGTGCTTTCAATATGAAACTGAATTGTCGATAGAATCTCATGCAGCTTAGAGCTAGACATGCTTGTGACTAGGGATAGATGTTGAAAGACTTCATCTATCACCTCTGGTGGGAGCGCAGTGATAAGCAGCCTTTTTCTTCTCCTCCGCAATCGGATCGCATCATGATCATCGAGGTCATCATCGCCAAGCCGAAGGAAAAATATGTTATCCAGCACATCGTTGTAGTTGGATGATCTTGATTTCGAAATTGTGGGAAACGGATACTATAGGATCAATGTCATGTTGACAACTACATAGTTAGGTAGTGTTATTATATGTCTATTATTACGTATTCAACTGTGTATCCCGAGTTCCATCCATGGATGTAACTAAGGTAATGAAAAAAATAAGGCACACATGGATTCATATCTGATTGGGGTCGCCCTACTGAGAGGTCAGGCGGGCCCGCCTGGTACGTATGTGGTCACTTATGCCCCTTCGACCCATCTCTCACCCTAGCGACACCCACTCAACTATTGACCGCACATGCTATACGCTGGTGAGTTAGTAGTTGGGTGGGTGACCACCAGCGAATCCTCATTGTTGTATGTTCTTGCGATTTTTATTTAAATTTTATGAATTCAAAATTGTGGTTGTATTATTGACTACGGAAAGTTCTCTTTCGACCCTTACTTGGCTGTCAAGATGCCTTTTGGACGTCTCGACCTGTGGCGATGTGGTGTCTCGCGTTAAGGGGGCACCGCCGAACTTGGATCGACCACGATTTCGAGTCATTCCGCTAACAAATGCTCGCATAACTCAGGCGCTTGTTTGCTTTGGTTGAAGAAAAGGATGCCCCGCCAGTTCACCTGCTGTTTTTCTCGCATCTGGATGCCAGACAAGCATTGACTTGGCGAGATCCAGAAACGCTTCCCTCTCGTCTCCCTCAAGGAAGGAAACACTGTCGCCTAGTTTCCGGTCGGGGATCAGTTCTTCATAGAGAAAGCGACCTAAGATATTTCGTGAGTCATGAGAAAAATCTGTCCTAGATAGGAAACCCAGTAATACCATTGTTGTCAAAGAATGGCCCACAGAAGTACTCCTCTGCGGTCTCGCATACTCTGTCGTCTTCTCTTCTGACAGGTTCCGGCCACGAGTACTCTCGCATGTATTGATACCTTTGTATGATCTCTGGAGGGGGTGGGCCGAGTAACGCGATTATTTCGGCGATGTGTAGTTTAGCATCGTAGCGACCTTGTTGATCATAGATATGCCGGAATAGCTCTTTGCCTTCGATCATATCCCATAACTGGTCTGGCATTAGTAGATATAACAACTTTGGAGGACAACGGGACGTACCAGAACACCGAGATTCCAAACATCCGCAGGCATTTGCCATCCATTACCCAGTATCACCTCTGGCGCTCGATAGTGGTCTGGCTGAATAGGCCAGACGCCCCAGTCGTCGTCTTCCTCGAGTCTGGTTGCCAAGCCAAAGTCGACAAGCTGTGGTATACTTCTCAGGCTTTTAAGTGGCCCGAAGTCACTATGGGACTGATACACTGGTCGTCCCGTCGAATCAATCTTGAAAGCCATAGGCTTTTCAAGCTGAGAATCCATGAAATCAGCAAGCACGGTTGGATCCTCGAATGAGACCATGATGTTTTCAAGCTTTAGATCTAGGCAGCCGCCCGGGCTTAGTATCACCGACGGAAGTAAGGCCGAAGATGAAATAATTACCTGTATGGACTAACCTGCACTTTTTGTGAAGATAATCAAGCCCCGTGAGAAGAGCACGAATGTACGTTTTGATAAGGGGTAGTGGCATCTTTCTATCGCCAAAGCGCCATCGATACATCGACAATGGCTCCCTCATAGGCGAATACACGAGACAAGGATAAGAACCTCCTGGACCTTTAACTTCAAAAGATTCTAGTAACGTTCGGACGAGCGAGCGACCGCGGTGTGATGGGTCTGCTGCGGAAATGTGCTCTTCAACCTCCCGCTCATGACCAGCGGAACTCGCATTGTTATTGACAATTTTCAATGCCACAATGTTCTCTGCCTCTTCGATATGCCTATATGTTTTCTTAGAGAGAGAGAGCTTCGAATTGAACAGAAATAATTGAACGACCCTTGCAAATCACGCGCGAGCCATACTGTTGAAGACATGCCCCAGCCGACCTTAACCAAGGGTTGGTAACGATCGGCGAGTACTTCTCCAGGCTTCGCTGGGTAGAAGTACTTGGAATCGTATACTGGCGAGATCTCTTCATCAACAAGTATGCCGGGTGGTAAAGGTGGCCCGGGAGAAGGCATGGGAAACGGTTTCTTGCGAAGCAAGGCAGACAAACGAGGAATAGACGGCCTTATATTGTTCATTGCAGTGTTACTCCCCGTAAGCCGACGGGAGAGTGATATCAATAGTTGTCGAAGAAAAAGAGCATCAAGGAGCCCAAACGACTGGTGAATCACGTGGCACGGTAGGAGAGACTAGTGCGAAATGAGCTGCCAGCCAATGAGATCATTGGACGCTTGCGATCTTGACAGCGAGCGAGGTACCTAGGTACACCTTAGCACCCTCATCAACCATCCAACTATCATATCTCTTTATCACTGTGTCCTGCACATGTCATAGTACATACGACCATAGGGTGTGGAAAACAGGGCTTCCCGTCCGCTCAGCCGTACTTAAGCCACACGCCGGTGAGTTAGTAGTTGGGTGGGTGACCACCAGCGAATCCTCACTGTTGTATGTTTTT